>LPNX010282743.1:4378-140991 GCA_001517045.1 Pseudotsuga menziesii
AAGGCCTATTTGAATACAAAGTTATGAATGTGCCCATATTGGTAGAAAGAGCCAGACTCTTATTCAAAGAACGTGGTATCAATATCAAGTAGTTAGGTGCTAGGGTGTTGAAAGTGCCTAATACAAATAAATATGGAGTGTGGGGGTTCTTTTGTGGGGCATTTAAGGGTAACTTGAGCTCTTATGGTGCAAACGCAATCCTTTGTATCAATCAATAGAGCTTTATCAAACCCAAAATTGAAGTAGGAATAGGAACACACTTTTTTGTTGAAGTTATGATGGCAATGATGATGAATATGATGGCAATGATGATGGTGATGATGATGGCAATGATAACTAAGGGTATCTCTTGCTAAAGGTATGTTTTAATGTGTTCAAATTTATGGAGATTCCAAACTGCTTATCGATTGATGTAGTAATCAACATGATATATCCAATATTTTTTGGCTCCCCTCCTTGACAGGATTAAGGCTGCAAAACCTGCTTTCCATAATATTACTCTTTCCCATGTTTTGAGAGAATTAAAAAAAAGGTGAACTCCCTTTCCAAGGAATCCATCATTATGAAATATTGTATTTGATCACTCAAGAATACATAGATAGCAATATTCTTCCAACTTCATCACATTTCATTATATGATATTTTGTTTGGATAGTTTTATTTATTTTGAAGTTTTGATTGTAAGGACTCATTTCCCATGGGGGGGACTATTTCGTTATCTATTGGACTCAACTGGATGCATACCATAATGATGTAATGACCTATTTAGTTATTGGTCTCTTGTCATTGAACAAAAATGGAAATACCTTTAAGGTTCGTCAATGTATATTTTGATTTCCACTTGAAAAATCAAATATATTTTTTTGTCGTGTAAAAAAAGAATAAATTTGTCCACAAAATGAAACTTGTCTAAATCAATCTTTGATTTATTGCAATTCACTACCATCATTTTATAATAATGATATTAATCTAATGTTAAGGCCACAACCAATCCCACAAATTTGTACATGCCATACACCCCTCCACGTTTAAACCTATAATATTTTAAAAGGAAACATGTGTTTCAAGTGTATTTTATTAAATAATTGAGAAATTTATGCGCCGTTGCTTAAGCGACGCTTAGGAGTATAGCTGTCACTTAAGCGACGCTTATAAGCCTATCCATCGCTTAAGCGACGTTGAAGCCCACCATTTCAAAAAAGAAAATTATCTTTCTAATTTTTGGTACGGTTAAAAGAAAAAATCCACGCGCCATCGGAAAAAACCGTCGGATTTTTAACTTCTTTGATTTGCCCAAAATAGTCTTTGGTAATGTTTGATGTTTTCTTCTTTGAATTACATTAATTTCCCTTTATGAATGCATCTATTCTTGTCCATTTGATCCAAATTTCCACTTTTCCAAAATTCTTTACTTCCTATATATATATTGAAATCCCCTTCAATCTTTATTATCCCAAGCTTCCCCAAGTTAGAGCGTTGAACTCAATCATTCCCTTTCCATTGAAATCATTCATTCCCTTTTCCTCTAATATTTCTTTCATTTTATATGCATCTCAAGTTCCGTTTCAATCTATTATCCTATAAAGATTCAGCAATAAGAGCTTAATATTTTTTCTTAATTTAAATTTAAGAAGTAAAATGTGATCCATGAAAGTCAAGCCCTAGTATAATCAAGATTCATATAATTAATTTGGTTAATTCTTATTCTTCCACTTAAATTCACACTTTATACACAAAAACATTTTCTTTCATTACTTGAATTTTGAAATGGAGAATGAATTTAGTTGTACCTTTGAATTGGTTAACATTTTATAAAAAAAAACTTGATCGTATCTTAAAAATAACTAAATAGTTGAGCTAAAATTTAAAAATAATTTTGGGTTTTATGTGGGATTATTTAACTCAAGCATAGTCCTACATTAAACTTTCTTATTAGGAAACAACATGATAATATTTTCTCATTGGATTAAAATATAAAAAATTGGCCAATTTTAACTACAAGCATCCATGTTTCTTCCTTCTTATAATTATTTTCTAAATACGACTTATTCAACCATTCCCCCACCTTCAAATATTTCCTATATTTAATGTACCTTTCCAACACTTGAAAACACCATCTTCATTTTATTCTCATCATTCTTCGCCATGCACTTCAAAATCTCTCATACACCTATTTCATAGAAATGCTAACCACCACTTCCTTGACTACATCATTATGCTCTTCACATTTGACGTTTTCTACCTTCATAGCAACATAACTACTCTTTATCTTCTCAACTTAATTTACCAAACACTATTATTGGGCACAATATCCCTTTTTATTCGCTCCTTTCATTCCTTCTCCCATCAAATGTAACCTAAGTTTATTTCCATTTGAAACTAACAAGTATTATTTTTTTCCTCATGAAAAAATTCCTTTTCACACTTGCAAAGTCTTATTAATAGAGGTTGGTTGTTTTGGGGCTTTCACACTTACAAATTCTTCTTAATATATGTTGGTTGTTTCGGGGCCTTCACTACTACTTTTGGTAAAATACAGGTTTTGTGGAGACTTTGCGAAACTTAGGAGGAAAACCGTCGCTCAAGCGACACTTAGGAGGAAAACCGTCGCTTAAGCGACACTTAGGAGGATAGCAATTTTAGCGCCATCGCTTAAGCGACACTTATGCCCATTATTTCAAAAAAAAAATTAATCTTTCTGATTTTTGGCACGGTTAAAATAAAAAATCCACGCGCCGTCGGAAAAAACCATCGGATTTTGGATCAAAATCTAGTAGTGCCAGGTGGTGCACGTTGATTATGGAAGCAGATAAAAAGTTGTTGGACTTAGCTGAAAGTCTCCTTCAAATGATTGCCAGGACCCAAGAGAACCTTGGGGAGATGCTCAAGATATAGAGAAGGCAGAATGAAATGAACCACCAGATTTTGCAAGACTCTATTGGTTTGCAAAGGGAGGGGAAAAGCCTTTGGGAGAAATCGGCAAAGGAGAGGAAGGTGGATCAGCATTGGGACAATTGTCCAAGCTACCCGATAAGAAACGGTCCAGGCACGAAGACTCAAAGGAAATTGAGCAGGTAAAGATGAAGCAGCCAGTGAAATGCTGGAGATGCGGAGGACATCATTTACGCCGGGACTGTCCAATGAGGGAACATTATGAGGGCAATAGCTGCAAAGTTCCTAGACTTCGGGATCAGCTAGAAGCTGAGAACCAGCAGGATAATTCCATGGAAGCCAAGAGGCTTGGTCGTGAACATTTAAAGTAGATGATTGAACGTAGGACAGATCTGCAATTTTGAAATTTTGATGTGCAATTGTATATGTATCGTATATATGTAATGGAACACCGAGGACGGTGTTATTCCAAGGGGAAGGGGAATGTAATGTCCCCGGTTTTGATCCCGTTTGCATGATGTATATATATTGTAATTAATCGTGGTGAGGAGCTCAAGGAAAAAGCCCCACCATCGATTTGGTTTTTGCATGTTTCGGCAATAGGGATAATTGCCGATGGTATGTCATGCTATTTGGCACATTATAATTCGGCATCATGTAAACACGCACATCAAATAAAACTAAAACCACAACCAGCTACGGCAGTGCAACGTTGAATGAAAAGGGCATGGCTCCAAAGGATAAGGGGTGGGGAATGTCAAACCTTGGTTATGGGGGAAAAACCCATGTGTTCTACCACCTTTGTTGTTGTCACCTTTTGTCTCATCCAACCTTGTCAACCTCTTTAATGCTTCAGCTGGTGGTTGAGGGGTTATGGATGAGTGGTTGAGGGCATTATTGCTGGAGGAAACATGGGTAAAGGGGTAAGCAATTCCTCCATCTTCCCCACGACTCCATTCTCACCCTGCCGGTTTTGTCTTCCTCACGCAGAGGTCGGTGCTATTCTTCTCATGCACCATTCGGAGGCTCTCTTAGTGGTTCGTGGGCTGTTGTTCCCATTTTTTCTAGCCGCGTCCTTCACCCTCACGCACAGAGAGTGGTTCACTCTCACGTTGTCCGTTGGTCTATGGATTCACGCACAGAGAGACATGCGGTTCATCCTCGCGCAGGATGGAATCCTCACGCAGAAATCGGGTATGTTTTTCCCGTGTACTTTGCTGTTGGGTGCAATCTTTCCTCATGCACAGACCGTTGAGGTCGATTTCCCATGTGAGAGCCGTGCTCACTGTCTTGGTTTTTGGGATGTTGTCTTCCCCACATTTTCGGTTGGCTGTGGTGTCCAATTACATTTTGGGCCACAGTGGTTTTCAGTCCGTGAGTTGAGTCTCCCTCTGTGGACTGTTGGAGTGGGAATTCTCCTTTGTTGGGACTGTGTAAGTGCCCAGTCATCACCTGGAGGAATTGAGGATACTGTTGGTTGAGTTTTCCCTCTTTGGAACCGTGGAATTCTATTATTATTTCATTGTGTGTTTGTGGCTGCTGAGGTACCCTGGTTGGGTTGCAGCTGAGTTGTTTTGGCCACGTTAGGGCCAAAACCAACTATGGGTTAACTGGTAGGCTTGAGCTATGTCTCACCTTGGTTTGGGGACTGTCACCGGTTCTTTTTCTACTTCACAGGGCTGTGAAGGGATTGTTTTGCTGCTGGTATGCAGTGGTTGTCCCCTTGGGATGTGCTGGCTTGGCCAATCTGTGAAGGCCTGTTAAACCCAGCTGTGTTGGTTTGTTGTTGTGTCCCTATGGCTATGTGTAAGCCTGCAATTGACCTTATTCCAAAGGAATCATGCCCAGCTCGGGGGTGGAAGCATTGCTGAGAGATTGATGAGCACGCTGGCCTATGGTTGGGAGGAACGTTGCAGTGACGTAGCTGGTTGCGGGATTCTTCACCAAAAGATAAGTCTGCTGTCTATATTTCATCTCTGCAACTATATATTTGATGTTAAATGAATAATCGTGATGAACATGTGAATGCTGGAAACGTATGTGTGTGTGTTGCTTCCGCTGTATGATTGAGGATTCATGAATTTGTGTATGCTTAGGCATCTTAATATGCATCCTGTAAGTTTTAATTCCAACGTTGATTTATCCCTGTTTATGTTCATCGGGTGGTTTACCCGGCTGTGTTGATGTTCGTCGCGTCCTCTTCGTAGGTTGAGGGATGGGGACGTGACAAACGATCAGGAGAGAAAGGTGCGGGAAGGAAATCCTTATTGTTTACTAAGCCTAAGCAAGAGAAATCACCAGATTATGAAAATATGGAAAAAATGATGCAGAAGCTTTCCAACAAAATCATAGATTTGGAGAAAGAGAAGGAAACACAAAAGTTTTATAAGCCATATTATAAGAAAAGAGAGGATAACAATCAGTCTCAACCTCCTCCTCACAATATTGCATCTATGAATTTAACAGAGGTAGGCATGGACAATTTTTGCACTTTCCACCAACAGCCACACTCTGAAAATAATTGTCCTCAATGGATAAATTCGATGACGTTGGTCATGAATCAGTTTTTGGATTCTAGATTAACAGAAGATGGAGATGAAGGGAGAAAAGAGAATACTACGTCAACAAAGGAACAAGAAGAGGAAACCATGGTTTTGTTGGATTTTATTTCCTTATTTGATGCTGAAGAGGAAAAGAATCAGGGCTACAAGGACGTCATGGAAACCAACGTGGCAACAAGGAGCCAAGGGCAAATTAAAGAAAATAGTCTCATTCTACCAAAGATCAAAAGGCTGCAAAGAAATGTAAAGAAATTTCAAAATAAATCCTTAGCTGATAAGATTCCATAATTCACTATTACCAGCCAAGATCTGAAGCAGAATAATACGTTGGCTAGGCCAAAGGAGGGAAAGATGAATGCTGATAAACCTCATCCCATTGAGCAGCCGATGGATTATGACATCGTGGAGGATTTAAAGAAGGTAAAAGTGAATGTTCCACTATTCGAAATGTGTAAAGTTCCGCAGGAAAAAGAAAGACTATTGAAAGTACTTGAAGCATCGGATGAGAAGCTGCCCACTGACAATCAACCTCAGGAAGAAGAAGAAATCGACGAAACCAGCATTGGAGGTAAGTCTAAAAGCAAACATCCACCTTTCCTCCTCATGTTTGAAATTTTCAATCATAATGTAAATAATTGCTTGGTAGACTCAGGGGCGTCGGTTAATGCCATGCCGATATCAGTCTGTAAAAATATCAATGGGCAGCTTAAGCAATCCACGTGGAGGGTTGTTCAGTTGGACAGGATGGATGTAAAGGTAATTGGTGAGATGGAAGATGTCCTAGTCCGTCTGGCATCAAATGATAAAGTGTGCCAAGTCATTAATATCGTGGTGGCTGATATACCAGACACTTACGGTCTTGTCCTGAGCAGAGATTGGTCGGCCAAACTAAATGGATATTTTGCCTCGGATTGGTCGCATTTGTGGTTGCCATACAAAGGAAGTCTGAACTAGATTAAGATTTTAAGAGAGCCTCACATGAAATACAATGTTACTTGACTGGAGGAGAAGAATGAACCAGTGGATTATATATTGGGAAACTATTTTATTGAGTTGAAACCAGGAAATTACCAAGCAGAAGAAGCCAGCAACACATCAGACACTCAACCTGATCTCCTTCGATTCTCACAGGCTGATGATATTGACTGTAAAATAGTAGACTTAGCATTAGGAATAGATTCACATTCAGTAGTTAGTGATTTTTGGACTTTGTTTTTTGATGGCTCTAAGACATTAGAGGGGTCATGGGCTGGCTTTGTCCTGATCGACCCCCAGAAGAATAAACATTTTCTTTCATGTAGATTAGAGTTTGAGTGTACTAATAATACAGCCGAGTATGAAGCACTGGTGCAGGGATTGAGGAAGGAAATCGAATTAAAGGTAAGTAATCTAAAAGTTTTTGGGGATTGTGAAATTATTGTGAAACAAATCCGGAATCAAATACATTGTGTTTCCCCTCACTTGAAAGCTTACCAAAATGAGGTATGGGACCTGCTTAAATGTTTTAATGCATTCAATATTATTTCAATTCCAAGACTTAAAAATGCAGCAGCTGACTTGTTGGCCACCTCAGCCGCTAGGCTTGTACCCACTAATAATCGATGCTCTGTCAAATTGATTTTCAGGCCCTCAGTACCGGATATGATCACCAACCTACGAGTGTTCGACGATGATTAGCAGATAATAGAATGCTTAACAAATGACGAGGTGTTCAAAGGAGCAATTATAGATGATGAAGAACATCAGGCCGAGATGAAGTATGATAATTTCATCCCGAAGGGAGTCAGAACATTAGAAAGAATGTTCGATTTAAATGAAAAGTTCAAAAGACTAGCCAACGTGAAGACCCACAGCTCATCTCTATAGTTCGAGCTAATAAATTTAGGGACTCAGACGAATCCCAAATTTGTGAATCTCGGCAAATGTTGTTCACCAGCAGAAAGAGACAAATTCATCAGTCTATTTAAACAATATAAATATTTTTTCGCATGGACATACGAAGTTTTGAAAACATATGACACCAGCATCATCAAACATGTCCTTCCCATCAAAGCTGGTGTCAAGCCATATCAACAACCTTTAAGAAAAATGCATCCAAAATTGGAACCGCTGATTCAGAGTGAAGTGAAGAAATTATTGGATGCTAGAATCATTTTTAAGGTCAGACACTCGGAGTGGGTATCAAATCTAATACCAGTGAGAAAAAAATCTGGAGAAATCAGATTATGCGTGGATTTTAGAAATCTAAACTGCGCTTCCAACAAAGATAACTATCCTGTGCCACCCATGGAGCAATTACTGCAAATGGTCTTAGGTTCTGAACTATTTTCGTTATTAGACGGTTTCTATGGCTACAATCAAGTGTTAGTAGCTGAAGAAGACAGATTGAAGACCACGTTTAGGACCAAATGGGGAACCTTTTCCTACAGGAGAATGCCCTTTAGGCTTATAAATGCCGGAGCAACGTTTCAGAGGGATATGGACATAGCTTTCCATGGATTGATTGGCTGAAGTGTTGTAGTATACCTTGACGATATTACAATATTCTCAAAGAGAAGAGAAGAACACGCGTTTCACTTAAGGCAAATTTTCGAACGCTGTCGGAAATATGGCATCTCACTCAATCCTAAGAAGTGTGTGTTCGCTGTCACGGAGGAAACGTTGCTGGGTCACATAGTTTCGAAGAAAGGAATATCTATAGATCTAGAAAGAATTAATGCTATTGAACAAATCCCCTTGCCCCATAATAAAAAGGGGTTGCAATCATTTATGGGAACGATGAACTTCGTGCGAAGATTTGTGCCTGATTTTGCTCAGAACTTCAAGCCGTTGCAGCAGATGGTAAAGCAAAATGCACTATTCAAGTGGACTGAAATTGAGAAGAGCGCATTCAGCAAAATCAAAACTGCTGTTGCACACGTACCCTCCCTGAAAAGCCCAGATTTCGACAAAGGTTTTATCTTGTATACCTTTGCATCCGATGATTCACTAGCAGCTGTGCTCACCCAAAAGGAAGATGGAGGGGATGAATTCCCAATATCCTTTATGAGTACTGGTCTACCGGGGGGCGAATTGAATTACCCAACTGTTGATAAACAAGCTTACGTTGTGTTCAAAGCAATAAAGCAATTCAGGCCTTATATTTAAAAAATAGAACCAAGGTGATCGTCCCCTACCCAGCTGTACGGTCTCTTCTTGTACAGAAGGAGTTAGGAGAAAGAAGAGGCAACTGGGTAACAGCTCTTCAAGAGTATGACCTTGAATTCAAGCCAGCACCTATAGTTAGAGGACAAGGGTTGTGCAAACAGATGACTGAAAATGAAAAAAATGAAGAACACACCTGGGAAGTTGAAGCCGAATTACATGTAATGGAGCTATGTCTTTTGTTTACAGCTCCCGAGTCTTGGTATAGAGACCTTGTGCATTACCTGCAGGTAGGGATGTTGCCAGAACATTGGAGTTCCAAGCAAAGAAGAGCGCTACGTCTTAAATCAGCCTCCTATCAACTTGTTGAAGGAGTATTATTCAAAAAGAATTATGACGGGGTTCTTCTCAGATGCTTAGAAAAGGAAGATGCGAAGAAAGTAATGTCAGAATTGCATGACGGTCCTACTGGGGGACATTATTCAGGAGATACTATAGCCCACAAAATCCTCAGGGTAGGTTACTATTGTCCTACTCTCTTCAAAGATGCATACGCACATGTCAGGAAGTGTGATATTTGCCAAAGGTGTAGTGGGAGACAGCCTAAAGCAGCAACACCCCTAAATCCTGTGATAATCATGGAACCATTTGAGCAATGGGGGTTGGATATCATTGGAGAAATAAAACCAAATTCCTCCCTACAACACAAGTACATTCTAACCGCAACCAATTATTTCACTCGCCGGGTCGAACAAGTTTCGATGCGTAAGATAAATCAAGACGAGGTCATCAGTTTCCTATAGGACCACATCATGACTAGGTTTGGAGTTCCAGTTTCGTTAGTTTTTTATAATTCTACGTACTTTTCATCAATTAAATTAACTGCTTTTGCTCATGATAAAGGGATAAAATCGCATTATTCTGCTAATTACTATCCACAAGGAAATGGCCTCGCTGAATCCACTAACAAAAATCTGATTAGGATTTTAAAGAAGACCGTGATAGAAAACCAGAGGAGCTAGCACTCAGCGCTACCAAACGCCCTTTGGGCCGATAGAGTCACCCCCAAGTCTGCAATAGGGGTGTCACCCTATACCCTTGTGTATGGTAAAGAAGCCATTCTCCCCCCCAACATCATGCTACCCTCTTCCATAATAGTTCAAGAGTCCAGAGGGTCGGAGAATGAAGTTTTGCAGATGAGGATATGCAATCTTCTGAAAGTAGAAGAGGCTAGATCTAAAGCCAGGGAACGCTTTAAGCAACAGCAAGACTTAGTAAAGAGATGTTTTGAAAAACATAAAGCTGGAACAAAAGACTTTGAAGTAAGAGACTTAGTCCTCAAATGGGATCACCCCCATGATGAGAAAGGAAAGCACACTAAATTCCAGCAGTTGTGGGTAGGCCCTTTTTAGATTGCAGCAGAGCTTGGCCCTTCTACTTATAAGTTGAAATATCTACAGGGGTGGGAAGAGAACCTACTAGTGAATGGTTTGGTCCTCAAGCCTTATTTTTCCTGAGTTTCTTTGAGTTCTTCTGTCTTGTATATAATTAATCTGTTCGGCTGTCTTTTGAGTCATGTTTTTTAGTTTGTTTTAGTTTGTTTTTCTTGATTCTAATAAATGGAATGAACCTGTGGTTGCATGGATAACATCAAAATGTTTGGGAATGATAAATATTTTTGGGTCTCAGACTGTGTGTTGCTAAAAGAACTTCTTCCAGTTTAGTAGTTTTCTCGAATAAGCTCTGTGTACATTGAAGTCCTGCTTAACCCCTGTGAAATAAACTAGATTCGGAGAGTCTAGAATACTATGTTGAGGCTCCATCCACGTCACACTTAACATGTTCTAAGGAGCGATAGCAAAAGACCCATGGAAAGGAACAAGGTAAATAGTATATTAAATATAAATGATCCCATGCCAGGAAACGAATGCCAAAATACAAATAAGAGTAAAAAAACTCCTATGAAAGCATCATACATCAAAGCAAATACTGAATCATAAGTACTAAATTGCCAGAAGATCCTCTCCATCCGTGAACTGAAACATGAAGTACACCGCTCACACAAAAGGACACTATGGGATAGAGGATCCTGAATTAAAATTCAGTAAGAAAGGCATGCAGGAGGACTCATATAAAAGGGGACAAAATTCTAGTGTTAAATTTTCATATGCTTAACTAAGACATAAGTATATCATTTCTTTTTTCATAATAAAAGCATATAAAGTAGGATCACTAAAAGAAACAGTATCACAAGAACAACACAGATTTATCCTAGGAAAACCTGTAAGGGAAAAACCCAGCAAAAGCTTCCTCAATATAGATGCCCCAAAAGGTAAAAAGGTAAAACCAACAAGGAGATCAAAAACCTGATTCTCCTCCTTCTCCAACAACTCCTCTCCTCCACAAGTGCACTATTCCAAGTGAGTGTGTGTGTCACAAATGAGGATCACTACACCTCTATTTATATTCATCCGTTTACTTAAAGTTTACTCAATCAACATGTCGGCTTAAGTTAACTCATGTAGGCTCGAGTTACACATGTAGGCTCAAGTAACCACACTGGGGTGCTGATGACCCACCTTTACAAATAGAGGGGACTACCTCATGACTCTTATTAGTTCTTTCGATTAGGAGCATCGGGGTACAATGTAATACAAGTGGTTCTCCCGGTTGGACCATCAAGGACCACAAAAGATACATAAAGAATATTCTTCGAAGTTACAATATTTCAACACTCCCCCTTAACGAGAAGGGTATTCTACATCAACAACAACAAGAGTAGAGATAGCAGACATCATCAACATCAGCAGGGTAACACATATATAAATAATTGGAAGCTTTTCAACATCATGTAGTCTTCATCTTCAATCTTCAGTCTTCATCATCAACAACATCTTCAGCATTTTGATCTTTCAATTTGCAGCGACATATTCAGCACTTGGACCTCTTGATCAGCAACATCTTCAGCACTTTGACTGGTTCGATCAGCAACAACATCTTCAGCATTTTTATCTTTCAATTAGTAACGACATCTTTAGCACTTGGACCTTTCGATCAACAACATCTTCAGCACTTTGACTGTTCGATTAGTAACGACATATTCAACATTTTGAACTTTCGATCAGCAACATCTTCAGCACTTTGATTGTTCGATCAGCAACAACATCTTCAGCATTTTGTCCTTTTTATCGGTAACATATTCAGCATTTTCACTTTTCGATCAATAAAAACATCTTCAGCACCTTGACCTTTCGATCAGCAGCAACATCATCATCATATTCTAATCTGTCAAACATAATCATCATCACACTCTGATCTTTCGATCAGAAAAATCATCATCATACTCTGATCTTTCGATCAGAAACATCATCGACATACTCTGATCTTTCAATCAGAAGCATCATCATCATACTCTGATCTTTCAATCAGAAGCATCATCATCATACTCTGATCGATCAGAAACATCATCATCATACTTTGATCTTTCAATCAGAAACATCATAATCATAGTGCATCATCGTCATACTCTGATCTTTTTAGATCAGTATGTCATCATCATCATATTTTTATCTTTTGATCACTACGGCATCATCATCATTAGCAACAACCTGCAATCCACAACTCAAAGAAAAAAAGTCTTTGGATCACTTTTGGACTTAAAGTCCAAGGATGATACAATCCCACCACATTCTCAACAACCGAAGTTACCGGATTGATTACGGGAGAATCAGTCCCTATCACTTTAGGACTAAGTCCAAGGACGATGCAATCCTACCACATTCTCAACGACTGAAGTCACCGGATACAATTACGGGATAATCACTACCTATCACTTTAGGACTTGAGTCCAAGGATGATGTAATCCTACCACATTCTCGACGACCAAAGTCACCGGATACAATTACAGGATAATCACTCCCTATCACTTTAGGACTTGAATCCAAGGATGATGCAATCCTAGCACATTCTCGACGACCGAAGTCACCGGATACAATTACGAGATAATCACTCCCTATCACTTTAGGACTTGAGTCCAAGGATGATGCAATCCTACCACATTCTCGACGACCGAAGTCACCAGATACAATTACGGGATAATCACTCCCTATCAATTTAGGACTATGTCCAAGGATGATGCAATCCTACCACATTCTCGAGGACCGAAGCCACCGGATCTATTATGGACAGATGTCCCAATATGATACAATCCCTCTTCATTCTCGAAGACCGAGGTCTCTGGATCACTTTAGGGAAGGTGCCCAAGGATGATACAATACCATCACATTCTCGATGACCGAGGTCACCGGATCTATTATGGACAGATGTCCCGGGATGATACAATCCCTCTGCAACATCACTACTCCCCCTTTCGAGGAAGGTCTTTCCGAACAACACCAAGCTTGTCTTGAAAGTGTTCAAACTCTACTCGAGGCAGAGGCTTTGTCGCTACATCATCATCCAAGCCATCATCATCTACGTCTTCAATATATGAATACAAATCTATCGCCATGTGTTTCTCTAGTATGTGAATACTAAAAGCATCATCATCTATATCTTCAGTATAGAAATACTGAAATCATCATCATCTCTATATTTAGTATAGAAACACGGAATCATCATCATCTATATGTACAGTATGTGAATACTGAAATATCTATATCTTCAGTATGGGAATACTGAAATCATCATCATCTATATCTTCAATATGGGAATACTGAAACATCATCATCTCTATATTTAGTATAGAAATACTAAATCACCATCATCTGCATCTACAGTATCATTATCTTCATCTTATCTTGTATGTAGAAATACTGGATTTCTACATGTTACATGGAACACAGGGTTCTTTGTCATCACAACTATGGTAATCACATAGAATCATTGTTGTATCCATCTTCAGGTCAAAGAGACCTGATATCGGCTTCTGAAGCCATATGGCTTCATAACATAGTAGAGCAATATGCTATATATTCTGCTTCAACCGAGCTAAGAGAAACAATGGACTGTTTCCTGCTAAACCATGAACTCATAGCAGACCTCAAAGAATATACCTGATTTGATTAGCCATACAATCTATACTCATGGCTAGCATCATAGTATTGACCAAAGTCTATAGTCCTCATCACATGTTTTGCAGCTACTAGGTGAACCCGTCTTGGTTGAACAAGATACTTACTCAAGGTGTTCACAGCAAAACAAATGTCTGGTCTGGTATTTGTTAAGTACATCAATGACCCAATGATCGTCTGTAGTGAGTCACATCCACTAACTCTAATGAGTCATCAGCTAACAGCTTCAGGTTGGAGTACATGGGTGTGGCCATGAATTTGCATTTCAGCATATTGAGTCTCTTCAATATCTCTACCACATACTTTCCTCGGTTGAGAAAGATTCCTTCTGAACTTTGCCATACTTCTAGACCTAGGAAATAATGCATTAACCCAAGGTCTTTCATCTCAAATTCTTCTACTAGTTTCTTCTTACTTTCTATGATCTGTTTATCATTCCCTGTCAAGAATAAGTCATCCACATATAGTAATAGAATGACAGCTACATCTTCTACAACCTTGTAGGAAAGGTTAGGATCGACTTTACTCTTGGCAAAGCCCATGCTCATTAGGAAACTATCTATTCTTCCATACCAAGCTCTGGGAGCTTGCTTCAGGCCATAGAGGGCCTTCTTCAACTTGCATACTTGATTCCTTCTGTCTTCAACTTCAAATCCTCGTGACTATTCGATGTAAAACTCTTCCTCAATCATACCATTAAGGAAGGCTTGTCTTTACTTCATCATGGAAGAAACTACCATGATAGATTTGAAGGAAATGTACCTTGCTTCTAGAAGTAAGTGTCTCTTCAGATTTAATTCCCTCTTTCTGATAGAAACCTCTAGCCGCAACTCTTACCTTACTTCTATCAGCAACATATCTTATCTTGCAAATCCATTTGGAAGATACCACATTCTTGTTTTCTGGTTTGAGTACTATATCCCAAACATCATTCTAGTATCACAACATTTTCTATGAGTTTGTCTTCTCAGGTCATCAACATATCCTAGTCTTTTTCTTTCAACCTTGAAGGTTGGAAACTACTTTACTCTTGGTAAAGTCTTGATCCATCACAAAGATATCCATCATGTCATACCCTATCGAACTCAGATATAATTTTCTGTAGTCACTCCCCCTGAAGTGGAGTATCATCTTCCTTCTTCATTCTGCACAGGTGGTTCTATGCTTGACATATACTGGTCAATAGAGTATGTCATGTCATAGTCTATTCTTTCTAGGGAGAATCACGAACCTTTCTTTGTACATCATATCATATACATCATTCCCCATGATCAACTATTATTCTTTGATCATAGCTTCTTCCAAAGCATTCTTTTCTTCATCTTGAGTTATCTCTTGTACCCATGGTGGTCTTCATCCTTCAAGGTGGATCTACCATTCTCTGAAGCTCTTTCTTCTGTCATGGTGTCTCTGACCCTGGGAGCTTCAAATTCATGTTTATTGGAGTGAATCTTGAATTGTCATCACTTGTTCTTCGGAACAAGTCTCATCCTTCTTTTCTTGTAGGAGGTTGTTCGTGACCTTTCCTACAATTCAAATGTACCAGTTTCATGGTTAGAGATATTTCATAAAACATATGTATAACAACAAATTCTTATGAATCATGCAACTATTTAGTTAATACAACATTCATCCATATCTCACATAGACTTTCTAGATGCTTTCCATCTCTACCATGACATTATTGAGATTGTGCACTAATCCAATATGTCAGCAAAGAGGTTTGATAAGTAGCAATGGAGAGTTGTATAGCACCATGAGCTACTTACCCATCATATGCATATTAGTAGTATACAGTCATTAATGCATACAATCTATCATGCATAACACATCAACTGAATATAATCAAATGTGTAACAAAACAATATCATGAAATGACAATTGAATACTTATCTTTATTTGTTTCATGGGTATTCTCCTTCTTGAGTCTTCAGCTTCATCGACTTCATCATTTATGATAGCGTCGTTTCTTATCCGAATGCTGAGGTGGATAAGAAGTTCTTCAAGAGTTGAGATCTTCATATTTCTCATTGACTGAGGGATCTTCTTTGGAAGATGAGAGCTTGATCTTCAGAGACGAGCTTCTTATTCTTCCCCAAGTCAGCTGAAAGTAATCACTTCCTTCTTAAACACATTTCTTAAATGAATGAATTTCATGATCCTGGGAGGCCATCCAAGGTGTCCATCACCACTTCTGCATTCTTCACTTCTTCTTTCCCCTCTTGAAGTTGTTATTTGATTTGAGAGATCCTTATGACTGCATGGTCTCTGCATTCTGGATCTTCACATTCTTCAACTTGTTTCTTAAGGTCATATTCTTATCTATGTTCTTCCCTTTAAATAGCTTGGTCAAGGAATCAAACCTCGTCGATGTCTTTAGGGAAGACACTTGTAGTACAAGTTGATTCGAAATTGAATCATCAATGATCTTCTGGGATTTGACCAAGTTCTTCTTGAGAAAGGCTTCTAGCCTCATCTCCCTCTGAAACTGGAACCTCTATGCTCATGTAGGTGTCCAATCCATTTTCTTCAGAGAGATCATATACTTCATGGCTTGGAATTTGTCAACTTCACCAATCTTATCATCAATATGATGTCATAGATCACTTTGAAAATATAACCTCAAATGAACATAGCAACGGATTAGATCTTACCGATTTGAGGTGTCCGTTCTGTTTCCGGAGCTGGCTAATCTAGGGTTTGTCATAGAAACCCTAATTTTAAAACTTGGAATATTTCAGATCTGATTGGATATATAGATATATCTCTTCAAATGGAGCTGTCCAATGTACTCCATTTCTGAAAACAGTGGAGGGAATCTCCCGGAACAGGAAGCCCTAATTTTCCAATTTCTTCTGCAGAAATTCCTGTTACTCTTTTTGTGATATATCCAAAATTTATGATCCTATATGTCTGAAATTTTGGACTGAGGTAACCTCGCATGTCCCTGATCCACAAAATAGGTTTCATCAGAATTGGTTTCACCATTTGGTATTTATGATCATTTTCCCAAGGTGACCTGTTACAGGACTGTTCAGAATAGATAAGTTGTACGGAATTCCATGTGTCACTGGTTCATCTTCTGAGTCTGATAATTAGACCACCGAAATTAGATTCCGTTCCCTTTCTGGAACATCTTCAGGAATTCCATTTGGACCTCTGTAGCCCAAGATATTGCAATTCTCCCCGGGTGTCCTGTTTAGGGATGAATTCTGGAAGAGGCTGGAATCCTAACTTGGAGAGAACATATCTCCTGGAATACAATGAATATGTGGATGCATTTTGGACACAATGTTCATCAAGATTTTATATTCTTCCCCTGCAATTTTCAGCTCCTAATCCTTCGCCAATATCGAAATATAGCGAATGTGCCAAAACATAGCAGTTTTAGTATTTAGGGTTTTTCTAGCTCGGGGTCAAACTAGGGTTTCACTTTCCCGGAGATTCACCCATCCAAAAAACTTGATCCAGGTCTCTAAAATTCAGTTTTTATGAGGAGAATAATCCTATGCTGGTCTCACTCAAAAATTCCTCTTCTGTAGAAAGCCCTAATTTCCACAACGAAAATTGAAAATGCTGGGAATCGAATTCCGCTTCGACAGAACGATGTACCCTTCAAAGGAGAGTCAGCCTAGCCTTCTTTTGCTGATTGATTATGGAGAGAGAACCAAAAATAAGAAGCCCTAGCTTCTGTAACTTGTGAAATCCACCCTATTCAGGTTAGCTCTGATACCATGTTAAATTTTCATATGCTTAACTAAGACATAAGTATATCATTTCATTTTTCATAATAAAAGCATATAAAGCAGGATCACTGAAAGAAACAGTATCACAAGAACAACACAGATTTATCCTGGGAAAACCCCTAATGGAAAAACCCAGCAAAAGCTTCCTCAATATAGATGCCCCAAAAGGGAAAAAGGTAAAACCAACAAGGAGATCAAAAACCTGATTCTCCTCCTTCTCCAGCAACTTCTCTCCTCCATAAGTGCGCTATTCCAAGTGAGTGTGTATGTCTCAAATGAGGAGCACTACACCTCTATTTATATTCATCCGTTTACTTAAATTTTACTCAATTAACATGTCGGCTTAAGTTAACTCATGTAGGCTCGAGTTACACATTTACGCTCAAGTAACCACACTGGGGTGCTGATGACCCACCTTTACAATTAGAGGGGACTACCTCATGACTCTTATTAGTTCTTCCGATTAGGGGCATCGGGGTACAATGTAATACAAGTGGTTCTCCCGGTTGGACCATCAGGGACCACAAAAGATACATAAAGAATATTCTTCAAAGTTACAATATTTTAACATCCAGAAGCACAAAAAGTGCTAAAGTGGCATGGGAATGAGGAAAAAATGAATATTTATGTTTACCATACGCTACAAACCTATGGTTTCCAAGCTATCTGCTACCTGAAGACAAAAGTAATAATGAAACTCATCCTCTGGCCTCAACAGAGTTATCTGGACTTGAAAATCTTGGTTTCCACTCTCCCAAATTGGACTATCATCAATGATTAAAGGTACACACTTCTGTCATTTGAGAAATATGGATAGATGGAAGAATTCAATAGATGCATTTATTGTTAAACAGTCTGTCACTCAAAGAACAATCACCCAGATATCTAGGTTCACCAGGTGATCGCCAGTTGTTGTAGCCGCAACTGTTCTCCCCAAATTTCTTAAAATTTTGGGCCCCTCCTCATGATTTAGCATTGTTCTTAAATCGTAGGATCCTGGAACTCATTGGTCGGGTTTAAATTTCGATTGATTGTGCAGATTGATTTTCAGCCCGTTTCAAAGGTTGCTTGTGTTTGAATTTTGTGATTGAGCGCAGATGTGAGTTTGGTTTACTAGCCAGTGATAAATCAGATCTTTTGTTCTTTGAGTCCGCGGTTTCGGAAGTAAAATTGGTTTCAAACCTTTGCTGATTTTTTGTTTTAAAAAAATATTCCAAACACGTAATTTTTCTATTAGATCGAGCGTCACACTATGCTAAATCGACTTCTTTTGTCCTTTTCCCTTCCGTCATTGAGGCTCCCAAAGCAGCTTAGCGTCCGTAGCATAAAGAGCTCCGACTGCCGATGCATGTTGACCCTTTTCGTCAGGGACCCGTAGTTTTTCTCTTCCGTCGTTGCGGATGGGAAAGTCATTTGGCTTCCGATGTGGTTACCCTTCTGATTTTCGATTGGGAATTTTCCCGCCTTTCGGTCACTTGTCCGTAACCTATGTCTCTTCCGCCGTTGCGGCTGGGAAAGCCGTTTATCCTACGATGTCAATATCCTCTGATTTCTGATTTAAAGTCTTCCCTCCTGCGGATTGGTTTACCCTTCCGATGTTGATATTTTGAGCTACCGATGAGTTTCCCATTTGCCGCCGTTGGTGATGTTTGTCGATCCTGGAGGTGGTTGAGGTAGTGGTATCGGCGTTGAACAAGTGGTGCACCTAGCCATTTCTTTTGGGTTGGCCGTTTCAATTGGTATAATGTGTTGCTTTGTTTTATAATGCGGTCCTGATTAATGATACACTCTATTGAATCACAAGTGGACTCAAAGGACGTCTTCAGACTATCGCGGCGCGAAGGCATAGCAATATAGTTTAGGAAAGGTTGAACTGTAGCCATCAGGATCGCGAGAAAGACAAGCTAAGGAAAAGACAAAATGGATGGCGACAAAGGCATAGACCCAAAATATCTATCCATTACTAATCAAATCATGAACGCATACAGAAAATAAGATGAGAAGATGAAGCGTTTGAAGGAAGGGAAAAGTCACACGTTTGGAGGAAACCGAAACGATCTACTGTTTTGTTTAAATACTTGAAAGTTAGAAGTTACAGGGGCTTTTTCCCTAGCAAACTTGTAAACCTTTTTCTTCTAAGAGGAACTATTTCGTTTTACAAACTAGAAAGTGAAAATTTTACCTGTTGGAGAAAGTGCTATGTGGAATGGATCAATGCGTTTAAATGAGCAATGTTGAATGTGAACTATTTTGTTTTCAGCTGTGTCTCATTAGCTGTAAGAGTGTTCTAATTTCTTGAACCTATGTTCTTATCTGAAGATTCTTCAGTATTTTTATGGTGTTCTTCCACTATGAGTAATAGGATGTTTTAATTGTTGATGAGCTATCTTGTCATGTATACTTTTACTTCTGTTTATATGTTTGGTTATAAGAACAACTATCTGTGATTTGCCATAACACCTAAACAGTATTGCATTACTCATGAATTAATCCAACTCTCTAGAGATAGTTTAGTTAGTTGTATTTATTACTGTTTGTATTATTTAGATGCTTGTGAGTTCTAAGACGAGAGGTAAGAACCTGCGCATCACATTGTGAATTCTCTTTGCATCTTTATCACTTTGGATTGTTAATTAGGAACGTGCATTTCATAATTTAAGTCAAAATACTAAAACTCGGTGGATCGGGCCGTAACCGGTAAATCCCTTTTTTTTGTACTTGACCTACGGTAGCCAGACTGTAAACTGGACGGATTCCCTATACCAAACAGTCATGGGCTAGTTGGGAACGTTGACTGGGGAGAATCCCTTACTGTTTTTGCCTGCGAATTTCCGAGCCTCAACACCTGGGATATATATTCGATAAGCTTTTGATTGTTCATTGTATCCTATGAACAATCCTTTCTTTCCTGAAGGATCTAACATTGATCTTTTATCCTTGGGAATATGAATGTACACAGGAAAACCAAAAATATTTAGATGACTTACCTCTTGTCTTTCTCAGGAAAAAAATTCTTCTGGAGTTTTGTTCCCAACAACACTATGAGAGATTATGTTCTATACATATGTTGTTGTTATTTTTAATTCTTCCCACAGGTACATTGGGATATATTGATCATGTATCATAGCTTTCACAACTTCCATGATGGATCTATTCTTTCTTTCCACCACACTATTTTGTTGTGTATTCTAGGGAATGGTGATCTCCCTCTTAATCCCTACTTCTTTATAGAAATCATTGAATACATTTGAAGTGAACTCTCCTCCATTATCTGACCTTAGAATATTTATTTTCTTTTTAGAAATTTTTTCTACTAGGTCCTTAAAATATTTGAATCTTCCAAACACTTCATCCTTCTTTTTCAAAAAGTATATCCAAGTCTTTCTAGAGTACTTATTAATGAAGGAGGCATAGTAAGACTATCCACTTAATAAATTGGTTTACATTGCCCCCCAGATATCCGAGTGAATAATGTCTAATATCCCTTTTTCCTTACTATCACTTTTTGGAAATGGATTCTTAATATTCTTCCCTTGTGCACATCCTTTGCACACTCCTTCATGTTCTATCTAAATTTCTGGTAAACCAGTTACCACCTTGCTTACAATTGGGAGGGATTTGTAGTGAACATGAGAAATCCTTTTGTTCCATAGCTCACATGGGTTAATGGTACTAGTTGCTAATGAAGAATATGTATGTACCTTTAGTTTGTAGATACATTCTTCTTCAACTCCAATATCTACTGCATCATTGATAGTCTTTCCTTTGGTCCACATGAGGAATTTCCATCTACAAAGAAAACTCTAAAGCCTTTCTTTCCTAAGTCTGAAATGGAAAGAAGATTCTTCTTTAGTCCTGGTAAAAATAGGACATCCTTCATTTTCATAGACTTTCCAAAATCCAGTTTATAGGATGCTTCTCCTAATCCTTTAATGGGATATTGGGAATCATCTCCAAGCATCACTTTGTGTGGGGATTCCTTTTGTTCAAGGCATGAGAGTGAATCCTTGAAACCATTCATATTCTTGGAGGAACCACTATCAATCAACTAGGTATCATTTCCTGGAAGGATTGATCCAGTTAGGGCAGAGATCAAAACATATTCTTCACTGGAGTCTTCATCTTTCTTTGCTTCCTCTTCTACTTCTTGATCATTTCCTTTAGTAGCATCTACTTGTAACGTTCTCATCTTATTGAGTCTTTCTTCTTTCATGGGACAGTTAATGGCAATGTTTCCTAACTTGTGGCAAGTGAAGCATTCAAAACTTGAGAAGTTTCTCTTGGGTTTTTTAAATCCTTGAGTCTTAAGAGGATGATCATGACTCCTTCTTTTTCCTATGGTGTGGGAAGTTAGGGCTTGATCCTCATTTCCATTTAGATTTTCTTCTCTGGATGATATCCTCTCTTCTTATTGGACACATTCTTCTTATAACTTCCAGAATTTGGTTAGTTTACCTCTTGAACAAATTCCTCAGATGAAAGCTTCCCAATATTTTGGAAGTTGATTCAAAGTCGTCATTACAATTTATGCTTCTTCAACCATGTCATCGATGGATTCTAGCTGATATTTTATTTGAGATACTCTTGTAAAGTAATATTAAATAGTCTCTGACTTTTGAGTCTTTACACTTTTGAGTTGATTCCTCGTGTTCATTTTCCTATTAATTTTTCTCCCTTCAAATAGTTTTGATAGGGAATCAAACATTTATTTTGGAGTCTCCATGGATGATACTTCAGGAATCAAGTTGTCTTTTATTGAATAATCTATGATCTTTTTACCTATTATCATATCCTTCTTGTGCTTGTATTTGGCTTCATCTCCTTCTAGTTCTTTCACTTCCTCTTTAACAAACTTGTCGAGATCATTCTCTTAGAGGATGAGCATGATCCTATACTTCCATGCTCTAAATTTTTCATACCCTTCAATATTTTCATCTAACTTGGTATTCTTTATCATATTTATAGAACTGAGAACCTCAAATGGAAAGAGATGAAAAAATACTTACTTGCAGAAAGCAGCTCCTAACTCTCCTCCTTCCCGATGTCCAAGGGTTTGAAGAGGAAACCCTAATTTTGTAGTTGGGATCACAGGTAGAGATGAATGGTGGAAAATATGCTCCCTCCTAAGCTTAGGTAGACTGTATCTTCCCTTTTCTAAGATTGATGATGAAACCCTAGGAAAAATGAAACCCTATTTTTTCACGGCAGCAGTAACAGGTCAAAATTTGAAAAATTCTTGGAATTCAATTCTATCACCACAGAAATATGCTCTCTTTAGATGTGAGTTGGAGGATACCTCTTTTCTGGTTGATCTATCAAGCAATTTGTTAAAACCAACAAACCCTAGTTGTGCATTGCTTCCTTTCAGAGTGTCTCTGACACCATGTTGATTTTCTTTAAATTGCTTAGATGATATCTTAAAATAATTAGTCTCTATAAGATCACTGAAAGAAAAACATGCATAGAAACATAATAACAAAGAACACAAAGATTTTCCTTAGGGAAACCACAAGGGAGAAAACCCCTCAAAACTTCCTTAGTATAGAACTCAACCAGTGCAGTGTAAAATCTAGACAACAACTACTCCCTTGTTCCTGGTGCACTAATCCTTCTCTCTCTTGCTACGACAGCTTGAGTGAGTGTGTCCAAATGGATAGGAGAACCTCCCTATTTATATTCTTCAGTTGAATTGACTCCTAACTTAGCACGGTCGACTTGTCTAAGTGACTGGACCCACTAGACAACTTGTCACCACAAAATAACATTTATTATATTGACACTTTGGTACTATTGAATCGAATTACATTCCTAGGTTTATATTGCTTCTTTTAATGACTCTAACAAGACCAAACTCATCTCCCGAGGGAGGAATACAATACAATTTAGAATATCTTCCAAAGTTACAATAATTTAACACCTTCTGAGCTCGTACAAATTCTTTTGCACACATGTGTTTCTCAACATCATATGCACTTCTACTTCACTGGGAAAGTTTGTTTGGTTAGTGGAGCACGTCTCGCGATAATTTACTCCCTCTTTATGAGAAAATCCATGAATCTTGATTTGTACTTCTTGATGTTTCCATATGTTGCATACTTGATCTTGTATATACACATGGAAGACACTACATAGTTCCCTTCAGGTCTCAGAACCACATCCTGGAAATCATTCTCCATGATTAACTAGTACTCTTTGATCATAGTCTCCTTCCATTTCTTCTCGACTACTTATTCATAGTTGGAAGGATCTGTATCAATGATTTCACTCAACAGTGCAATATAATTGGAGTATGTTTTGTGATTCTTACTTTCTTTGGAAGTCCTGACATACTTTTCTTCACCTTGGATGATCTCTCTTTCCCAATATGGTCTTCATCTCTTGAGGTGGACCTACCTCTTTCTGTGGTTTTGTCATATCATGATTCTTATATTCTTTTGAAGTTCTTTCTTCCATCACGGTGTCTCTGACCCTGTGAGATTCATGTTTCTCTTTATGTACGTTTGATGGAGAGAATTTTCTAGCTAAAATGACCTCAGTTGTTCTTCGGAACAAGTCTCATCCTTATTTTCTTATAGGTGATTGTATATGATCTTTCCTACAAGTCAAATACAGTTGCATGATTAGAAAAATTCCATATTTTATTAATAACAAATTCTTATGCATAAATATATATGTCACACAATCATGAAACTATGTTAGCCAATGCTACAGCATTCATCCATATTCTGTATACATACACTAACTTTCTAGATTCCTTCCATATCTACCATAACATTATTAAGAGTGTGCACTAATCCCAATATGTTAGCAAATAGGTTTCATTCTAGAGAAGTAGAAATGAATTGTTGTACAAAACCATAGACTACTTACCCATCACATGCAAGTTAGTAGTATACTTTTCATAAATTTAGACACTCAAACATGCATAGTACATCAACTAAAAATATGTACACAACCAAACAATATAATTTAGGTAAGTATATATATAGGAAATAACAATTAAACACTTACCTTTGTTTGTTTTATGGGTGGACTCCATCTTGATCCTTATGGCCTTGCAAGAATGACAACAATATTTGATAGTGTTCTCTACTTAATCATTTGATTCTAAGGACCTGTGTCTGTCTTGATCATGCTTGAGAAATTATTCTATACCATAGATCACATGGGAATGTATACTAGTTTTGAATCTGAGTGTCACTTCTTCATTCACAAATACATCCCTTCTTATCCAAATACTGAGATGGATAAAAAAATTTAGGAAAAAATGCATTCATTGATGCAGAGAAATCAATGATTACTAAGGTATATCTATCCCATCCCGAGATAAGAAGTTTAGATCTGTTGTCTTCATCTAGTTATTTCCTTTCTAATATCTTTTGTCTTTTCTCTTTAAACTTGCATATTAAGACAGAATGCAAAATCCAATTCACAAATAAACTTGAAGGAATGTTCAAGGTTTGTTCACTATGAAGTACTTTAATTATTTCATTTTAAGTTTTCTTTTTAAATTTTTTATTTTACTTCCTTTTATTTATTTTAAATTCGATAATATACATTCACTTGAAATGGCCTTAACATTTCTCTAAATTCCATATTGTGTTGTTGAATCCCATTTTCTCTCACCATCCTTTAAGCTTTATATTGTTTTTTTAACATTAGACATCATAGTTGTTGATATGCTAAGGTAATTACCAAGGAATGTTCATACCTCGAACTTACTGACCAAAAATCCATTCTATAGAAGTTCTATATTGGGCGCTTCCACCATATCATTTGGAGCTACTAATACCCTAGTATATATCTGCCTCAGTATTTGAAATGGATTGATGTATGCTAAACTTCAGACCCAATTTATATCTAAGGGACCCCCAGTAGTAAATATGCTAAGTTATGTGATGTTCATGTTCAATCTATTTTAAGGAATTTTTTCTATCATTTAGTTACCCATGACTTATTTCATACGTTCTACCTTAAATCATTAAAAAAAAAAAAAAATAAGATAAATTGTAGCATAATTTTTACATGAGTGATGGAATTTAGATAGAGAACAAGGCCCCAACATGAATTGATTGTATTTGTAATTAACTATTATTTCTCTATAATATATTTATTCCTCAATGGTAGTAAAATTTCTAGTTGACCAACTACGTGACATCTGTGCACTAGAGAACAAACTGTTAATATTTCATATGCTAAACTAGATTCATTAGTGTTCAATTCAAATATCATAGTAGCAACATATCCATAATCACTGATAAAAAAAATCACAAGATAGACACAATATTTATCCTGGGAAGCCCTCAAGGGGAAGAAAACCTAATAAAACTTCCTCTGTATAAGATGTATAAAAGATAACCCCAAAAATAGGTGTTCTCCTCCTTTTGTTCTATCTCTCTCTATCTTCTATGCACTACTCAAGTGAGTGAAGTTGTGTTCAAATAAGAACCACATATCTTATATTTATAGATAACGATCCAACTAAATTTTACCCTAATCAAGTTGTCCCCACTAAAATGTTTGAGTCGACTTCACCTAGGATGACTCAAAACAATATATTATATTATTCGTTAGCATACTAATGCCCCGACTTACAATGGATTATTTTCCTTATGACTCTATGATGACCAAATACAATAGTAACACCCCATCGTAGGAATAATAACATCTCCCTTGGGTTACATCGGTAAAATACATTTAGCATATCCTTTGAAGTTACAATATTTCAACACTACCCTGTAGCGATAATGTTATTCTACTGACAACATCATCATAGACCATAGGAGAAAAGAGAGACAATATTTTTGACAACAAATGAAAGTAATACATCTATAATTCATAGGAAGTTTTCATCAATTAGTCACTGGAATAGTTACTATTCATATGCTGCATCACATGATCACTTGATCCTCTTGCAGCATCACTTCGACCTTCTGATCCTTTGTAGCAGCACTTCAATATTTTGATCCTTTGCAGTACTTTGATCCTTTGCAGTAACACTTCGATATTATTTATCCTTTGTAGTAGCACTTCGATCTTCTTGATCCTTTGTGACAAAACTTCAATCTTCTTGATCCTTTGTAGCAAGACTTCGATCTTCTTGATCCTTTGCAGCAACACTTTCATCTTATTGATCCTTTGTAGTAGCACCTCGATATTCTCAAACCTTTGTAACAACACTTCAATCTTCTTGATCCTTTGCAGCAACACTTCGATCTTCTATAGAATCCTTCTAATCTTCTTGATCCCTTGTTGTAGCATTTTTATCCTTTCGATCCTTTTGCAGCAACACTTCAATCCTTTCTCTTGTACTTTGATCTACTTGATCCTTCGTCACCATGCTACCTGCAGTACACATTATCTATTTACGGGATGATCAATTTCGATCACTTTAGGACATAATTCCAAGGATGATGCAATCCTCCATCATCAACATGATCCATGAAATCAATCACCTAAATCATATACAACTAAATGTAGATATCGACCACACCCAGTGTCGGCCCTATTGTCCATGAGGAATCATCGTAGACCATCCATACCAATAATTTTAGGACCACCCCCAAGAGAGTGTTATACTATGGTATCTACACTTAAGTGTAGGCATACTCTTCCAAGAAAGTGTATTGTCTATAGAGAAGATCTCGATTGCATACAAAATGTTATCCCATCGTAGAACATCCATACCACTGATGTTAGCACCAGTACCAAGTGAGTGTTATACTATGACGTCCATGGGACTCGTCATAGAGAATCCATACCACTGAGGTTAGGACCACTACTAAGTGAGTGTAATTCTATGGAATCTACATATGAATGTAGGCATACTCTCTATACAACAGTATAGTATGCAAATCAGATATCGACTACATAAAAAATGTCAGTCCTATCATAGAGAATTATTACCACTAAGGTTAGGAACACTCCCGAGCGAGTGTTATTCTACAACATCCACAAATTAATGTGGGTACTCTCCATGCGAGAATCACATATGCAGGGCCATCCTTAGTAAGGACCACTCTCATGAACAAAGTGTTATACATGCCATCCTCAAGAGAGGATACTATCATCCACAAGTAAATGTCAGACATTCATCATCATTTTCATCCATCATCGATTTTATTCTCATCATTATTCCCCGTTTATGAGGAAGTTCCATATTATTAATCTTCTCCCCCTTTGTCCGAGGAGGGTTCCTATCTTCGACCTAATATTCCTTTTCGAGGAGGGTCCACATTTTCATCATCCGTAGTTCCATCATTGTTCCTCCTTGTGAGGAAAGTCTTTTCGAACTACACCAATATTTTCATGGAAATATTCCAACTTTACTCGAGATAGAGGCTTGGTCAGTACATCAGCAACTTGCTCATTGGTACTCACATACTGGAGCTTGATAGCTCCCTTTTGTACCATATCCCGTATACAAAAATATTAGATATCTGTGTGCTTTGATCTATCATGGAACAATAGATTCTCTATCATATTTATACCATTCTGTTTGTCACAGAGAATTACTGTTGTGTCCATCTCCATGTCAGTTAATCTTGACATCAGCTTCTGAAGCCATATCTCTTCACAACAAGTAGAGCAATTTGCAATGTACTATACTTCAGATGTACTAAGAGAAACACTGGACTATTTCTTACTAAACCATGAGATCATGATGGATCTCAAACAATAACATCCACATGAGGATTTCTTTCTGTCCATGGAATTTGTTCCCAATCTGAATCTGTATATCCATACAATTTGTAGTCATGATATCTCCCATAGTAAAGTCCCAAAACAATCATACATTTTAGGTACCTCGTCACATGATTTGTAGCTATCAGGTGAACATGTCTATGTTTAATAGATACTGACTCAATCTGTTCATAGCAAAGCATATATCTGGCCTTGCGTTCATCAGATACATTAATGACCTAATAATTTGCTTGTAGTGAGTCATGTCCACTAAATATGATGTCTCATCAAACAACAACTTCAAGTTTGTGTCCATGGGTGTAGCCATGGATTTACAATCCAACATATCAAATATTTTCAAAATTTCTACTGCATACTTTCCCTGGTTCAAAAAGATTCCTGCTGGGCTCTGCCACACTTCGATCCCCAGGAAATAATTCATTAATCCAAGATCTTTCATCTTGAATTCTTCAGCTATCTTCTTCATACAATCCTTGATTTGTTTCTCATTTCTAGTCAGAAACAAATCAGCCACATAAAGAAATAGTATGACTGGTTCATCATCCATAATCTTCATATAAATATTAGGATTAGCTTTACTCTTGGTAAATCCCACGCTTGTCAAGAACATATATATTCTTCCATACCAAGCTCTAGGAGCTTGATTTAATCCATACAGATATTTTTTCAACTTGCATAAATGAGTCTCTCTGTCTTCGACTTCAAATCCTTGTGGTTGTTCAATGCAAACCTCTTCCTCAATCACACCATTAAGAAAGGTTGTTTTTACATCCATCTAGTGTAAGTCCCACTTCATCATGGAGGAAAGTGCTATGATAGTTCTGATTGAAGTGTACCTTGATATTGTAGAAAACATATCTTCATAATTGATCCCCTCTTTCTGAGAGAATCCTATAGCCACAAATCTTGCTTTATACTTTTCAATACTTCCATCAGCAGCATGTTTTATCTTGTAGATCCATTTCGAAGATACCACACTTTTGTTTTCTGGTTTGGGAACAATATCCCAAACATCATTCTTCATCATCGACTGGTATTCTTCCATCATTTCTTCAACCCATTCTTTATTCTGTGCAGTTTCCTCATCGCTGGTGGGTCCTTGATCTACAATATCACACATCAAAGCTACATAACTGGATTACGACTTTGATCTTTTGTTGGTTCTTGTGGAGCCTTCTGGTGCTCATTAGAAGAAAATTCAATTTAAAATGGGCCTTCCAAAAATTATATAGATTCCATGTCATCATTTATTAGCCAATTGAAATTCTTTAAAATTCAAAAAGGGAGCACCTCTTAAACAATTTTTTAATATAAATTTCACGATAGGTATCATAAAAAAAACTACTTTTTTTCTTCGTATTTTCGACATATATCCTTGTGTTTTTACTCAAATTTCGATCAGGAGAGCTTGTTGGATGCATAATTAAATTCCGAATCCAACGAGTACCCACTCGGCATACTTTTGACGGGCCCCACTACCCCAAAAACAAGAAATACTTAAAACATTGTGATGATGATGTCATCATCACATTTTTCAGGTATTTCTTGTTTTTGGGGTAGAGAGGCCCATCAAAAGTATTCTGAGTGGGTACTCGTTGGATGTGGAATTTAATTTTGCATCCAACGAGCTCTCCCGATCGAAATTTGAGTAAAAACACAAGGAGATATGTCGAAAATGCAAACAAAAAAGTAGTTTTTTCTTTTCTTCCTCCAAAATTAATAAATATTATTTTATTATTTTAACTATTATTTTATTAATNCATATCTTTCTGCTTCTTGTATGATTTCTCTTACCCAAGCAGTTTTTCTCTTTTGAGAGATATCCATAGAAGGGGGCTCCTGAGGTTCTAGCATGTCATGACCCTAATAGGTTACTATTTTAGGAGAGGGTTAAGATTCTACCATTCTGGGAGGTACATCCTCTTCATGTACTTGTTCAAGCTGAGACCTTCTAGGCTTCTTAAGAGTTGTCTCTTAATCATATGTTACATCCCTACTAATTTTGATATGATGGAATCCTAGAATGTATATCCTGAAGGCTTTGGAGACTTCATAGTATCCTACAAAAATTCCCATCTTTCCAGAAGGATCCAGTTTGGTTCTCTTCTCTTTCGGAATATGTACATATACTAGGAAGCCAAATATCTTGAGATGGCTCACTTTAGGTTTTTTTCAGGTATACATCTCTTCAAGATTCTTGAATCCAAGAGCACTATGAGATACTCTATTATCCAAATATACAATTGTTATTGTTGGTTCATCCCATAGCTACATAGGCAGGTCTTAGTCATGAATCATGGTCTCCATTGCTTCCATGATATTTCTATTCTTTCTTCCTGAAACAACATTTTGTTGGGGATTATAGGGAGTGGTTAGCTCCCTCTTGATTCCTACCTCCTTATAGAATGCTTCAAATTCCTTTGAAGTGTATTCTCCACCATTATTTGATCTCACTGTCTTGATTCTCTTTTCTAATTGGTTCTCCATCAAGGATTTGAATTCCTTGAATTTCCTGAACACTTCACTCTTATTCTTCAAGAAGTATATCCAAGTATTTCTTGAATAGTCATCAAGAAATGTGACATGGTACTCATATCCACTTAAGGATATGGAGGGAATATGACCACATACATTAGAATGAATTAGTTCCAAATGTGCCTTTGGTATTTGTTTCACTTTTCAGAAAGGGATTCTTAATGTTCTTTCCCTTTGCGCATCCCTTCCAAGTTTTCTCATGTTTGATCTTCATATATGGTAAGCATGTTACCACCTTTCTCACATAGGGAAATTATTTGTATTTGATGTGAGTGAGTCTCCTATGCCATAGTTCACTTGAGATGGTAGTCTCATGGACAAGGGTTGTCTCTGGATGTCCTTTGAGTTTGTATAGTCCTCCTTCTTCTTCTCTAATGACTATAACATCTTCAAGTGTCTTTCCTTTGGACAACATAAGTACTTGTTGATATACAAAAGAAACTCTATATCCTTTATTATCTAGAGAATAGATAGAAAATGGGTTCTTTTTCAAACCTGGTACATACAGTACTTCGTTCATCTTCATGGAAGTCCCAGATTCAAGGTTGTAGCTTGATTCATCAATACCTTTGATGGGATATTGATAGTCATTTCCCAATGATATCCTCTGGGGAGATTTCTTCTCTTCAAGTCTTGATAGAGTTTTTTTCTTCCATTTCATGTGCTTAGATGCACCACTATCAATAAGCCATGTGTCTTCTCCAGGTGTTACAGACCTAGAGAGTGCAGAGAATAACACATATTCTTCTACATCTTCACCTCTTGTTTTCTTTTGAGGCCTTTCTTCTTCTACATCCTCATCTTTAGCTAGATGATAATGATGTTTCTTATTGTTGTTGTTGTTCTTTGGTGATGGACATTCTCTAGCAATATGTCTTATCTTGTGGCAGTTGTAACATTGGTACTTTGACTAATTCTTTTTCTTCTTCTGAAATGTATTCTTTGAAGGATTATGATTACTCTTCTTGAAGTTTGATTGTTTTCTTCCTTTACTATGGGTATCTGTATCCTGATCATCTTCTTTGAGGAGAGATTATCTATTGGCTACTCTAGTTTATTCTTGTATGCAATCTTCCCATACTACGTCAAACTTCATACTTTCTTTTCTGGCACACAGAGTTTGAATGAATGAGTCCCAATGTCTAGTGATACCATTGAGAGCAGTGATAACTAGTTCATCCTCATCAAGGGTGTCTCTAATAGCACTTAGTTTCTATTTGAACTAGGAGACCCTTGTTCTTGAATAGATTCTCTGTTTCTCATCTTGGTTCCCTTCAATTGCACTCTCAAATTCATCTTTCAATTGATATTCCTTCCCTCATACATTATGGAAAGTGCATCATACATTTTCTTAGGTGTCTTTTTAGATGACACTTGATGGATCAAGTGATCCTTAATAGAATCATCAATGACCCTCATTTCCTTGATTGGGTCTTGTTCATGCTTCTCCTTAGCTTCATCTTCTTCAGGTTCTACAATCTCAGCCCTTATGTACTTCTCAAGTCCATTCTCTTTCAGAATGAGAGAAATCCTATACTTCCAATCCATGATGTTTTCTAGGCCTTCCAATTTTTCCTCAAGCTTAGTACTTGGGACCATCGTTTCTAGTAGGTCACTAAAAAATGAAATTTATAAAAATAGGAGGATGGCCTTACCAGTAGATGCGCTTGGTTGAGGTGACTTGGTTGGTCCAACTGATTTGTGGAGATCCCAAATTTTCACCCTTCAAATCCTACTTGCGAGGTTGGAAAACCCTCAAGGGGAAGAAAAACCATGAAAAATTCCTCTATATAAGATGTATAAAAGATAACCCAAAAAACAAGTGGTATCCTCCCTTTGTTCTCTCTCTCTCTCTCTCTCTCTCTCTCTCTCTCTCTCTCTCTCTCTCTNTATTTATACACATTGAGCCAACTGCCTTTTACCCTAATTAAGTCGGCCCCACTAAACTGTCTGCACTGACTTCACCTAGGAATACTCAAAAAAATATATTATATCATTCATTAGGGTACTAATTACTTGACTTACAAAGGAGGATTTACTTCATGACTCTATGATGACCAAATACAATAGTAACACCTCGTCGAAGATATAATAACATCTCCCTTGGGCTACATCAGTAAAATACATTTAGAATATCCTTTGAATTTACAATATTTCAACACATACAAGACATTACAGTATGAATATTCATGTAAGAACTTAATATTTACAACATATTCAATGAGAAAAATAGATAACTTGGAAACCTCAACAAGATCAAAGAAATACAAGTTATATATGAAGCATTTGTGTGTCATAAAAAATTAATTCAAATAAAAGTTTAAAAAAATGTTGTGGAAAAATTAAGGAAATTATTGGAGACTTTTGAGCAGTGTTTCCTTCCAAGGGATAATCGAAAGTGATGAAAACAACATAAAGAATCAAGAATGACAGACACAAGAAACTGTGCATCATATAACAACAACAAAAAAGAGTAATTTTCTTCTTAGGAATTATATATACACATATAAACACTAGTAATTCTCTTATTTTCTTATCCACACATTTTCCTTTTAGTTAGACACCTACTCTTTTATTTTTCCCTACTTCCAGTATTGATTTGGGATGTTGTTTTTTCACTCCCAAATTGAGTTACATTTGTGGTCATTTGTTGGATCACGAGTGTCATCTTATAGAGGCATGGAGAACATCAATGGGAACCTAAAATTTCACAGTAGATACAAACATTTATATGTACAACTAAGTGGGAGTCCAAAGGAGTGGCGAATTGGGATGCCTTTAAAAGATGGGGGAGAGTTTCTTTTAAATGTTTTTGTTGACCACACACAATAGAAGTGGCATGCCAACACCAAAGGGAAGAATCCATTTGCTCCTGTTAGTAAATAGTTTCCTTGCTATATGAATTTATCATTGAACGCTATATGTTAGTGAATAGTATCCATACTATTTTAATTTAGTTTTTTTTTTTAAATCTCAATTAAGTTGCATCCTTCAAGTCAACTTTATCAAGAGTTTCTATCTCTTGCTAACATTGATGAGTGGTTTGTTCTTGCATGAAAATTTTGAGGTGATTTTAGTGAATTTCATTTGTACATTCTTCTATTGCAGCTTTTTGAAAAATTGCTACAGATTCCAATTGTTTGGTCTAATGGTAGGGCCATTGGAAAGGTGCTTTTCTGAATTTCCTCTTATAACGTACTTATGGAAATTAACCTTGTAGAAGTTTCTATATAATGTGGTTGTAGATTCAATAATATTCTTTCAATTAAATGTTGATAACTATTTTAAAACTATGATATTTTAAGGAAGTTGTCCTAGATAGTTTACATTATAGTACATAGAAAGATAGGGATTTGAAGAAGCTTGTGATGAATATCAATTCCAATATATCTGTAAGAACGCTTGTGATGAATATCAATTCCAACATATTTGTAAGAATGCTTGTGATGAATATCAATTCCAACATATTTGTAAGAATGCTTGTGATGAATATCAATTCCAAAATATTTGGAAGAACGTTTCCTCGAAGTTTATATTGTTATAAGAAAAAATAGCGATGTGACCTTCTTAGATTTGATAATCACAGAGTTCATTTTGGTAGTGTTAACTGTCATGTCATACCCATATTAAAGGATAAATATTTGAGAATTATTAATTTCTTATCAAGATCAAATGGACACCTTTCCATAAGAAATATATTGTCGGCATAGAGAAGGAGGATGATGAGAATTTGACATAAGTTTGTGCCAACAGAATCTACTTCTTCGAAACAACCTTTTAGATTAATGATCTATATGTAAAAAAGGGTAGGATAAAGGGGGGATCCTTGCTTAACTCCAATATTACAATTTATTTCTTTTGAACACCCCTTAAGGCTCTTTAATTTGTCAATGGTAGTCTCATACAACCTTATCGCAAGAACTCTCAGGTCAAAAAGGAAACTTTAGGTCTTCTAACATGTTCCACAAGTTATTTCCAAGAATTGTATCAAAATATTTGATAAATTCCACAAAGCAACACAAGAGATTGGATTTACTATCACGTCACTCCTCCACAATTATAGTAAGCACACCAATGTGGTCCATGGTAGACTAATGTCTTCTAAAACCTGCTCGACCCTTAGCCTTCTTACCTTCACTTTCTAGAAGTGTTGATTTAATTTTCTAACATGATACTAAAAAGCTTGGCTAAGAGAGGGCTAGTCATAATGGTCTGATAATTAAAGGGATTAATTTTATCACCGTTTTTAAAGATAGGAATAATAAGGCTTAGGGAAACCTTGCTTTACCACTAGATTGAAGATTTGTGGGTGAACGGAATGAGGACACACCCTCCAATTTTTAATAATTATGCTTTGTATCCTTCAATGTCCATAGCTTTTCCATTTCCTAAGTGCTTAACCCCAAAATTGATGTCTTCTAATGAGAAAACTTCTTCTTATGTAAGGAGATCTTGAAAGACATAACGGGATTCGTAAAAAAAATTTAAGATAGAAATTCCAATCCTTTAAAGCAATTTTATTATTATTCTTAGTTTTATTAGTCATAATTTTCCTTTAAAGTTTCTTAAGAGCTATACTATTTATACCCATAACTACACTATTTATCATAATTTTTTGAAAACTTACAATTAAAAAACATACTAAACAATATGTAAAAGTCAAATCATTATTAATTAAGAAAATCACTATTATACACATAACCACACTATCCATCATAAATCAATATAATCTATTATAATAAAAAAGTGAAACATTATTATGTCTCTCTTTCTCAAATGAGTTAGAAAATGACATACTGTCATCACAAAAGTTGTCTACTACAAAATAAACTCTGTTCCAAAAGAGTTCTGAATTATGATATATTGAAATATGCCATACTATCATTATTATACCCATAACCATACTATCCATCATAGATCACTATAATCTATTATATCAAAAAAATAAACATTATTATGTCTCATCTTGTTCACCAAAAACTAAGACTAAGACATTATACCCATAACCACATTATATCTATGTCTTCTTTAAAAGATCACTATTATACCCATAACCAATATAATCTATTATAATAAAAAGTGAAACATAATAACCACACTCTCCATCATAAATCAATACATTCTATTATAATAAAAAGTAAAACATTATTATGTCTCTCTTGTTTAGGAGTATAAATCAGATTTATTTTAAACAAAAACAAATTAATATATCATTAGGAAATACAAAATTATGTCTACTACAAAATGAACTCTGACTTCCAAATTATGATATACTAAAATATGCCATACAATCATCACAAAAATGGTTTACTACAAAATGAACTCTACCCAAAATGAGTTCAGAAGTGTGACATATTATTATCACAAAAATTATGTCTATTACAAAATGAACTCTACTTCAAATGAGTTCAGAATTATGGCCTTAAACATCAACCTACAAAATAAACTCTACTCCAAATGAGTTCAAAAGTGTGACATACTCTCATTAACCCATAGACATAGGTATAATAGTATTCAAGGCAATTGCTTTATAAGGCTGTGGAAAGCTTGAATTTCATATGAGAAGCCCAGGCCACGGATTCACCAGACGTAGTACCGAGGGAAGTTGGGTGTGAAGGGATTATCTTCCACTCTCTGCTATCCAAATTCAGCGTCATCACGAATTTCATACCCTCAATGATTGTCACGCTGCTATTTCCGTCGTACGCCGCCACGATCTCCACTAATGGAAATCTTAATCTTTTTTCACTGAAAACCAGCCATTGCCCTCCGGTAGGATTTCCCTGCCATATTTCCAACAAGGGAAGCCCAATATTATCGCCCGTGACGACAGTTAACAGAAGTATTTGGCTCCTGTAAGGCACGATTCCAAGGATCTTCACCCAATTGCGAATGAACCAGTACTGACGCAATAGCAACATTCCTGGTTGATTAACTACAAAGGAACCCGTATCTGTGTTGTAGCTAGCCACCACCGACGGAGACCGGTATGGTGAGGTGACGTAGATGGTGTCGCCATCTACTGTGAAAAAAATTGGTGACTTGAAGAATCTGTAATCCACCTGGGGACATAGCTTTGTGCTCCACGTATCTGTGGCGGAGCTATAAACAAGTAGATGTATCCGCCTTGGTCTCAGCTGTCCCCACACCATCACTTTAAATGTCTTCTCGTCTGCGGGGCCAACAACTGTGTGGAGAGACAGATGTATGTGCGGAGTAGTAGTACCCCAAGACCATACCCTTTGTTTCAGACATAGATCCAGACGAAGGCGTGAGGTTACTCGTGTATCGGGGAGTAGCCGGCTTTGCCGTGTTATTGGATTTGTCACCGCCAGTTTGCCTTCATTGCTCAGAAAGAGCATAAGTCCGTCTGCAGCTCCCTGGAAAAGCCAGCCCTCAGACTGAGGAATATAGGACCAGCTAAGGGAGTTGATGTTGAAGAAGAAGATGTTGGGAGGCTTGCAGAGAGCAATCCATGATTCCTCGTTTCTGTGGTCGTACAAGTGTTGAAAGACTTTGCAGGAAGAAACCATGCGACTCCAAGCGACGCAGGTTGTCGCAGCGACCAAGAGGTCGAACATTGATAGCCGAGAAAGAATGTCATGAACAATCTCTTCGGGTAGGCGGTCGAACTGACATTCCGGCGTTGATCCATCATGATGCCTTTTCTTGAAAACGTGATCTTCATTTCCTGGATCGTTTTCGGGCCCGTCGGTATAAATCGCAGTGCAAGTTCTCATCATTGAAATGGTGTAGCAACAAGCCTGCGTAGCAAGATAATTCTTGTTTCTCTGGTGGGACGAACAACCCGTCTTCAATAAGCCGGTGTAGCAAGAAAATTCACATAATGAATCGCCAAAACTATCTATCTATATATAGGTCTACAGCGGAGGTCCAACTCCTTACAAATCAGTTAATAAATTTATGGTATGGATTTTTTCTTGGGATTAAGAAAAGACAACTAAAACGCCCTGCCATTTGTCATTAAAAAAAACTTTCCATTGCCATTTCTCATTTAAAAAAATTCAAATTTATGGTATGAAATTATTATTTTCATAATTTTGTAATTTCAAGAATAGTATTTGATTATTCGAGACTAAATTTTTCATTTTAAAACTATTTAATTTAAATTGTTGAAATGTAATTTAAACTCTAAATTATTATTAAGATAAGAATTGGTTTGCTGAGCAAGTCGGGTCATCTCTTTTTATTGATTGTTTTGGATTTTGGTTAGAGTTTATACTTCTCTTTTTATTGGTTGTTTTAAATTTTTTTGGGCATCTTAGGGAAGAGGTGGTTAATTTTATTTGGTTGCGAATAACAATTTTATTATTTAAATTGTATTAGGTAAATATTTCATATTAATTCAAAATTAATAATTTTTTTACTAAGTATTTATTGAGTTTAGAACGTGTAACCTTTGGTAATGAATGTCTTAATAGAAAAGCTTAAAGGCAATGAATATCTCAACAATATACTTATTCAACATTTATTTTATGTTTCATAAACAAATTCAATAATTTATATCTTTTTAACATTAATTCAAATTCAACAACTTATATTTACAATTTTAGTTATTCTTACCAAATTCCAACTAAACAAATTTAAAAAACACAATTACCAAAAAAACAACAAATAATAAACATATTAACTTACACCCCCCTTTATCTTTTCAACCCCCAAATTTAAACCTAAACCGATATCGTCTATCATATCAAAATTATGGCCCCAAATTTGAACCAAAAAGATGGAAAAAAACGGATGATTCGCCCCCCCCCCCCCCCCCAAAAAAAAAATGACCAATGAGAAACCAATTAGCTTACAACCACCACTATGAGATCATACAATGCCATTAATGAACATGTCAACAAAAACAAAGGAATTTAATTAGTTTGGTCAATTTTCTCATTAATGGTCCAAAACCAAGCCACTAAACCATTTCTAGCGCCCTCATTATGGTTCCTTTCACACTTGTTGACTATCCAAACCACTTCATGGTCCATCTAGGTTTTGCTTCTCCTCATTATGGACACTACTTGGAGTTACACTTGGCACAATGTCATAGATTGGGGGAATTAGTAAAGATAAGCTAGCATTAATGTGAGATACGCATATGGTTTGTTGGACCCATGCTATTTACCCAAGGTATTGCATCTAATAATTCCTATATATTGTACCAGGATTTTGCTCAATAATCAGAGTGGAAAACTTCCCACTGGAATTATTTTCCTCTAGTGTTTATTGATTGTTCTGGATTTGTTGTTTTGCTTTTTTTTGGCATCTTAGTGAGGAGGTGGTTAATTTTATTTGGTTGGGAATAACAATTTTATTATTTAAATTGTATTGGGTAAACATTTCACATTAATTCAAAATTAATAATTTTTTTGGTAAGTATTTATTGAATTTAGAACATGTAACCTTAGGTAACGACAATGAATACCTCAACAATACACTTATTAAACATTTATTTTATGTTTCATAAACAAATTCAATAATTTATATCTTTTTAACATTAATTCAAATTCAACAACTTATATTTACAATTTTAATTACTCTCACCAAATTTCAACTAAACAAATTCCAAAAAACCAATTGCCAAAAAAACAACAAATAATAAACATATTAACTTACACCTTCCTTTATCTTATCAACGCCCCAAATTTGAACCTAAACGGATTAGCTTACAACATCCTCTATCATATCAAAATGATGGCCCCAAATTTGAACCAAAAAGATCGAAAAAAACGATGATACCCAAAAAAAAAATGACCAATGAGCAACCAATTAGCTTACAACCTCCACTATGAGATCATAAAATGCCATTAATGAACATGCCAACAAAAACAAAGCAATTTAATTAGTTTGATTTAAATATTTAATTTCTCTAACATGTTATGTTATAGCTTGTTCATGGTTAAATATGATCATGTCAATGGTTTTATTATTTCCTTATAATATTAGTTTATTGAGAGAAATAATAAGTTTTTTACTTTAATAACTGAATTTTGTATTTTGTATTTTAGTAATGTAACGAATCTAATTTTCTTTTTAACATTTTCAAAGATGGGGTAACTTATTTTTTAAACAATTTTATTTCACCAACCAAAAACACTAGTCTCAAAGAAATACCTCGCATTACTAGTGCATTCCCCATCAATCCTTAATTTCGAGAGACGAAAGTAAATGTATGATTAATGTAAGAGATTCTTACATGGTCTTACTAACAAACACTTATATATTTTTAGTTGGAACATATTTTCCATCTAGACCTTGGTTAATAATCTTTGCATAAGGTTCCAAGTGTTTAGTGTAAGTTGTTACATGTGAAAATGGTTCTAGTTCCCAGTCTAGTGTCTTGGATCCTAGTTTGTCCACATTTGAACCACTTAGACTAGTGGTTATGCCATAAAATCTTGTTTGACCACTTACCCACTCTTTTCGTGGTTCTATGGAATCAATGCGCCCCTGTATGCTTCATTTATGGGGTAGTTATTGCATTTCCCAATTTTAGGAGACTGGGTGCCCCTTCTTAAGGATTTGGTCGATTTGCTCATTAATGATCCAAAACCAAGCCACTAAACCACCTCTAGTGCCCTTATGATGGTTCCACGGAGGATTCACCTTGTTGAGCAATATCTTATCATGTTCATTCATAAAGGGAGGTTTTAAAATGTAAAAAAGAAGGTCAATATATTGTAGGTATTGCAGGTACGAGAAGTGTTGTATGGGGGGTTTATAAGTATTGGGGGGTATAAAGATGTGTATCTAGTAAAAATAAAGAATATATCCTAAAAATATGGATTTTTAATTGGAAATATGCATTTGGAGGAGGGCTCAAAAAAGGATTTTGGTAGGTATTTATCAATATCTAATGAAATTAGGGGTATTCTGCAATATCCCATGAACGAAGGCATTATGGCGTTATGCCATAGTTTCATTAAGTGAAGACGTGGATGGTTCCTTTCACACTTGTTGACTATCCTAACCACTTCATGGTCCATCTACGTTCATTTCACCTCATTATGGTCACTGTTTGGAGCTACACTTGAGACAATGCCATATATTGGGGGAATTAGTCAAGATAAGCCAACATTAATGTGAAATACTCATATGGTTTGTTGAACCCATGGTCTTTGGTATCCCACGGTATTTACCCAAGGTATTGCACGTAATAAATTCTATATATTGTACTTCCCACCAAAGTTATTTTCCTCTAGTCTTCTATCAAATATTTATTCTCTATTCTTGTTATCTCTTTGTGTAAATAATTCTAAGTGAGATTTTTTTGATATCTAGATCTAGGATGGAATGTCACGTGACTCAGAAATTTTGTTGTGCTGTTGTGCATTCCAAAATCTTACATGGTATCAGAGCTAGTCTGGTGCAATACAATTTCAATTGTTGCTTCCAATTATTACCTTTGGCCATTTGGTTTCACCATTTGGATTTTCTCAAGCATGTTGTCGAAGTAAGGAATTTCAAAGAGTGTTGATTGCAGGTACATGAAGAACTGGTAAAAGATTCAACAAATGATATAGTTCAACTTTTTTCCTCTTTGGCTTCCTCCATTTTTTACGAAGTTGTTTTTCATGAAGATAACATATGAGTTATTGCCATGAATAAAGTTGAAGAGAATATCTTCCATCTCTCATCATTGTCCTTCCATGATTATTCTATTTACTCTTCTAGCATGCGAAAGAGTGAACCCTTGGATGTTTTAGAGGAAGGATCAAATCTTGGAGTTGTACTATTCTCTCTCCTTGAATCCATCCTTCTTATGTATTCCTACATAATTGCTAGCACCGAATTGCATATTTTCATAGAAGATGGAGGACACCTACATTCACTTGGAGTTGATCTCACCTATTGTGGTTCAAAGCTAAAGTTTCAAGTGTTTCTTCATGTATTTGGATTTGTTCTCACCCTATTTGGTTCGGTATGCAAGTTCAAATGGCTTCCAAATTTTCCTGCTTCTATTGTTGAAGAAATTAAGCACATGTTTTAGGAGCATGATCCACTTCTTCCCAAGAATAATATTCCTCTAGACATATTCATTTAGTTTGGAGTGTATACATATTTTGGTTTCTATTTCATGTCCATTCTTGATGGAGAATTTTCCCCATGTATTTTTTCCTCTTTCCTCAATTCATATGGATAAATAAGGGTGACCATAAGATTTATTGCTTGAGCCCTCAATAATTGATCACAGAAATTTTGTCCTGAGGGGGGGTTTGGAACATATTTCCCATCTAGACCTTGGTTAATAATCTTTTCATGAGGTTCCAAGTATTTAGTGTAAGTTGTTCCATGCGAAAATGGTTCTAGTTCCTAGTCTAGTTTCTTGGATCCTAGTTTGTCCACATTTGACCCACTTAGACTAGTGGTTATGCCATAAAATATTGTTTGTCTACTTAGCCACAGTATTCCTAGTTCTATGGAATCAATGTGCCCCTTTATGCATCATCTATGGGGTATTTATTGCATTTCTTTGTTTTAAGGAGACTAGGTGCGCCTTCTTAAGGATTTGGTCAATTTTCTCATTAATGGTCCAAAACCAAGCCACTAAACCACCTCTAGAGCCCTCATTATGCTTCCTTTCACACTTGTTGACTATCCTAACCAATTCATGGTCCATTTAGGTTTGCTTCTCCTCATTGTGGACACCACTTGGAGTTACACTTGGCACAATGTCATAGATTGGGGGAATTAGTAAAGATAAGCTAGCATTAATGTGAGATACGCATATGGTTTGTTGGACCCATGCTATTTACCCAAGGTATTGCATCTAATAATTCCTATATATTTTACTGGGATTTTGCTCAATAATCAGAGTGGAAAACTTCCCACTGGAATTATTTTCCTCTAGTGTTTATTGATTGTTTTGGATTTGTTGTTTTTCTTTTTTTTGGCATCTTAGTGAGGAGGTGGTTAATTTTATTTGGTTGGGAATAATAATTTTATTATTTAAATTCTATTAGGTAAACATTTCAAATTAATTCAAAATTAATAATTTTTTTGGTAAGTAGTTATTGAGTTTAGAACGTGTAACCTTAGATAACGAATGTCTTAACAGAAAAGTTTATAGGCAATTAATACCTCAAGAATACACTTATTTAACATTTATTTTATGTTTCATAAACAAATTCAATTATTTATATATTTTTAACATTAATTCAAATTCAACAACTTATATTTACAATTTTAATTACTCTTACCAAATTTCAACTAAACAAATTCCAAAAAACCAATTACCAAAAAACCAACAAATAATAAACATATTAACTTACAACCTCCTTTATCTTATCAATGCCCCAAATTTGAACCTAAACGACTAGCTTACAACATCCTCTATCATATCAAAATGATGGCCCCAAATTTGAACCAAAAAGATCGGAAAAAAAATGATGATACCCAAAAAAATGACCAATGAGAAACCAATTAGCTTACAACCTCCACTATGAGATCATACAATGCCATTAATGAACATGCCAACAAAAACAAATCAATTTAATTACTTTGATTTAAATATTTAATTTCTCTAACATCTTATGTTATCGGTTGTTCATGGTTAAATATGATCATGTCAATGGTTTTATTATTTCCTTATAATATTAGTTTATTGAGAGAAATAATAAGTTTTTTATTTTAATAACTGAATTTTGTATTTTTTATTTTAGTAATGTAACGAATCCAATTTTCTTTTTAACATTTTCGAAAACGGGGTAATTTATTTTTTAAACAATTTTATTCCAGCAACCAAGAATTACCCAGCATTACAATTAGAGTGCATTCCCCATCAATTCTTAAATTCCAGTGACAAAAGTAAATGTATGATTAATGTAAGAGATTCTTAGATGGTCTTACTAACAAACACTTATATATGTTTTTTGTTGGAACATATTTTCCATCTAGTCCTTGGTTAATAATCTTTGCACAAGGTTCCAAGTGTTTAGTGTAAGTTGTTACATGTGAAAATGGTTCTATTTCCTAGTCAAGTGTCTTGAGTTCTAGTTTGTCCACATTTAAACCACTTAGACTAGTGGTTATGCTATAAAATCTTGTTTGACAACTTACCCACTCTTTTTGTGGTTCTATGGAATCAATGTGCCCCTGTATTCTTCATTTATTGGGTAGTTATTACATTTCCCAATTTTAGGAGACTCGGTGCCCCTTCTTAATATTTGGTCAATTTGCTCATTAATGGTTCAAAACCAAGCCACTAAACCACCTCTGGTGCCCTCATGATGGTTCCTACGGGGATTCACCTTGTTGACCAATATATTATCATGTTCATTCATAAAGGGGGTTTTTAAATTGTAAAAAATAAGGTCAATATATTGTAGGTGTTTCGGGTATGAGGAGTGGTGTATGGGGGGTTTATAAGTATTGGGGGGTATAAAGATGTGTATCTAGTAAAACTATAGAATATATCCTAAAAATATGGATTTTTTAATTGGAAATATGTATTTGGAGGAGGTATCGAAAAAGGAGTTTGGTAGGTATTTATCAATATCTAATGAAATTAGGGTTATTCTTCAATATCCCATGAACGAAGGCATTATGGCGTTACGGCATAGTTTCATTGAGTGAAGACGTGGATGATTCCTTTCAGACTTGTTGACTATCCTAACCACTTCATGGGCCATCTAGGTTCTTTTCACCTCATTATAGTCATTGTTTGGATTTACACTTGAAACAATGCCATAGATTGGGGGAATTAGTCAATATTAGCCAACATTAATGTGAGCTACTCATATGGTTTGTTGGACCCATGGTATTTACCTAAGGTATTGCTTGTAATAAATCCTATATATTGTACTTCCCACTAAAGTGATTTTCCTCTAGTCGTCTATCCAGTATTTCTTCTCTATTCTTGTTATCTCTTTGTGTAAATAATTCTAAGTGAGTTTTTTTTTGCTATCTAGATCTAGGATGGAATGTCAGGTGACTCAGAACTTTTATTTTGCTATTGTGCATTCCAAAATCTTACATGCTATCAGAGCTAGTATGATGCAAAACAATTTCTATTGTTGCTTCCAGTTATTACCTTTGGTCATTTGGTTTCACCATTTGGATTTTCTTAATCATGTTGTTGAAGTAAGGAATTTCAAAGAGTGTTGATTGTAGGTACATGAAGAAATGGTAAAATATTCAATAAATGATCTAGTTCAACTTTTTTTCTCTGTGGCTTCCTCTAGTTTTTATGAAGTTTTTTTCCATGAAGATAACATACGAGTTATTGCCATCAATACTGTTGAAGAGAATATCTTCCATCTCTCATCATTCTCATTCGATTATTCATCTATTTACTCTTCTAGTGTGCAAAAGAGTGATCCCTTGGATGTTTTATAGGAAGGATCGAAGCTTGGAGTTGTAGCATTCTCTCTCCTTGGATCCATGCTTCTTATGTATTCCTATATGATTTCTAGCACTAACTTTCATAGTTGCATAGAAGATGGAGGAAACCTACATTCACTTGGATTTGATCGCAACTTGGTTCGAAGATAAAGTTTCAAGTGTTTCTTCATGCATTTGGATTTCTTCTCGCCCTGGTTGGTTCGGTATGCAAGTTCAAATGGCTCCCAAATTTTCCTGCTTCCATTGTTGAAGAAATTAAGCACATGGTTTAGTAGCATGATCCACTTATTCTCCAGAAGACGATTCCTCTAGACATATTCATTCAGTTTGGAGTGTATACATATTTTTGTTTCTCTTTCATGTCCATTCTTGATGGAGGATTTTTCCCATGTAGTTTTTCCTCTTTCCTCGGCTCATATGGATAAATAATGTAAAGGGTGACCATAAGCCTTGTTTCCTGGGACCACAATAATTGATCACAAAAAAATTGTCCTAAGGGGGGTGTTGGAACATATTTCCCATCTACACCTTGGCTAATAATATTTTCATAAGGTTCCAAGTGTTTAGTGTAAGTTGTTCCATGTGAAAATGGTTATAGTTCCCAGTCTAGTTTCTTGGATCCTTTTTTGTCGACATTTGACCCACTTAGACTAGTGGTTATGCCATAAAATATTGTTTTTCCACTTACCCACACTTTTCCTAGTTCTATGGAGTCAATGCGCCCCTTTATGCTTCATCTATGGGGTATTTAATTGCATTTCTCTGTTTTAAGGAGACTAGGTGCACCTTCTTAAGGATTTGGTCAATTTTCTCATTAATGGTCCAAAACCAAGCCACTAAACCACCTCTAGTGCCCGCATTATGGTTCCTTTCACACTTGCTGACTATCCTAACCACTTCATTATGACCAATCAATGGAGTTACACTTGGCAGAATGTCATAGATTGGGGGAATTTGTAAAGATAAGCTAGAATTAATGTGAGATACACATATGGTTTGTTGGACCCATGGTATTTACCCAAGGTATTGCATATAATAATTCCTATATATTGTACTTGGTTTTTTCTCAATAATCAGAGTGGAAAACTTCCCACTAGAATGATTTTCCTCTAGTGTTGTATCTAATATTTCTTCTCTATTCTTGTTATCTCTTTGTGTAAATAATTCTAAGTGATATTTTTTTTGCTATCTAGATCAAGGCTAGAATGTCACAATGATGGTTGAGAAATTTTTCTCTGATGTTGTGCATTCCAAAACCTTACAGTTTTCCATCATTCATTCATGTTATCACAATACTATTACTTTTGTTTTTTTATAAGTTAAACAACGTTATGCTTCATGTCTGCAAAATATGATTCATATTCCATTCATCATATAGAATTTTGAAGCATTAACTTGGGTCACTTAAGAGAGATAAAAACAAATAAAATATAAAATCAAGAGAGATAGACACCAATATATGTAGTTCACCCGTATCCATGGGCTATGTCCACCAAAACTATTAATAATTATACTAAATATTCAAATAAGGTTACAAAATTGTAGTGTAAGTACTACATTTCATCTTCCTTATCTTCAAATCACTCTAATAGAGGACAATATCAACTTACTAATTATCCGTATTGCAAGGCATTTATTTAAAAGGGAATAATACCATCTAAAGAAATTCGAAATATTTTCATTCAAACTATCGCAAGTGAAATGATAACGGACTACAATTACAAAATTACTTGTCTCCGTCACTTCTTATTTTACATTTTTATGCTAAATCATTGGCCATTATTTTAGAATCCGAGGCCACTCTCGAACTAGCCTAAATATACTAGGGTTAAAGAATTATTATCATGACTATTTTCGTTGTCTTACTTTCCAATCCTATCTCTCTTATGCCCTCGCACAAAATTATTCTTGAGCTCACTTTTTAACCTGAATACAATAATCTCAATATGTGATTAGCTTGAAAATTTACAACGTAAATCAATCATAAATAATATTTTTTTAACCTCACTACAATAAGCTCAAGCTATAATTAGCTTGAAAATTCACAAAGTAAATAAATGATAAATAGTATTTTGAAGGAGGAGAATCTCTTTTTAATCATCTTAAAGAAATGATTTACAATATAAGTGAATAGATTTGTCTATATTAAAATCATAATATGAGGCTGATCCTATCACGACACCATCATCCCTTATTGAATAAGAAAGAAGGATTAATCCAAAAATTCTCTTTACAACATAACTAATTTAATATGTATATCAAGATGAAAATGGAGTCCTACTTCTTGTATAATAAACATTATATAATATTTAGTAGGAGTCTTCTACAATGTTCTTTTTCAAAGTAGTTAAACAATAAATATGTATAAACAAGGTCGCCCTCCCTTTAATGTGTAAAATAAAAACAAAGATAAATATCGAGGTCTATCTTCTACAACTCATCATTATAAAATGAAAGATATGTTAATATTTCATATGTTAAGCTATATATGAGTAGTGTTTAATCCAAATTCACAGTGACATATGTAGAATCACTAAAGGGAAAAAAATCACTAGATAGACCCATTATTTATCTTGGAAAATCCTCGAGGAGAAGAAAACCTAACAAAACTTCCTCTGTATAAGATAAAACCCCAAAATAAGTATTCTCCTCCTTGTTGATCTCTTTCTCTCTCCTATGCGCTGCACAAGTGAGTGAGTATCATTTTCTAATGAGGAACACAACTCCTCTATTTATACACATTAAGTCACTTGACTTTTACCCTAACAAGTTGGCCCCACTAAAATGACTCGATCAACTTCACCTAGGAAGACTCTAAAAAATATTATATTATATCCATTAGGATACTATTGACCCAACTTACAATGGAGGATTTACCTCATGACTCTATGATTACCAATTACAATAATAACATCTCGATAGAGGAATAATAACATCTTCCTTAGGGTACATCAATAAAATATATTTAGAATATCCTTTGAAGTTACAATATTTGAGCACTCCCCCTTAACAAGAAGGGTATTCTACTGACAACATCATCATCAACTATAGGAGTAACGAGAAAGAGAATCTTCACTAGTATCAATATCTTACATCTATACGTCATAGGAAGTTGTCAAAAATCATCAGTAATTGAAATAGTTACTCTTCAATGTTTTCGTATTCTAAACCACATGATCACTTCATCCTTTTGCAGAAACACTTTGATCTTCTGATCCTTCATAGCAGCACTTCGACATTCTCAATCCTTTGTAGCAATACTTCGATCTTATCGATCCTTTGCAGCAACACTTCAATATTCTTAATCCTTTGTCAGAACAACACTTTGATATCCTCAATCCTTTGCAGCAATACTTTGATCTTCTTGATCCTTTGTAGCAGCAACACTTTGATCTTCTCTATCCTTTGCAGCAACAACATTTTGATTTTCTCTATCCTTTACAGCAACAACACTTTGATATTATTGATCCTTTTCCACCAGACTAACTACAATATGTTGACACAAAACCAACTGACATGGGTTCACCTCTCTGTCAACATCCAACCTACCATGATCTCCCTGAGCATCATCCGAGGAAGGTTTTATCTTGTCCAGCAACACCTGCAGAGCAGGTGAAGTCTCAACTAAGATGTTCGAGGAAGAGCTGACGAAACCAAGTTTTTGCAGAATGAAGGAAGACCATATGCATATACTTATAAACTTAACACAACATTATTTCATAGAATTCTCATTTAACAAAATAGATAATCATTTGACAGATCACATTATCATAACAAAACTGCAGCAAATCATCGATGCGCAAACAGATCTAATAGTATAAAATCATTCAAAATAGAGAAACATCACATCGTTCACAAATCCATGTCACAGATACACATTGCATTCATATTTGGATCACATAAAATAGGAAAACAGAAAAGGACACAATAGTTCTACTCAACTTCCGTCATGTCATATTAACCTTCGCACAAAGCACAGATTCTCAAAAATAGTTTCTCAAGAATTCTTAGACTGCTTAACTGACTGATTTATCCAAATATCGATCCCTTCAAAAGATAAAGATAAATCAAGAATAATACCCCAATAGATGATGATTAACATTTGCAATTATACACCTACTTATAAGCTTACGCCTTTACATTCATAGTCCACTTAACCAACTTCCTCACTACTTATTAACAAACTCTACAAAAGAATTACCACAATCTTTAAAATGTGGTCCAAAATGACCAAAATACATAAAATATCATGACTCTGACTTGCACATTGTTTTCCATCTTGCACAACATCTATGATCTTTCACAACATCTGCGATGATGTGAAGATGACTTATCCCAAAACATCCTACTAACAAGCCCCCAACACAATCTTGTGGCTCTCCCTCGAGCCACGTAAGTTGGACATGGTATATTCGTTGATCTTCAACTTTAATTCATCATACTGCTGAATGATCTCCTTGACCTTCGCAGCGATCTCTCAACTTCTTATCAAATCATGCGCTAATGGATGCTCAACCATCCTATCAGTGACCTCATTTTTTCCTTCTTGAGTTTCCTGTAGCACAGAAACTCCCTTAACAAAACGTTGTGCTCCAATATTCTGGAACTCATCTAACTACATAGTGTGCCTCCACTGACGCTCCTGGGTGTTTACAATGCGCTGTTACAATTCCTTCAACTCCGTAGAATTGGTGATATGAACAACTGGTGGAAACACTCTCAATGACGCATTTAGTGTTTCCAGCTTCCCATATACCTCCTACAACTGCGTGATCAGTTGTGCCAGTTACTCGTCTTGGACTACACTATCCCAAAATTGTGTAGTCGCATCTGTAACTTTCTTTGCCTCCTGTTCCATCTCCTCTCGTTGTGTCACCACATCCTTTATGGCACTTTTCCTCTCTACTACTTGTTCAGGCAATGTGTTTGGATGTACTAGTTCTTGCAAATTTTCATAATCACTCTGCAACAATGCGATGACCACTTCAAGCTATTTTTCTTGTTCTATCGCATCCATCTCCGTTCTGCTCTCGTATACATACAACAGGGGATTTACCTTGTTGAGCAATATCTTATCGCGTTCATTCATAAAGAGGGGTTTTAATTGTGAAAAATAAGGTCAATATATTGTAGGTATTGGGGGTTGAGGAGTAGCATATAAGGGGTCTATAGGTATTGGGGGATATAAAAAAGGGGTTTCTTGTGAAAATAAGGAATATATTGTAAAAATGGGGGTTTTTAAAATTAAAAATATGTATTGGGAGGGGGAATAAACTATAGGATTTTTGTAGCTAATTATCAATATCTAGTGAAATTAGGGGTATTCTTTAATATCCCATGAATGAAGGCGCTATGAAATGGCTTCACTAAGTGAATACCCCGTGATACATACTAACATGCATAAGAAACTACCTCTTCTAAACACACTCTGCTATCCCAGAGACATGCTTTCTCGACCACCAGTAGGTCTTGCTCCTTATTGAACTCTTCAATCGTCTTGGCATTCTCCGCGATTATGAACTCTCATTACTTCTTCAACTCTTCTACCTCTTTATGTGCTTCTTCCGCTTTCTCCTGCAATCACAAGAAATGACCGCTTATACTTTTCTCTCTGTCTACCAAATCCTTATTGGACACCCTATGCAAATGCGCCAACGTCTGTGTGGATGACGCATTGATGTCTATGGACAAAATTTGTGACTGATGCAGGGAGGAAGTGAGATACTCATTGTTGGTCTCAACCACATGCGGTGGAATTTACACATTCTGAATCCATGTCCTAGTGTCGATTGATCCAAGGTCCTGCACAGTCACTACTTCATGTGCCTTCTTCAAAACATCAAATAAAGAATCAAGTCAATTTTTTATCTTGCCAAATACTTCCATTGCTTGCTTCTTCATTTGTTTAGCTGTCACATTCGTTGTATTTGTAATTTCCTTAATGAGTCGGTTCAACTTTGCTTTCATCCCTAGGGCTACGCTACTTGTCGTACCCTTCTCCTGTCGCATCTTTGTTCTGGATTCCTTAAACTTTTTCTCTACCTCTAAATCCATGGGTGTCATCAACAACTCTTTTTCCAAATCATGACTACTCTGCTGGCCAGTCATAGGTACTAGATCAATTGGTGCATCCGCTGATGAGCCGTCGATACTTCTTCTAAACTGATGAGTTATCTCCATGCTATGGGCCAATCATCATAAATTTTCTGCAACTCCACAATAGATAACTTATATGGTGTTGGTAACCACTATTTCTCTGGGTCACGCCATGCTTGTACATGAATGGTGTGTGGGACAATCACAAACCTAGCGATCCATTGATATCTCACCGCATTCTCCTCAGATAATCATGAGACTTTCACAGTTGTATCCTGCAGCGCCTCTTAATAGATCCAGAAATGAAATGTGCATTCCTTAAGTCTATCAGCTTCCCTCACCCACCACAAGTTCTTGTATCGTGCACCCTTATAAAACTTTATAATCATCCCTTAATCCACCTGCATGCGTTGATAATCATCTGTCTCTATCCAAGCCATGAGTGCAATCAAACTCAACAACCAACTGCATGTAAATGACTGCTCTCCCACCTGGACTACCACTGCATCCTCTGTAAACTCATTCAGTAAGAACAGTGACCAGTTCATTTGTAATCTTTTCGCACACTTCTCTATGCATGGAATGAACTTCGAGTTACACTAGAGGGTTTGATTCTTCCTGACTAATTTTCTAGCCAAAATTATTTCTCCAATGTGCATGACCTGGTCGTTTATACCATCAATGCGATATGCTTGCTCGTCGCACTGTAAAGCATAGTGCTTCTTCAAATTCATCCCGAGACTCTTTTCATTATCCTTCCCTCTGAAATACTACGACGGGTCTATCCCATCCTTAGGTAGCCCTATGATATCCAAAATCAACTCTACCGTGACTGTGACCAGTTTCTCCAACCACAAAATCCCGCCATGAAAATAGGACAAAATTTTCTTCACATAGGAATTTTCCTCATTCAAATGCCCAAAATGCAGCATGTTAATCAATCCCAATAGTTTTTCTCTATCCAAACTATGCGCCTAGTCCTATGGAATGCATACTATCGGGCCACCTCTTGCTGCTACCATTGACACATATGGCTCCTTCGTAATGTCCTGCAATGCGAGTATATCATGTTCATCCTACTTCATATGCATCAATGTAGGCACAATGTCTATGGTGCATACCATGCCATGTGCTATTTTTGGCATATTCACTTTGTACTTCCGATTCTTGGTGGGATTCCTCAGCTGTGCACCAGGCTGACATGGAGGTATAAACCCAGCGAGAGCCACAGTGGACACCCCTACATGAGTTGTTGATTTCACAACTCCTGAGCTCGATGGACCTCACTGTGTAGGTACCTTCTCTTGTGCTCTTTCAAATGACCTAGTTTACCGCTTCCTCAGTGAGAGGGAGCTAAGCCGCTTCCTCCCCTCTTCTTCTTTGGTACTGACGATGATGCGATTGACATACTTGCAAATTCCTCCTCAATAGTTACTGGGATGACAGGTGATTCCATTTTGCTTGAAATACCGACCATGATTGGATCACTCTGCATGCCACACCAATGCCCTGTAATGTTAAGTGGGAACTTGACCTAACTTCCCTCTGTTATTCACTCAATCTCTGCAACACAATCTCTGCAACAGAACACAATTCTTTTGTGAAAACTCAGCAACTCAATATTTTCACAATGGTGAATGCCGACCACATTCGAAGCCTTCTTATATCACCGATCCAATCATACCTCCATCACGACCAAATAAACTTTAATCATTTCGACCAAATAATGTATTAATCACCCAAATACGTCGGTGATTCTGTCAATCCAAAGGTCAGATCAGCCATAAATATCTGTCCCATTCGTAAGTCTCGATGGTTAACTACTTTAACTATTTTTATTTATTATTGATTTGACTATGTCTCCACCCTGTGGTTGTCATGGAATGGATTCCTAACTGCGATACCAATCATCCTACTCGTGCGACCACTTCCTCTTACTGTTCCATTCTCCTTCCTAGCATGCAAAAACAATGATTTTTTTTTCTGCACAGTGCCTTAAGCATCACACAGCTTTGGGCCCATCCTGTATGGATTCAACCTGCTACCATTCACTAAGTTTTGTAGCATCACACCATCCAGTTGTTGCATTTTTACTGCACCTCTTGAAGTAATGAAATTAATGAGATATGGACCTAACCAATTCATTTGTAACTTACCTAGATGCTTCATGAACTTGTTTCGTACAACAGCACCAAGTCACCTTGCTGGAATTGTTTGTTCTTGATATGTTGATCATGTTGGTCAAAACCTACAACAAATAGGTCTTCCTCAATTTATACCAACCATTCTAGGCATTATTCTAACATTTCTTCATCATTGATGCCCGTCGTTGCTGCTATGTGCAAACTTGGAATAATGTACTCCATAAGCATGACTGCCTCTTACCCATACACAAATTTGAATGGTGTATGTCTTGTAAATATTTTGCAAGCGGTGTGATATGCCTCATGCATATTCAAATCCCAGTCATCACATTTTTTGTTACATACCGTTGTAAGCGCATGCTCCAATACTTTATTAAATTCCTCCATTGTTCCATTTTCTTGTGGATGATACAGGGTACTCTTTTATTGTTGTATCTGAAGTTCTTCTGTCAATGAACTAATTGTGCAAATGATCAAGTGACTCCCCTGGTCTCACCAATATCCTTAGGCATCCAAAATGAGTAACAATGTTTCCAAACAGGAAAGTCGTTGTTGTTGCAGCGGTGAAATATACAATAGTTGTGGCCTCTACCCATCTTGTCAACTAGTATGTCATTGTAATTATGTACTGTGCATCGGTTCTCTTTCCAAATGGGTTGATTGGTCCCACAAATTCCATAACCCATTTATCAAGTGTATGTAATGTCATCTGAGGTACCAGTGGCATCTCATCTCTCCTTGACAATTTTCTAGTTCTCTGAAAGACATCACAAGTCCTTGCATAATTTGTCGCATCATTATGAAGAGTGGGCACCAAAGGCCTATGCAAAACACCTTCCTAGCCGTAGCACAACCTCCATAGTGTTTACCAATAACTCCTGCATGTGCCTCTACCAATATATTCCCTTGTTCATGTGGCATGACACATTGTCGTAAGATCTTATCTAATTCTAGTTTATAGAGTTGTCCAGCGATTAGCTGAAAATCCACTGTCTTGAAAACCAACTGCTTCTTCTAACTTGTAGTAAGCTCCTCTGGTGTGATTCCCTTCTCTAGAAACTTATTTAGTTGATCATAATAGTCATCAACCATCTTGACTCTAAATAAATGCACATCAGGAAACCCGTCTTAAATATTTGTTGGTTCCTCACGTGTCTTAATTCGCAATAAATGATTTGGGCCCCCATCTAAGTGACCCAACTTCCCAATTATCTCAAAATCAAACTCCTGAAAGAGAAGTATCCAACAACATATTGCCCCCCCCCAACAAAGGATTATTAACTGGGTATTTCAAAGTAGAATTGTCTATGAACATTTTGAAATGACCTCCCAACAGGTAATGCATAAACTTCTATAATGCATATACCATCGCTAGAGCTTCCCTCTCGATGGTAGTGTAGTTTTTCTCCATGGATGACAACTTCTGGCTAGCAAAGGAAATCAGGTGATCAAGATCTCCTTCTTCTGGCTATGCCAACACCACACCCAACACAACTCACAATGCATCCACATGTACATGGAATTCGTTATTCCAATAAGGAAAAACTAGTATTGGTGCAGAAGCCATCTTGGCCTTCAACATCTCAAAACTTACTTGACACTTTTGAATCCATACAAACACTGCATCCTTCTTTAAAAACCTTTCCATAGGAGTTGTGATCACAACATAACCTCATATGAACTTGTGATAATATCATGTGTTCCCTAGCTTCACTCTAATTTGTTTCACATTTGGTTGTGGAAGCAAACTCAAAATGAGCGCAGTCTTTGCGGGGTCAACCAACTGTCCTTTCTTGCACAAAATACACTTTTTTGAATTCATCCCGGTCTGATGCTTTCGACATCGCTCCAGCAACAGTCGTAAGTTTTCCAGATGGTCCCTAATCAACCCATAAAATGTCTAGTCATCCATATATACTTGAAAAAAATTTTGAATAAAATCCTTGAATGAGGTGACAACAACCCGAGAAAATATCGCAAGCGCATTCTTCAGCCTAAACGACATTACAGTGTATTGAAAACACCCCCACTCAGTAAAAAAAATGTTGTCTTGTTGTATTATGGATGTATCTTGGAAGTCATGATTTCCAGCGTGGGGGTTTTTGAGAAATCTTGCAAAGGCTCAGTCATGAAGGTTTAAGCATAGGGAGTGCTGTGAGGGGACTCCAAAAAACCTAGTCTAAGATCATGGACAGTACAGCTCCACAGAGCCATATACCTAAGGTGGGAGAAGCTCGAAAAGGGGATGGAAAAAAGGATGGCGATAGGAAAGGTAGAAGATCAGGTTTGGGAGGGTTCCTTCCCAAATCCATCTCTATTCCAGCTATCCAAATAAAATCCGAGAAGGTGAGAGGAAATACTGCGTTATGGAAGGAGATGGCCAGCATCGAGAAATTTGTGGGGGTGTGGCCCAAGGAGAAGGATCTAGTTTAATGGATCAAGACTGTATGGAACTCTGAAGGACATTATGATATGGATCTAAGGTCTAAGGATGATTCACAATCATTTTTCTCAAGCAAGAAGATACGGACAGGGTCCTAGAGGTCAAGATTTATTTTTTTCTATTGGTTAATACCTCTGGCCCTGGAATGAGCGATTCAACCCAGAAACTAAAGATATGACCGTTGCCTTAGTATGGATCAATATATTCTCTTTACCTTGCAAGTATTGGGATTTGGAAACCCTACAGGACATTGGTAATACCTTAGGGGAATTTGTGAATGTGGTTGAGCAAACCAAACACCAAAGATATACTTATTTTTCCCGCATATGTGTATACATGTACCTATCAAAATAACTCCTAGAGACAATAATTATGAAATGGGAGGATGAAGAATGGATCGAACCCATTGACTATGAGCAACTTTAATTTCAATGCCGACAATGCCATGAATATGGGCACCTTGGGAGGGATTCTCCAAAGACAACCAAACAACCATCCGGTCTCAATCAACGTCAAGGAGGCTAGTTCGATGGGGAAGGGTTTGCTCAAGTTAAGAACAGGAGGAAAATTAAGGTAGGTAGTCCCCAAAAACCACAGAAGGATCCCTCAGAAAAAATCCCCAGCTCCATTAATCCCTTCGAGATCCTTGGAGAGGACGATGTCAAGGGGGAGATTCCTGAGGAAAAGGGAAAACCAATGAATTAGGATGAAAAAGAAAAAGAAGCAGATGTGGAAGGGGAGAAACAGATGTTGATGGATGTAGTCGATGAGTATGGGGCATAGGAAATGGAGCTAGGGGAGTTGGATCTTGACGTGATCGAGGAATAAGGGACAGGGTTATGTTTCCTACTAAAAAATAGAGATTTTCCAAGAGGCCATCATTAGAATGCGAGCATACTAGAACCTGGGGATTGATCCAAAACCCAACAAAGGTAGTAAGAGGAAATATCTGGAGGAAGAAATGTGAAGGCGAAGGAAAACAAAAAAGCAATGCATAGCGAAGGTAGGTGTAAAACTCATCAAATCAGGTCAGTACCCAACAATAAAGGCCACCTTCTCTGAAGTAAACAAATTTTTTCAATGAAGATAATGTCATGGAATATTAGGGGGTACAATCATCCCATAAAGTGGAATACTCTAGCTAGGAAGATCAAGCAAGAGAAGTCGGATATCCTTTTCCTTCAATAAACAAAACACAGTACTGAATGGATGGAAAAAAACCAGTTGGAACATTTGGAAAGGTAGTTGGATAATATCCAATGGCATTAGATGCAGTTGGTATGGATGGATGTATTTCTATCCTATGGAAACCAAATGTGTTCGACCTCAAAGAATGGAGGGCTAACCAATTCTTGGTAATTGCAAACTTTTAGTTACTAGATACAGGAGTTAAGGACTCGCTTATGAACGTGTATAGACCTAGTGCTTTTCCCTAGAAACATGAATTTTTGGAATTCTTAAGATGGGTACAAGGCCTAACAGGGGCACGAAACTAAGTAATAGGAGGGGACTTTAATTGTTAGTTTTTCAACATTCAAGTGAGCATTATGATCTTAGGTTCTTTTAACTGAGAGAATAACAAGCACATCAATAAAACATAAGCACAACACAAGAGGCAAGAGACACAAAGAATTTTCCTCGAGGAAACCATAAAGGAGAAAACCCTGTAACTTCCTTAGAGATAGAATCAGCACCAAAGGTAAAACGAGAAAACAGTAAGATGATCTCCCGACAATAGCAGACTCTCTCTCTCACACTAAGAAAGCTTCTCCTCTCTCACTCATGCACCCCAATGAGTGAGTGTGTGTGTATGAGTATGATAAATAGAGAGGCTCTCACTCTCTATTTATATTCTTCCATTCACTTGGAACCCACTCCATCATGTCGGCCTCACTTAACAATTACTTACTAGAGTCGACATCTCTTGGAGTGTGTAATAACCATAGTTCCCCACCACTTGTGGGGACTTTGCCTCCTCCGACCAATAGGAGGGTAACATAATGGTGGGGACTATTGCCTCAACTTGCAATGACTCACCTAGGGTTGACTTCACTAGGATAGTATAATAACCCAAGGGCCCCACAACTGTAGGGACTTTAACCCTTGACCAATAGGAGGGTTACCCACAATGACTTGACATGAATTTCTTATTATAGAAACTTCTTGGAATAAACATTGGGGTATGACATGACTCAAATACATTACAATACATCCCAGAATAAACATAAGGTTACAATACAAAAGAAATACGGATGAATACATTCCAAAGTTACAATTACATCAACACTCCCTTTTAACTAGGAAGGTATTCTCTCGACATAATTTATCAGCACAAGTATTCTTCTCTATATCATCTGGATCATTATTGATTTCTAGTCATATTTGTCTTCAAGCCATCTTCATCTGGATCTGGATCATCACTCGATCTGGATCATCATCACTGAATCTAGATAATCACTCAAAATGGATCATCATCACTCGATATGGATCATCACTCGATCTGGATCATCACTGCTGGATCATCTTCACTGGATCTGGATCATCACAGGTGCTATCTCATGATTCTTATCATCATAGAAAGTTCTACAGAGCCAACCCTTTTTCATGCTAGTTGTAGGCCTAGACTCCATGTAGGTCTTCTTCAGCACTTATATCTGATCAACACATGATCGAAGAAAGGCACACCCAGCACTTACATCTAACCTACTTGTCAGAAAGGCATTCCTAGCACTCACATCTGATCATGTAGGAACCAATCCTATAATCATATCAAAAAGGCCTAGCACTTACATATGATCAACACATGATGGAAGAAAGGCTCAAAATTTGTATCTGATCAACACATAATCGAAGATAGATATTGCACTTACATCTGATCAACACATGATCGAAGAAAGGCACTGCACTTACATCTAATCAACACATGATCGAAGAAAGACACATCACTTATATCTGATCAACACATGATCAAAGAAAGGCTCAGCACTTATATCTGATCAACACATGATCGAAGAAAGGCTCTGCACTTACATTCATCTAGGACGGAACACATCCTGCCACAATGATGAAAGGGCTCTACACTTACATCCACCCAGGAGGGATCACATCCTGCTCACAATGATCGAAGGGCTTGCACTCATATCTGATCTTGTAGGAACCAATCCTACAGTCATATCAGAATGGCCCCTAGTCCTCCTTGACTGAGCTACCTGGTAACTGACCAAGTGCCTCCATTCTCCTAGAGAATGGCAGTTTCCCTTACATTCGACCTACTCGTTGGAATGGCCAAAACTCACATCTCACATGGAAGGAACTAAATCCTTTAGCCATGATAGAATGGTTCAGCCCTTACATCTGATCAAGTGGGAACACATCCCTCTGTCACATCAGAATGGATTCTGAGTCCTAGACTAAGTTTTCCTGGTAATTGACCAAGTGCCTCCATTCCTAGAATGGCAATAACCCTTACATCTGTCCTATTCGACAGAATGGCCAGCACTCATATCTAACATGGAAGGAACCAATCCTCTCACCATGACAGAATGGTACAGCCCTTACATATGACCATGGAAGGAACCAATCCTCTCACCATGTCGGAATGGCTATGGATCTCAACACTCATATCTGACATGGAAGGAATCAAATCCTCTCACCATGACAAAATGGCTCATCCCTTATATTTGACCTACTCATCAAAATGGATATGGATCTCAGCACTCATATCTGACATGGAAGGAACCAAATCCTCTCGCCATGACAGAATGGCTCAGCATATTTTACCTACTTGTCAGAATGGCTATGGGACTCATCATTTTCCCTTGGAGAAAACCTCGATCTAGAGGACACCAAGCTTCTCCCTAATGTACTTGAACTTCACTCTGGCCAATGGATTCATCAACACATCAGCTATATGTTCGTCCATCACAACATACTAGAGCTTCACTGCTCCACTCTACACCATATCCCTGATATAGTGATACTTGATCTCGATATGCTTCTACTTGTCATGGAACACTGGATTCTCTGACAACTTCACACAACTCTGGTTGTCACAATGTATACAAGTAGCATCCAACTGGAGATCAAATAAATCAGATAGTAGCTTCCTTAGCCATATCACCTCATAACTGGATGAACAAGTTACGACATACTCTACTTCAGTTGTACTCAATGCCAAATAGGATTGCTTCCTACTAAAACAAGAGATCACACCTGATCCCATACTAAAGCAACACCTTGAAGTTCTCTTCCTATCGATGGCACTGCCTGCCCAATCTGAATCAACATAACCCTTTAGGTTAATCTTTTGATTCACATCATACTTGAGCCCATAATCAACTGTACCCTTCAGGTACCTCATAACATGATTTGTAGTAATCAAGTGAACATGTCGTGGATCTGTCAAGAACTGGCTCAAGGTGTTCACAACAAAGCAAATATCTGGTCTTGTGTTCGTTAGGTACATCAAGAACCCAATCATCTGACGATACATGGTAGCATCAACTGACTCTGATGAAGCATCATTCAAGAGCTTCAGGTTCGATGCCATAGGTGTGGCCATAGCCTTGCAGTCCATCATCCCACACCTCTTCAGGATCTCTACTGCATACTTCCCTTGTCCAAGGAAGATTTCATCTATACTCTGCCACACCTCCATACCTAGAAAGTAATGCATCATCCCCAAGTCCTTCATTTCAAACTCAACAACAAGATTTCTCTTTGTATCAGCAATCAACCCATCCATACCTATCACAAATAGATCATCCACATACAGTAGAATCATCACTAGGTTTCCATCCTCAACCTTGTAGTAAAGGTTGGAATCTGCTTTACTCTTGGTAAATGCTAGAGTCATCAGTAATCTATCCATCCTGTCGTACCATGTCGAACCTTATATCTTTTGAAGTCACTCCCTCTGAAGCAGAGCATCATACTCCCTATGTCTTCCGTACTCTATGCACTAAAACATTCTGTACCGGGGTGACAAGTACCTTCCTATGCTACTAATATTCTATGTGACCATCTAGTGTATAGACTTGCATCTTCAACCTTGTAGAAAAGGTTAATATCTTCATCAAGCTCATCATATATGTGTTTAAACTCTTACTGGATACAAATGTCTCTTTGTAGTCTAGGCCTTCTTTTCGTGAGAAGCCTCGTGCTACGAATCTTGCTTTGTATCCCACGATGTTTCCATCTACTGCATGATGGAACTGTGAACTTCTCTTTAGGTCTCGATACTGTATCCTAGACATCATTCTTCTTGAACTGGTCTTCCCTTTATTCTTGGTGGCTGGAAGGTTCTGCATCAATGATGTCACTGCACTCATCATATTATTCTTTGTCTTTGAACTGTCGTCACTTGTTCTTCAGAACAAGTCTTCATTCTTGTTTGCTTGTAGGTGATTATGTATGTGATATTTTCCTACAAGTTAAATGCATTTGTATGGTTAGAAATATTTCATAAGGAATATTCATACTGGCAAATTCTTATGCATAAATATGTGATCATGCAACTACTTTAGCCAATACAACATTCATCCATATATCACATAAACTTTTCTAGATTCCTTCCATCTCTACCAGGACAACATTGAGATTGTGCACTAATCCAATATGTCAGCAAAGAGGTTTCATTCTAGATAAGTAGCAATAGAGAGTTTGTATAGCACCATGAGCTGCTTACCCATCACATGCATATTAGTAGTATACTGTCGTTAATGCAAACATCCTATCATGCATAATACATCAACTGGATATAAACAAATGCATAACAAAATAATATCATGAAATTTCAATTAAATACTTATCTTTATTTGTTCCATGGGTAGACTCCTTCTTGATCCTTCAGCTTCATCGTCTTCTTCATTCATAATAGCATCATTTCTTATCGAAAAACTAAGATGGATAAGAGGTTCTTCAAGATTTCAGATCTTCAAATTCCTCATTGCTTGAGGGATCTTCTTTGGATGGTAAGAGCTTGATCTTCAGTTGCTCCCACCACTTCTTCTTGAGATTCTTCTTTTTGTTTGTTCTCTTTCCAGAGTCTACTGAAATTAATCACACATTCCTCGCATGAATGAATCCCATGATCCTGGGAGGCCATTCAAGGTGGCTATCGCCACTTCTGCATTCTTCACTTCTTCTTTTACCACTTCAAGTTGTTCTTTGATTTGAGAGACCGTAGTAAAGTATGACTTTATGGTCTCTGCATTCTAGATCTTCACATTCTTCAACTGATTTCTTAAGGTCATATTCCGATCTATGTTCTTCCCTTCAAATAACTTGGTCAAGGAATCAAACATCTTCGGTGTCTTTAAGGAAGACACTTGTAGTACAAGTTGATTCGTGACTGAATCAACAATGATCTTCTTGACCTTGACCAAGTTCTTCTTGTGTAAGACTTTTAGTCTCATCTCCCTCTGGAACTGGAACCTCTCTACTCATGTAGGTGTCCAATTCATTTTCTTTGGAGAGATCATATACTTCCATGCTTGGAAGTTGTAAACTTCACCAAGCTTATCATCAATATTATGTGATAGATCACTTTGAAATGAGAACCTCAAACAATAATAGCAATAGATTAGATCTTACCGATTTGAGGTGTCTGTCCTGGTTCCGAAGTTGGATGATCTAGGGTTTGCTGCAAAAACCCTAATTTTCAAAACTTGGAATCTTTTAGATCTGATTGTATAGAAAAATATATATCTTCAAATGGAGCTTTCTAATGTACTCCTTTTTTGAAAACAGTGGAGGGAAGCTCCCGGAACAGGAAGCCCTAGTTTTTCAATTTCTTCTACAGAAATGCCTATTACTGTTTCTGTGATATCTATGAAATTACTATTTCTCTGTGTCTGAAATTTCACACTGGGGTAACCTCATATGTCCCTAATCCAACACAATAGGTTTCATCAGAATTGGTTTCAGCAATTGGAATTTATGATCCTTTTTCCAAGGTGACCTGTTACAAGGCAGTTCATAATAGCGAAGTTGTATGGACAGCCACGTCTCACTGGTTCATCTTCTGATTCTGAAATTCATAAATCAGAAAGTAACATCCATTTAATTTATGTAACATATTCAATAATTCCATTTGGACCTCTTTATCCCAAGATATTGCAATTCTCCCCAGGTGTCCTATTAAGGGATGAATTCTGGAAGAGGATGGAATCCTAACTTGGAGGGATCATATCTCTGAAAATATAGTGAATATGAGGCTGATGTTTGGACACAGTGTAAATCCGGATTTTATATTAGGCCTCTGCAATTTTTTTCTCTTGAGACTTCTCCAATCGTAGGATATAGCGAATGTACCAAAACTTATCAATTTTAGTATTTAGGGTTTTTCTAGCTCAGGGTCAAACTAGGGTTTGACTTTCTTGAAGTTTCACCCAACCAAATTTTTTGATCCAAGTCTCTAAACTTCGATTTTGATGAGGATAAAAATCCTATACTAGGCTCACTCAAAAATTCCTCTTCTATAGAAATCCCTAATTTCCGCATCGAAAACTGAAAATGCTCAGAATCGATTTCCGCTTCGACAGAAAGATGCGCCCTTCAATGGAGAGTTAGCCTAACATACTTTTGCTGATGGATTGTGGAGAGAGACCCGAAAATTAATAAGGCCTAGCTTTTGCAGCTGCACAATGTCTTCTTCTTAGGTTAGATCTGATACCATGTTATTTTTTCAACATTCAAGCTAGCATTATGATCTTAGGATCTTTTAACCGAGACAATAACAAGCGCAACAATAAAACATAAGCACAACACAAGAGACAAGAGACACAAAGACTTTTCCTCGAGGAAACCATAAAGGAAGAAAACCCCACAACTTCCTCAGAGATAGCATCAGCACCAAAGGTAAAACCGGAAAATAGTAAGATGATCTCTCGACAGCAACAGTCTCTCTCTCTCACACTGAGAGAGCTTCTCCTGTCTCACTCATGCGCCCTAATGAGTGAGTGTGTGTGTATGAGTATGATAAATAGAGAGGCTCTCACTCTCTATTTATATTCTTTCATTCAATTGGAACCCACTCCATCATGTCGGCCTCACTTAACAATTACTTACTAGAGCCGACATTTCTAGGAGTGTCTAATAACCCTAGTGCCCCACCACTTGTGGGGACTTTGCCTCCTTCGACCAATAGGAGGGTAACAAAATGGTGGGGACTATTTCCCCAACTTAAAATGACTCACCTAGGGTCGAATTCACTAGGATAGTCTAATAACCTAAGAGCTCCACAATTTTGGGGACTTTAACCGTTGACCAATAGGAGGGTTACCCACAATGACTTGACATGACTTTCTTATTATAGAAACTTCCCGGAATAAACATCAGGGTATGCCATGACTCAAATACATTACCATACATCCTAGAATAAACATTGGGTTACAATACATAATAAATATGGATGAATACATTCCGAAGTTACAATTACATCAACATTAATATTATTTACAATCTAGGGGAGAAGAAGGGGGGAATACATTTCATGGACAAGTATCAGGAGGCCTTCTGCCATTTTCTGACACATAGCTCCATAATTGATGTCAAGGCTAAGAATGGGTGGTTCACATGGAACAATAAATAATTGGGGGCCACCTCGTAGCTACTCGACTCGATAGATTCTTGGTTTCTAAAAATATAATGCATGGCACTGGGGAGATAATGGTGAACTTCCTTTCGACGGCGGGCTTGGACCACTGGCCCATTTGTCTCAATTAGGACTAGTTGAATGTGATACTGAGAAAACCTTTTAGATTTGAGAAATTTTGGTTGGAGCATAAGGACTTTAAGGATATTTTTTCCTAGTGGTGTCAAGAACTGGCCACCCTCTAGGTACCGTGATGTACCTCTTCCAGTAAAAACTTAAGGCCTTTAAGGCCAATATATGAACGTGGAATAGGGAGGATTTTGGGAATAATTTTTAGGATAAAAAATGGTTGATAAGTGATATTGAGCTTATCAATAAGAAGGGAATGGAAGATGGGTGGGATGAGGACATGAATGTCAAAGAAAAAGACCTCTTGTGTCAGCTGGAGGCCAAAGAAATGCAGGAAGGAATCTTCTCGAAACAAAATTTAAGGGTAAAGTGGTTGTAGGAGGTGGAAAGGGACACTAAGTTCTTCCAAAACTCGGTCCCCCAAAACAAAAAGAGCTCAAAAATCCACAAAATCAAAAGAGCAAATGGAAGTCACGTGGATACAAGAAGGGAGATAGAGGAGGAGCTTACCCAACACCAATGACCAGTAATCAGAAGATGGTCCATCATGTTCGACTACGACACCTTTAATCGCATGATGGGACATATATTTGTGATGATATAGGTCGAAGACCTCCAATCTTGGTGTCATTCTATACATGATACCTCCTTGATCGTGCCAGTATCTATGAGATTTCAGCTCTCATGACTAGATTCTAGTGTACCATTAGATCTGTTCATTCAATATGGATACTTTACTTCATTGTTTATTATACGTGGTGATGACCACTTATAACATATGTTTATTATTCCTATTTATGGCCATTGTATTATTATGTATCTGGGACTACTATGTATACTACATATCTGCTATCATGTGAATATATCTATCATTGTATTTTATTGATGAGTGGCTTTTTTTTTCACTTAGGAATTTAGTGCTTAATTAATCCACTTCTGGGGCTCTTAGAATGTATTAAAATCATCGTGTATCCCTCTGTTGTAACACATTAGGGGGACTCCGTTATAGCATGATTTGCTACACCTGACACATAAGAATTTGATGGCCTATCCCTGTCCCTATGAAATCTCTTTTTACCAATTTTCCTCACTATGACCCTATGGCTCCAGTGGAACCTTTAAAAAAGACATTTTTATATGTATACATGGGTCACAAGTCTACAACCCATGTATAGGAAGCTTTCACCATGGGCACATGTCTACATCGAGAAATATGTTCAAAAACAACCAAACATTTGGTTTTCTCCCCATCAAGTAATGAATGAATTGATCCTAGGCCTTGCATATGCTGGGAAATGTTCCATTTCGACCATTCAGTTCCCATAGAGGGGCTATATATTGAGCTAATACGAAGCATTAGAGGAGGAAAAATTTGGAGAGAAATGATACTATATTGGAATTGTGCCCTTTCTTATATACTTGATTTTGCATCCCTTTTCCCTTAAAGCATGCATTAGTGCTATTTCCCAAACTTTCCTTTATATTTGTGATATTTCCTTTTTATTAAGGATTGAACTGGTGGAGGCCTAGGTGGAAGGACTCGGTTTTTTATTTTGACGAGGTGTCAACAGAGGTTGTCATTTGTATCTCTATTCATATTATTATAAATATCCATTTCTCTTCCATTGCATGTGTAATTATGAATATTTTTATCCATGGATGTAATTCCTTTGTTTATGTATTGGCATGTAACATGCTAGATTAGATTCTAACTCTTTACATATATCATGACTGTATATCTTGAGGGAAATGTGTAGGTACAAGTTTGATTGAAATCTCAACGAGAATCTACTTTGAACGTCTGGAATAAGGTACACCTCTTGTCCCTTAGTGTCAGTTTTGTTTATATATTTAGCATGCCTAGAAATGGGTTTATTTTTGGTGTCATCCTGTCTATTGTCGTCCACCCAAATCCATAGGTGATTTTCTCTGCAACAATCACAACATGGAAAAAATTGAGAATAAGATGCCTTCTTCATCTCTCTCTCTTCTTCCTCTAGTGAACTTGTACTCTCTCTTTCTCATAATGCGCACATGAGAGAGTGAGTGAGTGTGTATCAAATGAGGGATGATACCTCCCTATTTATACACACCAATTGTTTGACTCACTTAACCAACTAGGTCGGCTAGTTTACCTAATTAGGGCTGAACTACATAGGAATACTTCATTGGAGTGTTTACCTCAATGACCATACACACAATAATGAAATCATGAATGGAGGGAGAACATATTTGATGTGGGTACACAAATATACAATGATAATATACATCAAAATAACTTCTGAAGTTACAATTACAACAACAATCCATCTTAACTAGGAAGGTATTCTCTCGTCATAGTCATCAACACTCTTGTCAGGTCATAATCATTGAAGCATCATCGTCGCTAGTATCGTAGTCCTCATATTATCAATGATTTATTAATAAAATCTATAAAATAGATCCATCATAAGAGGTTTCTACAGAGCCAGCCATGTTTCATCTTGGGTGTAGGCCTAGTCCTCATCTAGGTATTTATCATTTCCATGATAAATCCATCATGTAGGTATAATCCAATACCATACATTAAATTTCCACTACAATCACCTACACTACAATCACCTATGTCTCCTATCATCATCTCGTCATATCCATATCATCTCATCATTGTGCACAGAGAGCATCCCATATGCATACCACATGTCTAATAGACAACCCATGTTCTTCCAGCATATGAGTACACCAGGACTCATTACATCTTGATGAAAACCTACATATACCACTATGAGAAAATTTCCTAGGATCACATCGAGTGCATTACGTCTCTGATCCACGTTCATCCCACGTTCTACCAGCATGGGAGCACGCCAGGGATTATTACTTCTCAATGATAACTTGCATCTACCACTATGAAAGAATATCCTAGGTGCACAAAAAGTGTCTTTTAACTGGTGTACATATCATTGTATCCAACATGGGAGAAATCCATCACTGATTATATCTAGGGATAACATGTATCTACCACCATGCAAGAACTATGTCCAGCATGGGAGCACACCACGGCTGATTACATCCCGAGATAACCTACTTTTATGCTAGGACTAATTACATCCATTGAAAACCTATTTTCTATGCCAGTGGTGATTACATCAAGGGACAACCTATACCAGGATTAATTACGTCCAGGGACAACCTGAATTCTACGCCAAGGATGATTATGTTTAGGGACAACCTATACCAGGACTGATTATGTCCATGGACAACTTGCGTTCTACACCAATGATGATTACATCTAAGGAAAACCTTCAGCTCATTCTAATGCATCTGTGTATTCCGTTCTCTCGTCATCTCTAGTATGGGAACACGCTAAAAACATTATGTCCCAAGGACTACCCGCATCTATGACCATGAAAGAATTCATCACTCCCTCTTTCTAGGGACTTAAATATGGATCACACCAAGTCTTTCTCTAAATTATTTAAACTTCACTTTGGATAACGACTTGGTCAATACATCATCTATCTTCTCATCCATCGCCACTTACTACAAATTCTCTACTCCTCTCTGCACCATATCTCAGATACAGTGGTACTTGATCTCAATATGCTTCGACTTGTCATGGAATACCTTATTCTATGACAACTTCACACTAGTTTGGTTGTCACAAGAAATACAAGTCGAAGAATAATGCCTCACAAATTCTTAAGTAGGATGCAACATACTCTTCCTCAAATGTACTAAGTGCCATGGAGGACTTCTTCCTTCCAAACTAGGAGATCATACTGGATACCAAACTGAAGCAACATTTCAAAGTGCTCTTCCTATCAGTGGCATTTCCTTCCCAATTTTAATCAACGTAACCGTGCAAGTTAATAATTGTATTTGCGTTATACTTGAGCCCATACTTGATTGTACCCTTTAGGTACCTCAATACGTTATTTGTAGTAACCAGGTGAACATGTATTGGATCCATCAAGAATAGGCTCAGGGTGTTCAGAACAAATAATATGTCTTGTCTCGTGTTCATCAGGTACATCAATGAACCAATCATCTGCCGATACATCATGGCATTAGTTGATTTTGGTGAAGCATCACACATTATATTGAAGTTTGATGCCATAGGTGTGGTCATTTCCTTCCAGTATAACATTGTGAATCTCTTTAGAATATCCACAACATACTTTCCTTGACCAAGGAAAATCCCATACACACTTTGCCACTCCTCCACGCCTAATAAGTACTGCATCATCCCTAGTTCTTTCATTTCAAACTTAGTGGTAAGTATCCTCTTTGAATATACAATGAGTTTTTCCTCACCTATTAGAAACTAGTCATCTACATATAGTACGAGTATGACTGGTCTTTCATCTTCAACCTTGAAGTAAAGGATGGAATCTAGTTTACTCTTAGTAAATACTAAGCTCATCGAGAAGTTGAGCATCCTACTGTACCATGCCAATATTCTAGAACTCTGAGATATTTTGTAGTCACTTCCTATGAAGTGGAGCACCATTCTCCCTCTTGATTTTGTACTCTATATATCGAAACATTATTTACTGGAGTGACATGTAGCCTCCTATGCTACTAATCTTCTATGTATTCATCTACATCATCTGTTAAGGTCACTAGATACATAGATCCTCTATCTAGAACTTTTTTGAAATTTCCTCTTGCACCCATCTGTGAGCTTCTCATCCTTTGTAGGATTCCTTCTTCAACCTTGTAGAAAATTTTTAGATATCCATCACTCTAGGTGATATTCAATATCCTCATGAACTGTATGTTCTATCCCATGGGTTGATTATGAGCTTGTACAAAGTCTTGTTCGTACATGAGGTTCTCAATGTGATATGCATTTCTACTTCATTGGAGAATTTTTTTTCGATTAACATAGCACATATCTCCATAATATACTCCCTCTTTCTAAGAGAATCCATGAACCTTTCTTTGTACTTCTTGATGCTTCCATATGATGCATACTTGATATTGTAGATCCACAAGGAAGACACTACATAGTTCCCTTCAGGTCTCAGAACTGCATTCTGGAAATCATTCTCCATGATTAACATGTACTCTTTGATAATAGTCTCCTTCTATTTATTCTTGGATTGTTATTCATAGCTGGAAGGATATGTATCAATGATTTCACTCAACAATTCCATATAACTGGAGTGTGTCCTAGGAATCTTACTTTCTTTGGAAGTCCAATCATACTTTTCTTCATATTCTGTGATCTCTTGTTCCCAAAATGGTCTTCATCTCTTGAGGTGGATCTACCATTTTCTATGGTTTGGTCATATCATGATTCTTATATTCTTCTAAAGCTCTTTCTTTTGGCATGGTGTCTGTTATCTCCTAAATAAATTAGTCTTGAATAGGTTAAACTCATAAAATTTACTTTTGCATAGTGTTGAAGATTTCAAGGCACATTAGGAAATATTTTTTGTGTGTCTAATAAATATGGAATGTCTTCTACTCTGTTTTTTCATAAAAATAAAAGTTTAGCTTTTAGTGGCTTAGGCGAACTTATTAATAGTTGATTAGCCACTTGAAATACCAGCTTTCGAGAGCTTAAAAATTGGACTTGGGACTACATTAACAACCGAATGCTCATTGACTCTGTTTTTTAATGAAATTTTTGAAGAGCAAGTTTCGGTGGCTTAGGAGAACATCTCAACATTCATTAGCCACCAAAAATCCTGGATTTTGGCATCTTAAAAATTGGATCCGAGATTACCTTAACCACTAGAATCTCTAAAAGAGGAAAATGGTTATCACATCCGTCAAAATTAACCACCATCAGCATCAGGAGCGCCACTATCAAGCACTCAACCTCCAAAAATACTGGGAATGCAAAAAATCATGAGCTAGTAAATAAGAGGTTGTTATGAAACTAAAGTGACTGATAAAAGACCCAAACCGTAGCTACCCTCCACCTGTCCTGTGACTACAATAGAAACACCATAAAGCATTAAGTTCCAGTTAAAATGATTATTGAACTACCCATTTCATGGGTCTCATCAGAATTTACCATCACCTTGCTCAAGTACCAATCGCTAATCAACCCCTCAAAATCAGCACCCTCTCCCTGAATCCAACACGGTAATCTCCTTCCCCAGGGTTTGAATTTTGATTTTGCAGGTACAAGAAGAGCAGTCCAAAAATGAAGAAAGGAGGATGACTTTCCCTCAGACAAGAATTGGGTGACATTGGCTATCTCGAGTCACACCCAGAGGTATGCCAACTCTTCAAAGACTCAGGCTACTATAGGTTCTATGAGAAAATTCAGGGATCCTACCAGCAAGTGGAAGAAACCTTCTCTCTCTCATTTGATGGTTCAAATTCATTGATAGGAAGAGAATAGTTCCAGGTTGATGAGGCTCTAATAGCAGAAGTAATAGAGCTCCCAAGGACTCTTGAGAAATGGTTCAAAAACACCATCATGAAGGATGTGGAATTCGAGTCTTACTTCAAGCCTGAGCACTAGAATGTTGTATGGAAGAAAATAATCCCTTCAACCTGGATTGAGGAGAAGTGGTAGAAATTGTTGAAAGCAATCATGGTTTATATAACTTGTGAGGGAAGGTATAACAGGGTGATGATATACCACTTTAAGTTAGTGAACCATTTTACTAGCAGGAGCCCACTAAACCTACCTTTCTACCTACACAAGGTCCTAACCAAGATGGCCCATTAGGTTAAGGCCCATCCAACCAAAATTGCAGGCAGGCTATCCCATCATGGCCTGATAAGGCTCATTGTCCTAGTACTGTTGCAAAGAAGAAACATAGCATGGACATACTTCCTATTTTGGAATGAGTTTGAGATAGGATCGCAGCCAAAAAACAAAGGAAAGTCTCCTTCAAAGAAGTCCACCACTCCCAGGAGTGGTAAGAGGAAGAGGAGGGCCATCTCTCTAATGGCAATGGATCAGGCCTCTCCAACTCCTAAGACCAACAAAACTAAGAGAAATATAGATTTCAGTGGAAAGGTAGAGGAAGTTTAAGAACCAGACATAAATATACTCAACCTACCTTACTCAGACTCTAAAGATGAAGAGGAACATGATGCTAACCTAGTAGATCAGTTTCAAGTAGCGAAAGAGGAGTTTCCATCATCCACACCAAAGGAGGCCCTAGGGTTAACCAGTGGCAGAGCCTTCCTCTAGAAAACCTAGTTCTGAGAGAATCAAGCAGCTATTAGGGAAAGTATATGAACTAGAGGTCTTAGAAAGTGAAATCAAAAGAACTAATGCAATATTAACTAGAAGAAATACAGAATTGCATGATTCTCTTCTAGAAATGAGAGGCATGTATATCTTGCTGCAAAAAAGAAATATGATATTAATGAAGGACAACACTAGGCTCTATAGGATGATCATATTGTCAAGGTTTCACACAAAAGATTCAAACCCTAAATCTCCAGCACACCTTGCGCTGGAAACCCTAGCAAAGGCATCAATGAGCCTTCAGGATCCGGAGGCAGCTCATGATGCTGGTGCTATTCCAAACCCTATGCAGGTTGCAGAAATACCAGAAGGTCAAAAGTAAAGCTGTAAAAGGGTGATTAAAATTTTGATTAAATTTTGAAGAAATAGAGATTTCAGTGGCTTGGGTGAACACAACAGTTATTCATTAGCCACTGAAAATAGAGATTTTGGCAGCGTACAAACCCATATTTTTCTTTCTTAGCCACCAAAAGTACTGAACAGTACAAAAATACGTACTTCCACATATAACCAACTTTGGTTGATCCAAAAACCTCATGGATGAGTTATGCAGTTGAAAATTAATTGAAGGCACCACTGGCTTGGGTCTGTTCCAGTTTTGAAGGTGCCAGCAAGGTGAAGTGGGTCACAAACCCTACCTACTTTGACAAACTATGACTTTTATGCCAGATAGCAGGTCCTATTTCTACTTCAGTGATCACTATAGTTATTAAAGAGTTAAAGGAGTGAACAAGTATTAGATTTAGGTAGATTAGCACTTAAGTTAGGTTTTTTGACCTAAATTTTGCAAAACAGTTATGTTTATCTATTTTTAGTAAATTCGATCCAACTTTTCAAGATCTGAAATAAATTTTGTAAAGGATATAAAGGATGTGAAAAATGTTGAAGCAAATGTTTGACTTCCGATGTTTTTAGACCCTTATTGTAATCAAGCTTCTCATGTTATTCATCATTTAATATAAGCTCTTTTTCCATTATATGTTCAGGTTCCATCTCTTTTTTGTTCTATACTTGTGCTTGGATGTTTGATTCAGGTTTATTCTTTTTGTCTAATACTAGATAGCTTTCATCCTATCTCTATGTGGATGAGTTGAATTACAAGTATCTTTCCTTGTTATGATTAGCCATTCATATGTGATTGTTTTATATGTGAATCTGCAAGCATAGTGATTTCTCCATCTATTCACCTTATTATAAACCCTATGAACATTGATAGTTAGAAGCCTTATCTATTTGATTGAGTTTTATGCACGTCTTGAGCGAGTGAGGTCTTATAGGTCATCTGAATTGATCCATTTAGTAAACCATTGAAAAATATTGAAGTTACCAGGAATCCTTGAGATGCAACCTGGAGGAGTTTCCAGGAGAGCTAACAATGTCTCTAGCCTTGTGATATTCATGTTTCTCTTTATGTACATTTGTTGGAGTGAATTTTATACCGGAACTAACTTCACTTGTCCTTCAGAACAAGTCTCATCCTTATTTTATTGTAGGTGATTGTATGAGATCTTTCCTATAGTTCAAATACAGTTTCATGATTAGAAACATTTCATATTTTAATAACTACAAATTCATATGCATAAAAATATATGTCACACACCCATTCAACTATGTTATCCAATGCTACAACATTCATCCATATCCCATATGCATACAATAACTTTCTAGATTCCTTCCATCTCTGCCATACCATTATTAAGTGTGTGCACTACTCCCAATATGTTAGCAAAGAGGTTTAATTCTAGATAAGTAGCAACGAAATGTTGTAAAAAACCATAGGCTACTTACCCATCACATGCAAGTTAGTAGTATACTGCTCATAAATGTAGACACTCAAACATGCATAATACATCAACTTAAAATATGTACACAACTAAACAATATCATTTAAGTAACTAGATATCTAGGAAATGATAATTAAACACTTATATTTGATTTCTTGGTGGGTGGGCTCCCTCTTGATCCTTATGTCGTTGCAAGAATGATTGTATTCTTTGATAGTCTGCTCTACTTAAGAATTTGATTCTGAGGACACATTGTTGGGCTTAGGGAAGACCCGGGTTCTATACTTTTGTCTTCACACCAACAAAAGACCCACAGTGTTGGCCCTTTCAGCAACAACCTGCGAATAGGTTGCAGTCTCACCCGAAACAGCTATGGGGTGCCGCAGAATCAGGTTTCTGCAAGAAGAAGAGGGATATTACTATACCTTTAGCTTTTAACAAATGATAATCATAAAATACAGAGCTTTGACATTCACTTATTTAGCTTCAAGGTTAGATAAACAAACAATGCCTTGCTTAACCCTTTACTGGGAATTCACAGCGAAGTTAGTATTTAGCAGTGATATTACTTATCAATTATATATTTATCAATGCATAAAAGAAGAAAACAACACAAAAGAACCACAACACAAGATATAACATGGTTCACCCCCAGTTTAGGGGCTACGTCCACAGAACTGTGTTTTATTCAACTCTTTACAAAAACCACAGTTCTGATCTGTGTACTCAGCTGCAGATCCCTTCAATTCCTCAAAGCTGTGCACTAAGCTGTAGATCTCTGCGCACACAGCTGCATATCTTCTCTTAATCACCCAAAACCCTCTGCGCACACAGCTGCAGAGGTCGTCCACGCACACAGCTAGGACTTAACCTTTCTTACAAAACAAGCCTTAGCTTCGCATCAATTCATCTTACATCAAAAGCCTAACCTGACTCTTTTGCAAAAGTTCTTATTTATACAAGTGCACTTATTACAAAACCATGGGCTTAACCCATGGGCACCCTGAACCCTAAATCCTGGACTTAATCCATGGGTTAATTACAAAAAGAGGGCTTTGACTCAACCCTGACACCCCTAAGACTATTTTGAGTCGCAAATCTGCTTACAAACTTCCACAAAAACCATGGAGTTACCAAAATTAAGGACTGTTAAGGTGCGCGCCCCAATAGGCCCCTAAGACTCACCAGTGTCCCATCCCAGGACACTCTGCTTCTTTTCTGGTGGTAGAATCTTGTTGGCGAAGATAGTAGATGGATTGCTACAGCTGCATCGTCGTCCCCTCTGCTATTGCTACCACGGTCGTGGCTTGCTTGATCCTTCATCCTTTCATCCTTAGTAGAATACGACCATCTCTCATGCTGTTGTCCACCTCCGTCATATTTATGGTGGTCATGGGGGTCATTGGGCCTTCTAAATCTATCAACGACCCCATCCTTCGAACTACCTCTCGTTCATGTCCTATCGAACATTTGACCATCCACAACTTGGGGTCCTTAACAGGTGGTGCCCCTATGATTGCATGCCACTGTAATTTTGCATAAGACAAACAACATGCCTCCATTTTGCTGGGCAAGGAGGATAGATCTCGGAATCCTCCTATGTCTTTCCTGAAGGGTTGTGCCTTTCTTCGTTCCACTTAGAGTGAACTTCTAGTTTAAACTCCTTCCTGGTAGATTGTGTCTGCATTGGTTGAGGTGGTGCTGGGAGAGTATCTTCGCAAGGTGCAGGCACAGGTGGATGGCTGAAAAGGTTTAGCAGACCCCCCTGTTCAAATTATCTCACTAATTCTTGAAGCTTGCGATCAACTGTCATGGGCTCAATTGTAAAACTCAAGAAAATGCGTAATGCGAACTTTACGGGTGTGGGTGTCTTCTTATAGAATCCATCAACAAAATATGTCATAACTGTGCATTGAAGACACCAAATCTGACAGAGATCTTGTCCAAACGGCGGTAGGCTTGTCAAGATCTCGTTAATACAGGCAGTTAATATAGGGAACGTACCGGTGCTGCCAAATTTGGTTTCCTCCAACGGTCGTATTTTAAGCTCTGACAGATCTTTCCTTCTTTGGCACAAGCAGTAACTTTGGCTATGCCATAATGGGGACATTCGACACTTCCTGATACCATCTTCGACATGGCTTCGAACTTCAACCCACGAAAGAATGTCTTCCACCGCCTCAATGATTCCTTTTATTTCTGAGAACTTCGTCAGAAATAGGTCCTGATACTGATGGAGAAGTTGGGTCACCTTGCTCACCATTTCGCCATCCCAATAATCTCCAATGGTAGCATACTTAGGGTTTTCATCTGACCCAATGTTTACTGTCTGCGTCTTTAGGGGCTGAGTCACTTCAAGTGCTTCAACTGCTAGTCCATGTACTTTGCAGTGTCCTTCTGACTCAAGGATGTTAATGTTGTGCGGATCATCATCCTCGTCAATTGTGAGGTTATAACATTCTACTGCATTGGATTCTTGTTCCTTCCAATCAAGTTGGTATTCTATTATTTCTTGATCATCAAATACTTTAGTATGGATCAACCTAACAGCTGCGTCCAAAGCAGGACAAACCTCATTAATAGAAAATGTCAGCAAAAAATATCAGGAAGACTATCCCAACTTACAGTACCATGGAGAAGCTCGACCTCTGCATACCAGTTCTTTGCTATAGGTTCCAGGGTGTGCACAAACCTATGTACCCATTCTTCACGAGGTACATGCTTCCATGCTTCATAGCATTGCTCCAAATGTCCCTGAGGACTAGTCTTACCATTAAAGCTGCTTCGCACCTCTTGAGGTTGGTCCCTGAATATTAGGAAAAGGGGATTCTGGCACGCTTCCTAGCTATGAATGTACTTTTTGTGACCATTCCACCATCTGGCTGCTATGGCTCTGAGTGCTGAATCTAGAGTCTTCATTTTCTGTGAGTTTGGTACCTGCTCTGAGAATTGCACAATAAACTCTTACGGGTCGGTCGAACCATCAAAAAAAGGCAAGGTTCTTGTCTGTGAACTAAGCCATCTGAGAGACTTGGTAATTCTTGCACATCGATGTCCATGTAGCTCATACAGTCTATTCTGCCAATTCTCTAAGCCGTCATCTGAATCCGTCATGCAGGAGCTATCACAATGCCAATCCATGATACCTTCGGCAGTAGGATCAACATAATCTTCTTCCTTCACTGTGATATTGTAGATATGGTCCAAAACATCTTGGTATTCATCTCTTACTGGCTCGGTGTACCTCTCTCCTTGAGAGGGATCCAATGGTACTATGACTCTTAGTCCTTTCCCTTCGAAATTCATCTGCCTCTTCTTCAGGTTGATTACTGCATCATTATCTATTGCCCATTCAATGCCTAGTAGTGGTGGATAGGGGTTGTTGTCATCAATTATTTCAATTACCTCAAAGTTTGCTAAGGTACTGACTCCATCAATATCTACTGATATGCTAGGGAGTCTTTCTAGGGGCACAATCTTCTGTTGATTGGCTAATCTCAACTGTATAGGGGACCATTCCAAAGTAGGTTTTCCCATTTGTTCTCATGTCTACTTAGTTAAGACATTTACTTCTGATCCTAGGTCCAAGATGACATCAGTCATGTCATATTCTCCTATCTGAGCATTCAATCTCATCTCCCTGCCAGTTCTTCTGACTCTATGAACAGTTTTTTCCTTACCAGAACTTCGCTGAGGTTCACAAGAAGCAATAAATTTCTGCAACTCATTTAAAGCATTATGATTTCTTAAGAGCTTCATACAACTCTGTAAAAAGGAGGACAGTGTACTTACTTTATCCGTCGAAGCTTCTTGTGGTTGCGACTGCTGCTGAGGTTGTTGCATAGGTGCTACTGATGTGTTGGGGTCAGCAAAGTCTCTCCTGGCTTCCATAAATGTCTTTTTTTCTCTTTCGACATCAAATGCTGGGATTTTTTCTGGGGCCTTACGAACCCAAGCCTTGGTCGGCTGTTTCCCCTTGTTCTGCACTTCCGTCATAGCTCCACTCCTGGTAACAACATTAATGGCTGGGACAGGTCGTTGCTCCATAACAATTAGCTGAATATTCTAAGTAGGGCCACTATTTCCTTCTTGAATCTTGGCTATCAGCTACGGGCATTGCTCAATCAAATGGTCGACAGCTCTGCAATATCGACATGTCGTAGTTGGGTTCTGATAGTCTCTAGCTAGATGTCCTACCTGGTTATAGTTATAGCACACAACCTGGCCTCGTCCTCTACCAGCCATACCACCACGACCACGACCTCCAAAATTTTCACGACCTGATGTACTACCATAGTAACCATATCCATCATTGCCTTAGCCATCGTTTTGTACCCGATAAGCATCATAAGTTTGTTCTCTCATGAGGTCAAAGCTGTGACACTCATCTTCGTTGTGTCCCACTGACTTACAGAACTTGCAATAAGGGTTCTTAGGGACTTGCACATACCTCTGCAGAAGATAGCAGTCTTCAGGTCGATGCTGGCCAGTGGTCCTACAGATCTCACAATATAAAACACTAGGGTTGAACGGGTTGGATGCACCAAAATTCAGGAAATTTCTTACCGCAGGGCACTGTTCCTTGTCGTGACCCTCTGTCCGACATTGTGTACACCAAACCTCTTCGCAACTAGCTTTCCCTTTTTTCATATCGTGAAGCTCCAAAGCCATCGCTGCCAACTGCACTTGTATTTGAGCGATACCAGAATTATCTTCGACAGGGGTTGTTTCAAGCTTCATAGCGATTTCCAAAGCCTCCTGCTGATCCACAACCTTCTGTTGCATGAGTGGAGTCCTGATGTGTGGTAATAAAGTTGTGATGAACCATTCCTTATGCTGTGCTGGTCCAATAGTGAAACTAACTTGATCTAGCAGAACTTTGAACCTCTGATCAAAGTCCCACACTGATTCTCCTCGCCACTGCTGAATTTCCTTTAGTTCAGTGATACACTGTGACTCTAATTTAGGCTTCTTAAATTCCTTTATCACTGCTGCTTTTATATCAGCCAAGACATGGTTCTGAGTACTGGAAAGCTTCATGAACCAGGTCAAAGCATAGTCTCTAAAAGAAGTAACTAGGTGCACTCTTCTTGTATCTTGATCTGTAATGTTCTTAGCAGTCCACACTGCTTTGCATAAGAACCAGAACTGTTCTAGATCCTCTGATCCAGTTCCTTTGAAAATAGGGAGCTTAATGTCATCATTCATATGGGCCATCACGGATCTAGGGGGGGAGGGGGACTGGCAGTAGGGGGGGGGGAACTTACTGGGGTAGACTAACCTGCGACATGAATACTCCGGCTAGGGTTACTTTCAGACTATGACAGGTTCTCAGGGATAATAGGTCTTCGCTGCAGGGTTACCAGAGGATTTCCAACACAAGGGGTTTCGTCGGGCTCTGAGGCTGCTGGACTTACGGGGTTAGACTCGGTATTCTGACCTAGGGTATAGGACTCAAAATTTCTCTTGTACCTTTTGCCACTTTGCAGCAAACCACTTTGCTTGTCGAAGGTACTTTCACTTTCAAACATAGGTTAGTAATACTAAATCTAACAGTTTGATTCAATGAGCAATATACCTTTTTCAGCCAATAGCATTTTAATTCTCAAACTAAATGAATTCAAGTACTTACCCCTTGGCCCTTTGAAAAACTGTCGTTTGTCTTCGCTGAAGGATGTACTTGTGTCAATGAAAAACTCCGTCACAAATGCTTCAACGATTCGCGTTGTCCAGAAATCGACAGCTCAGGATATCTCGTTGTTCACCCTTTTCAATATATTAATTCTTGCGGGGTTCCAATCAGGAAACTGACCTTCTTAGAAGTTCGTCCTTCTCTCTGTTAACCTGGATAACCACTAGTGCAACTCTATGTGGATACTACCAAAGAAAATTTCATAAACATAAAAAAAAATGTACCTTTGTAAAAAGTCGTTTGAACTATGACGTGGATCTTTGTTCTCTTGTACAGCAAAGTTCAGATAAGTCCCTTCAATCCAATCACCGATTTCCTTCACTGAGGGTCTCCAAAACATAACCCTCGAGGTACGACGTAAACCCCTCTTGAGAAGATACTAAGTTCAACCGGCAACGGAACCAATTTGTTGGGCTTAGGGCAGACCCGGGTTCTATACTTTTGTCTTCGCACCAACAAAAGACCCACAGTGTTGGCCCTTTTGGAAACAACCTGCAAACAGGTTGCCGTCTCACCCGAAACAGCTATGGGGTGCTGCAGAATCAGGTTTCTGCAAGAAGAAGAGGGATATTACTATACCTTTAGATTTTAACAAATGATAATCATAAAATACAGAGCTTTGACATTCACTTATTTAGCTTCACGGTTAGATAAACAAACAGTGCCTTTCCTAACCCTTTACTGAGAATTCACAGCGAAGTTAGTATTTAGCAGTGATCGTACTTATCATTTATATATTTATCAATGCATAAAAGAACAAAACAACACAAAAGCACCACAACATAAGATATAACATGGTTCACCCCCAGTTTAGGGGCTACATCCACAGAACTGTGTTTTATTCAACTCTTTACAAAAACCACAGTTCTGATCTGCGCACTCAGCTGCAGATCCCTTCAATTCCTCAAAGTTACACACTAAGCTGTAGATCTCTACGCACACAGCTGTAGATCTTCTCTTAATCACCCAAAACCCTCTGCGCACATAGCTACAGAGGTCATCCACGCACATAGCTAGGACTTAACATTTCTTACCAAACAAGACTTAGCTTCGCATCAATTCATATTACATCAAAAGTCTAATCTGACTCTTTTACAAAAGTGCTTATTTATACAAGTGCACTTATTACAAAACCATGGGCTTAACCCATGGGCACCCCGAACCCTAAATCCTGGACTTAATCCATGGGTTAATTACAAAAAAAGGGCTTTGACTCAACCCCAACACCCCTAAGACTATTTTGAGTCGCAACTCCGCTTACAAACTTCTACAAAAACAGCAGAGTTACCAAAATTAAGGACTGTTAAGGTGCACACCCCAACACACATGTCTATGTTTCTCATGCTTGAGAAAGTCTTCTATATCATAGATCACATGGGATTGTATACTAGTTTTGAATATGAGTGTCACTTCTTCATTAACAACTGCATCCCTTCTTATCCAAATACAGATATGGATAAGATTTTCTTCTTTATCATGGGTTGAATCCTTGTGGGTTAAAGTACATATTCCTTATCACTTGAGGAAAAAACTCGTTTTTGTATGATTCTTTTTGTTGTTGGGTCATCATCTTTAGTGGTGTGAGAATCACATCTTTTCTTGTTTGACTTCTTATTAGAAGATCCTTTGTTTCTGGGACAACCTCTAGAGTAGCATCCCTTCTCATCAAATGTGTAAAATATGATATATATATCTTCTGAATTTATTTTTATTTTGTCATGAGGGTCCTTCCATTTGTTGTGACCATGCTCCTCCTTCTTTCTATGATTTCTTCTAGTGTGAACAGTGAGAGCTTGATCTTTCATTGCTACCATCTTCTAATCTCTTTTTATGAGTTGAGCTTCTCCTTCTGTGCATTCTTCCTAAAGTATACTGAAAGTGATCAAATTCTTCCTGTCATGTATTCCTTGAATGAATGAATCCCATGACTTTGGGATACCATTTAAGGTGTTCATAACATTCTCTGATTCTACATTCTCTTTGACTGTTTCAAGTTGTTATTTGATTTGAGCAATCCTTATGAAGTAGGATTGCATGGTATCTGAGTTTTGTATCTTCACATTCTTTAGTCAGTTCCTCAATTTCATCTTCTAATTAATGTTGTTTGCTTAGAACAACTTTGTCAAAGCATTGAACACTTCCTTAGGTGTCTTCAAGGATGACACATGGGGGTTGAGATTATCCTTAAAAGATAATGTAATGATTGTATTGGCCTTGACCAAGTTCTTATTATGGATATCCTTAGCCTCATCTCCCTCTCGCTTTAGAACTTCCTTATTGATATACTAATAAAAATCATTTTCTTCAAGGATCAGGGTGATCTAATACTTCCATGCACAAATTTTTCAGCTCCCCCAAGCTTATCATAAAGTTCGGTATGATGAGTCATTATGAAATGAGAACCTCAAATGTAAATAACATATATTTAGATCTTATCAATTTGAGGTGCCCAACCTAGTTCCAAAGTTGGATGACCTAGGGTTTGTTAGAGAAACCCCAAATTTCCAAACTTGGAGTGTTGGACTTTTGTCTCGATAGAAAGATGCTCCTCTCCAAGGAGAATTTCCTGATGTACTCATTTTTCCAAATTGATGGAGGAAAACCCCAAAAGTTTTATTCCTTAGTTTTCTCCCAGCACTCTTGTCTAGGTTAAAAATGAAAATTATTCAAACTTGATTATTATTACTCCAAAATATGCTCCCTTCTAGGGTGAATTATATTATCCCTCTATTTTTGATGATCTGCGGACATAAGAACTTGAACTAGGAAGCCCTAGTTCCTTCCCATAGTGTCCCGTGGTCAAAATATTGGAAGTTCTTCAAACTAAAATCTTCCTCCACCAGAATATTCGCCTCCTTGACGTGAGGTAGTCTAGCACTCTTTTCTTGAAAATTTGTGGAGAAAAGTGCTAGTTCTTGGAAGCCCTAGTTTATGTAGCTGCACATTGTCTTCTTTGAGAGAGGATATGATACCATGTTATTTTTTCTACTTTAATTCAATTTGATTAGGATCTTTGTCTGAAAGAATAACAAGAACAACAAGATATACCAGATACACAAGATACACAAGACATAAATATTTTCCTCGGGGAAACCATAAAGGATAAAACCCCGCAAACTTCCTCAAAATAGTTTTGTCACTAATACAATATCACAAGATGGAAAAAACCAAGAATAAAATGTTTTCTGCAACTCTCACTCTTCTTCCTCTAGCGAACTTATCCTCTCTCTCTCTCTCCTAACACGCACATGAGAGAGTGTGTGATTGTGTATCAAATAAGGGAGGGAACCTCCCTATTTATACACATCATTTGTGTGACTCACTTCACTAACTATGTCAACCAAGTTACCTAATTGGTGTTGAACTACATAGGAAGACTTCGAAATTCATTTTCCTTTATTTACTCTGGGGACTGTTCCCTCGACTCACAACGAAGGGTTTACCTCAATGACCATACAAACTAATGAAATCCCGAACAAAGGAAAAACATATTTAACGGAGGTACACCAATATACAAATAATATAGATAAGAACATCTTTCGAAGTTACAATTGCAACAACAACAACAACCAAAAGGCATTAAAAAAATTGTTGTGTTCATTTTAGCAAAAGGATTGTAGTATCTTCCTATCCTATCTACTTACATTATCCATTTGAATTTGATGCTTGAATATTATTGTTCTCCCTAGTTTTTCTTTTGTAAGTTGCATATGTTAGAATTCTCCATGGGGGGTTCACTCAGTGAACTTGTTACATAGCACGTCCATTCATAGGATATGAAAGAATATCCCTAATTTCACTAAATATTGGAAAATACGTCCTAAAATAGTATTATTGAACTCCCCTCACAATATACCTTTCCAATCAAGAATACCTCTAGTTTCACCAGATATTGTAGGTATCCATTTTATCAACCCATTTTTAACACCCCCTTTATATCATATTCTAAAGTTGTAACAACAAGATCCCTAGCGGCATCTTAGTATAAGAAACAAGATGATAAATAAAATATAGTATAATGCTAGGAATGATCCCATCAAGATCGCGAGGGTGATTGTTTCATTTGTAGCGTTGTATAGTGGAAGACCCAACGAAATAGTAATAGGGAAGGAAAAACACATAAAAGGAAACGTAGTCAAGAGATCAATATAACAAAGAATTTAAGATATTGATAGTCCAATAGTTAGTGCAATGCTTAGAAAAGATGCAAATTGAACATGTTTCACAACAAAACTTGCTAATCTACCAATTTTATATCATGTAATTACAATTATAGCCATAGAGAGCTCATGTTTTCTATAATCTTAATAAATTAAACTCCATAAAATATTTATAATAATCTTAAAAAAATGTTTTCTATTCTTTTTTTTAAAGCTATTTGTATGCATTTTTTAGTACATGCATAGTAAAATATGGTAAAATAACACCCTTATTGGTTGGATAAATTATGTGCAGATATCTTGTTTTGTTTAAAGTATTCCAAGTTTAGTGAACACTGATTCTTCCACAACAAATGAATCTCATTTCTATAGCTATGCAAAATCAAAATTAGTCGAAAATTAGAGTAGATTCTTTTCATTTCCTATTTAAATTCTTAAAATAAATTAAATGACACTCTGATATAATTTTTTCATTGGTTATCCAAGATGTTATTGATTTTTCTTGGGTCGAGAAGTATTTTATTTTGGAATATTTTTAATTTATTTAATTGGGAAGATGTTTCTATATGAAACTAAGACAAAAATCCTCATTTTTATATATATGATCCAATAATATAATCAAACTCTTTTGTATTTTTTAAGATGGATTTATGGAGTTAGATTTCATTTCGAATTAAGATTTCAGTCAATAATATTATAATATGATTAACATAATGATATGAATATTTCCGTTCAAAAACTATTTAACAAAAAAATTCATAAGCATAATGATGATATTATAGAAACATTATTTGAAATTAAATATATTGTAGAATAAAATGTTTTCCTATACAACAATTATATATATATATATATATAATTTAAAATTTATGTAATAAAATTAACAAAATTTTTATCAATATAATTATAATATTATAAAAATATGGTTTTCAATTAAATATTTTAATATAAAATCATTTATGTGAGCCTAAAATGCCATTTTTCTTGTATTGAAGGGACATGTTTTCCTTGAACCATGGAGGCATTTAAAATGTCTCTAGGGTCGACCTCCATATATATATATATTAGTTGTAAATGTGGTTTAGCATGGAAGCCCCGTTTACACCATGGCTACGTCTATCAAAAAAATATCTCTTATACTCATTTAGCAAGTATACATGAACGGGAAAAAATAACCCTCGAGAGGGGCAATCACGATAAATGGCTCACAAGCCTAATATTTCATTACATACAAGGGCTCCCAAGGAACGAATGTCCCCGAAAAGATTCGAACTTGGGTGGGGAGCACAATAACCAAATCCCCCAACCACCCGAGCTATGCCTCCNCCGAGCTATGCCTCCCCCCCCCCCACACATATATATATCCCACGATTTGAATGTTATTCCTCCACCCACCCAAACAAAATAACCCCCAATATTTGTATTACTATGTCAAATTAAAACAACCTCGTTGACCCCTTAATAAGAGGCATTATATTTTTGAGGATTTGAGGAGTATTCAAACTCCCAATATGAATGGACGTGATATACTATTTCCTTTCTAGTGAACCCCCTCATGGAATTCTCACAAGACATCCAGCTACAAACATTTATTCTTTGTTTTAGCATAATTCTAAATCTTTAATAGAACAACCATTTTCTGTGAATGCTTAGCTTAATACTTTAAACACATGCATTAGCTTAAAATATTAAACATCTTGAGCAAGGATAGTACTTAAGGAATATTAGAGTTCTAATATTGATCAATAGCTATCAGAAAAGGGTTTTATTTAGGATCAAACATGGGTCTTTCTCAACGTCTTACTTACAATGATATGCTATCTGAATTTTACGATCCTTCTCAAAATAAAGAATAAGTACTAGGAATGTTTCATTGGATTAATGCATGGAATATGAAATCAGTGCAATAGAAAGATTGATGAAAAAATGGCTAATGCTAAGTAATGAAAGTGTGTCAATATGTTGGCATTTACATTCATAATGTTTTAAATATATTTTCAATTTATCTTAATTATGGCCTTTGTTTGGAGAACCGACCATCAAAACTTCTTGCTAAATTTTTTGAAGAGAAAATTCGATCTGGTAATAAGCATACTTCAGAAGAGGAGTTGGAGAAAACATTATCTAGAGTTATTCTTTTGTTTAGGTTTATTCAATTAAGTGACCAACTAATATTTATTTATACAAGTGGTATGTCATATTCAATTTGGATCGTTGGCTTCAGTGCAAGCCTATCTATTGTGATCGTTCCTTACAATACAATAAAGATGTATGCTTTTGTATTTTTTGGTAACTTAGGGAAAATGTGTTTTTGAACCATTCTATAAAAGGATCTTGAAAAAATACTGCTTTCAGGAAAAAATACATCCATCAATGCTATTGGCAGGGGTTTTGGGTAAGTGAGTTACGCAGCATTGTGGTAGCTGCGCAAGCTCATGCGACACCATGTAAGACCAAATCATCATGATGGGCAAAAGAATAACCACTTTTAAATATTTAATTTATTAATTGACCACGTTTTGTGGACATAGGACATTAGTGGTTAGAATATAGTTAGAAGTGGACCTTTGATGTAAAGGCACAAGCCTATATATAGAGCTAGCTTTGCAATTGTAAGAAAGGGATGATCAGCGCGATACAAGTCGAAGTCAATATCTAAGAGTGATCAATCTATTGCGATCTGTCTATGGTCTTGATAATTCTTCTATTTTGAACAAGCTATGATTGCTCTATGTCAGATACTGAATTTTGGGATGTAATTAGTCTCCTACTGTGGAGAAGAATTATCTGTTTTGGATTTGTTGCGCAAAATCAATATGACATGACTGTTGTTGCCTAAATGTTGTATTCTATTTTCCTATTTTCTCTGCTGTGATGTCAATGAGAAGTATATTGAATCTGTTTATGATTTACTGGTGTTACTGCAATGAACTGATGATGTGATCTATCCAAATTCTATCACAATTATGATGAATGATGATGAAGCTTATTAAATTTGTTTTATGAATGATACTGTTGTGATAACATTGTTGCAATAAATGAATGATGGGATATGTTAGATTCATAGTTGTGAAGATGAATTGTGATAATTGTCTTAGTTCTGTAATCTGATAGTTATGCATTCAAAGCCATGAATGCCATATCTTCCCTTCTTACTATCGAAATCTTGGTTCTTACAACTTTCCCTTGAACATCTCGAGTGAGACTTCGTCTACTCTGTGGATTCTGCTGGGTAGGGTAAAACCTATTTGGGTCGGTGCTTAGGGAGATCGCGCTAGTTAGGCATCAACAGAGTGAGAACCCTTATCGGCGAGGCTTTGTTGGTGGGTTTTTCCAACAAATGGTTCTATTTCTGGGACCGGATTGCAATTGAAAGGAAGATATGTTTTCACATCTGACTCAACCAAAGATTGAGTAATAGTTTTGTCTAAAACTGTGAGAGTTTGCTGAAACAGAAAATCAGAATCCGAAGATGTCGATGGGAAATTTGTTGGACAGATATATTCATGACAGTCCTCACGAATGGTTCTTCTGTGAGTTTCCTATCATCTTGTATGATTGGCTGGTGAAGTTCGCTTCTAAGAAGAAAAAATTCCAAGCAGGAGAACCGACATCTTAGACTCCATAGCTGATCTAGGAGTTACAAGAAACAAACAATAAGGTATCGCAGGCTGTTGAGGTTTGGTTGGACAGTATCCTGGAGGGATACATTATCAAGTTTGCATTTGATACCAATAATTCATTTAGTGAAGCAGAAAGGGAGTTCTTCAACAGACCACAAGGTAGATTTTGGTTGTCTCTACAGCTATCTATTAAACAAATTGTCTGCAAAAAAGGTATTTTGAAGATGGACCAAGAGTAATAAAACTCTGGTGTGCGGAGGCTATAGACACCGAGAAGAAAGGGGGGAGACGCATGGAAAGGTAAGGGGTAGATAAGCATAAGTTCTGGTGAGATTGTGAAGGTTTCCGAGGAAACAAGTGGATTTTCTAGAGGAGGAGAAAGGTTTCGAGAGAAGAGGTAGAGGATAGGAGAAGGTTATGCTTTGATCAAAGTGTGATATTGCGAAGAACAACTAAACAGGACAAAGTGACATTTCAGTGACGACGAGGATGACCAAGCCCAAGCTATATATGAACATAATAATAGCAGGCTTGAGCCCCATCAATAATGTTTCCACACCTTCGTGCACTACTCCACCACCAGGAAGAAACACGGATTCTACATCGACTTGCCCGACATGTGAGTAGCATTCTAGCAGTACAGTACTAGTCAGAGGAAGAAGGCCTAGAATGGCAGGAAACGAAATGAAGCTACCAATATTTCATGGAAACGGCACCAATGACCCAAAGCAATATTGGTTCTTAAGCGAGGCGATCTGGACTTCCCGACAAACTGTGGAGGATGATGTCAAGAAAATCTAGTTGGAAACCACCCTCATGGGTCGTGCGCTAGAGTCGTACATGAGATTCACGCTGGTTCCTCAGCGAGGTATAGTGAAAACATTGGATGAGATTCGTAAGGGGTTATTTGAAGAATTCAAGAAGCTGAAGTCTGAGGCTCAGTACATTACCGAGTTGAAATAAATAAAGCAGTTCCCCAATGAAACAATTTGGGACTTTGGTCAATGGTTTAAGATGTTGATGGCTCGAGTTATCTTCTAGATGAGTGATGTTCAGCACAAGGAATGGTTCATCGTCACGCTTGTCTCACATATCAAACAACAACTAATGCATAAAAATATTGTGATGCAGAGTGAGGATCTAGAAATCGAGATGAAATTAGAAGCATCATTGATAGGAGAAACTACAGTCGAGATGAACTAGATTCAAGCACAGTTGGCCAATTTGACACTCCAACTGCAAGATATCAAGAAGGATAAGGAAGATCATGATGACCTTTGGTGCAGCTGGTGTCATGCAGATGGACACACTAAGGATACATGTCCAACATTCTGAAATTATTTTCTTTCAGGAGCCCCGAACCCATTGATCTATGTTGGTGTACCATGGTTTTGCATATTCCAGGTGTATGGACATCAACACAAGAACTGCAACTACATGCAAAATATGGTTACCAAGTAGAGAATATGTACTGTACCTTTTGTCGGTCAGTAGGACATGATGATAAAAATTGTCAAGCTTATGACTTGATCTAGGAAAGGACGTACAATTCATACTTTGTGAAAGGTGAGGACCCCCGGGGAATGCAAGCGCAACCACGGATGGCATAGCCATTAGTGCATGTGCAGTATACACCGCTACTCCAGATGAAGTTTATCTCATCACAACCGTAGCAGTAGTTTACGTCGCAGCCACAGTTTGCACCTCAGCCACAGTTAGTAGCACAACCACAGCCTGTGCCACGACCACAGTATAATTAGGTACCGCTCATTCAACCGCAGCCACAATATCTTCAATCTGCACACAATGTCCAGTAGCAACGAAACCCCACATAGCAGTAGTTGGCCCAACCTCAGTCTCGGCAAGGAGGAGTTCAAGGAGGATTCCATGGAGGATTCAGGGGAAAAGGAGGAGGCTTCGGTCGAGGAGGAGGACGAGTTCAAGAATAAATCTAGTGTTATACCTATGGAGTATTTGGGTACTACCAAAGGGAGTGTCCACATGCATAGTGTACATACTGTGCAACTAGCGAGCATAATATTGAAAATTTCCCTCAGCTATTTGCAAAGTTGTAGGCTGGAAACATTCCTCAGTTGCAGAATGTGCAGACTCAAAACTAACCAATGTTCCAAGTGCAGAACCAGTCGATAGTGTAGAATCAAATCCTGCCACAAACTTAGAATCAACTGACAAACTCATCGTTGAATCAGAACTGACCATTGAATCAATCCCAGAACCTGAATCAAGGATCGACAGTTGCAACAATTCAAGTCAAAACACGAATGAAGGATGTCAATGTTGGGTTTGTCACTCGTGCCAATGTGACAACCGTAGAAGATGGAATGCATCAACAATTTCAATTCATTGGAAAGAAAAAGGTAGCATTTTATATTGCAACGAAGAAAGACACCTTCTTCGAGGCCAAACATGCAATCGGGAGAAATACGGGTAAGTTACCTATATCGAAATGTCATCTACTTTTGATCCATCTGTAGAGGAAAGACCATCACAGAAAAATGGTACCATGCAGTAGTTATTTGAGAGTTATTTGTCGCTAGCAAGGGATCCCGAAGCCCTTGTCGAGATTGAGAAGTTGTTGTACCACTGGGATAAGACATTGAAGGATTCCACGATGAACTCCTTGCAAAAGAGGAAGATAGGAAAGAAGATGAGGATGAACATCTAGATCAAAGATTATGAGGTTGACTTAGTTATTCTGGATCTCAAATCAGATGTAAACATTATGGACAAGCAAACTTTGCAGCCGATGGGGAAGCCGATAATGGGATGGTCGCCGATGCAGCTGTGACTAGCAAATCAGACAAAGGTTCATCCCATTGGTCGTGTCTCAAACCTGGTTATCGATGTTGAAGTTATGAAAACCTATGTTGATTTTGATGTGATAGATGTGGTTGAATATGGAGGTTCCTATCCCGCTCTGCTAGGGATTGGGTGGGCTAATGATAGCATGGAAGTTATCAATTTCAAAAAATGGGTTATGACGTTTGAGAACCAAGATGTTAGGGTCATTTATCCCATGGACCCTTAGGAAGGACGTTGGTATATTGAACCTGTGAAGGATGAACCAGGTAGAAGTTGAGATCACGCCTATAATATCTCTGAAGACTATATCCACCCTACCATTGATGGTGAACTTGGATGGTGCAGCGATAGTTTTCCATCCTTTGGTTCTGATGATGCTTTGGAAAATTGGCAAAATAGGATGCATGAAGTGTCATTCAGTAAATGTGGGTTAATCACATAGTATCTCCGTCGCATAGCAACTGAGACTGTCGAGTTGCCAATTTATGAAGGGCTTCCAGTGTTATCAGAATTCCCTGAATAATTTGAAGAGAAAGTGTTTGAACGACAAAGGGTATTGGCCCTATCTGTAGCACTAAAGGCTAGCCCAGCCCGATGGTGGGTGACACACAAGCAAATGATCCATGACTGGGGACAGTGTCGGAGATTGATGATGGTGCACTTCGATGATTCAAAGGTCTATCATGATGGGAGATATGATGGATGAAATGACCCCACTAGTCACTTGACGGAATTTCAGGCCTTAATGGACATCGCAGCCTAAAGATGAGTGGGTCCATGCTTTTGTTCATACTCTTGACAAGATGCCGATATCCTGGTATGTAGTGCCAGAACTACGTAGAACTATAACCACTTGGAAGGAGTTTTCTATTTTCTTTGCATAGATGTTTAGTTTCCAGGATGCCAACCCAGAGGTACATAATGCATTGCAAATAATATGCGACATAGTGTTGAAGGTCGTCCTTGTTGCATACCATGTTGATCCACATGCGCACTGCTCAATGCAATCCATGATGATCTGTTACAATCTATCTGTGGAACCTGAAGATGATGATGAGTTGAAGAATGTTAATATTCTGGAGTCAGAAAAAATATGCGATGTTGCAGCTCCAGACATACTGACAGATTCGATGAGTCAGCCGCTGAAGATCAGGAAAGTCAACATTGGGTCGAAAGAGAACCTAAAATTTTCCAATATTGGGGACTATTGGGATGAGGAAACAATTCCCAAAATCATAGACCTGTTGCATGAATTACATGACCTTTTTCCGATGTGGTTCTCAAAAATGAAGGGGATATTAGGGGACCAGGGGGAGATGAAAATCCCATTGAATCTATATGCAAAACTTGTGCGACAAAGGTCATATTGAATGAACCCACGATACGAGGACTGTGTGAAGGATGAGATTGACTAGATTCTAGATGTTGCAATCATCGAGCCTGTCAAAGAATCATAGTGGATAAGCCCTATGGTGGTTCAAGATAAATAGACCAGCAAATTCCTCATTTGTGTCGACCTAAGAAAGTTGAATTATTCCTACGTGCATGATTCGTTCCCGACTCTAGTTATAGATGAGGTTCTTGAAGGAGTAGGCGGTCAGGAGATGTATTCCTTCACATATGGCTTTTCAGGGTACCATCAGATCCATATTACAAAGGAGGATCACCACAAGACCACGTTTGTCATTGAATGGGGTTGTTTTCAATATACAGTCATGCCATTTTGGCTGAAGAATGCACCAACGATATTTTGTCGGGTAGTTGTCGCTGTGTTTAAATAATTTATTCAAAATTTCTTGCAAGTATATATGGATGATTGGACAATACATGGGCTGATTAGGGACCATCTCGACAACTTGTGATTGATGCTAGAAAGGTTCCAACAACATCAGATTGCATTGAATTCTAAGAAGTGCATTTTCTATTCATCGTTCGGAATGCTACTTAGAAACATAGTATGTAAGGAAGGTTTGTTGGTTGATCGAGTGAAGATCGCGCTAATTCTTAGTTTGTTGCTGCTGACAAATGTGAAGATTCTTTGGGTGACATTGGGACACATGGAGTACTATCGCAAGTTCATCAAAGGATACACTGTGATTATTTCCCCTATGGAGAAGCTATTAAAGAAGGATGCTGCATTTGAGTAGAGTCAGGAATTTCAAGGAATTTTTGACACAATGAAGGCCAAGATGGCGTATGTACCCATATTGGTATTCCCTAATTGGAACAAGGAGTTCCATGTGCATGTCGACACCTCTTCTATTGTGATGGGGTTTGTTCTTGCGCAACTGGGTGAGGGAGACCCAGATCACCCGATCGCATATGCCAGTAGGAAGTTGTCGTTTGCTGAACGAAATTAGACAATGACTAAAAGAGAAGGCTTGGTGATGGTTTATGCCTTGCAAGAGTTCAGGCACTATTTGTTAGGTGGTCACTTCAAGATGTTCATTGATCATTCTACCTTGCAATATTTGGTCAATAAGCTTGTGTTGGGGAGCAAAATCTGTCGGTGGCTGCTACGTTTTTAGGAATTTGACTTTGAAATAATTGTGAAGCTAGGACAGTTGAATGCTGGTCATGATCACCTTTCTCGCATTGATACCGGAGAAGAACCTACCAATATTGATGATCGATTGCTAGATGCACAACTGTTCCAGTCAATATCGTAGATGATCATTATGCCCCAACCATTCAGTTCTTGGCCACTAGTGTTTCCCCTAAGAACCTGTCAACTAGTCAGAAGAAGCAGTTGGTAGTAAAGGATTCATATTTCTAGTTGATTGCTGGGATGTTATGCAAGCTTGGACCAGATGAAATATTGCGATGGTGTATCCTATCACATGAGAAGGGACCCATTCTAGAAAAATCACATGCAGGAATCGCGTTAGGTCTTATGGAGGAAGGGATGAAGGTGTTGTGCACTGGGATATGTTGGCCTACATTGCATAATGATGTCGCAAACTATGTGTGGAATTGTGACATCTTCCAGTGCATCGATAAACCATCGTGGCAGGATGAGATGCCACTTGTGCCACAAATAAATCTACAACCTTTTGATAAATGGGTCGTGGTTTTGTGGGTCTAATTAATCCACCAGGGAAGAGGACTGGTGCATGATACATCATTAATGCAACTGACTATATGACTAGGTGGGAAGAGGCCAAACCATTTGTGGATTGTACCGCTACGACAATAGTGAAGCTCATATTTGGGAATATTGTGACACAGTTTGGGTGTCCCAGGATATTGATGACTGACCAGGGTAGTAACTTTATCAACTATACTATGAAAGTGCTAACTGAGGAATTGTAGGTGCAACATAAGAAAATCACACCATACCATCCACAAACGAATGCGACTATTGAAGTGTTCAACAAAATTTTGGAAACAATGTTGACAAAGGTATGTAATGCTAATCACGATGACTGGGACTTGAAAATTCCAGGAGTGCTATTGGCCTATCACACCACTTGTAAACGGATGACATGACAGACATCGTTTAAGCTAGTATATCGGCAAGAGGTAGTCATTCCCATGGAATACATTGTTCCTAGTTTAGGCATCGCTGTGACGACCATCATCGATGATGCAAAAGAATTAGAAGAGTGCATTGCGTAGTTGATCCAGATTGAAGAGGACTGATTTATTGCAAGCTTCCACCAGTGCGTTGTGAAGGATCGACAGAAGGCATGGCATGATCATCACATTAAGCATAAACAGTTTGCGAAAGGAGATTTGGTGTTGTTATATGACAGCAAGTTCATGAATAATCCAGGTAAGTTACAGATGCACTGGTTAGGCCCTTATCTTGTTCATTCCCTTACTTCTGGAGGTGTGGTTCAGTTATAGCAATTAGATTGTGTGCCCCTACTGACGCTCATTAATGGGAGTCACTTAAAGCCCTATACGACGGGATCATAGATGCACATCGCTTGAGGTGCTAAAAAAAATAGAAGATTTTGTTAGATAGCAGCAAGGAAATCCTAGGGGAAGAGGCCGTGCAAGGATAGGAGTTAGTAGTGATCGAAGGGAGACCACCTTCGACAGTTGTAGGGATATGGTTTGGTCAAATCAGCAATAAATGCAGGTAGTTAAAATAGTTAGTTGGCGGTGCTTTTTGAAGCGATGCACATTAATGGCCGATCTGACCATTAGTAGGGTGAGATTGACGGTGGATTTGGTGTCATTACTGTTGGATTTGGTCATGATGGACATGGTAGATTTGGTAATGATGGTTTCAAATTGGGTAGTGACTATAAAAAGTGCGCAGGATGCGGGAGGAAGGAATTGTTCAAAGAACTTCAGTCGAGTCAGAAAAATGTTGAGCCGAGTGCAGTTGAAGAGTCTCAAGTGTGAGTTGCAGAGTAGAGGTGCAGATTCGTCGGGTGCATAGTAAGGTTTAGGGAGTGCGGCATGCTAAGAAACCCCAATGCAATTAATATTTCCAATGAGAAGGAATCCCCCATTCATCCCACAACCATTGAGGAAGAAGTCATGATCATGCTAGTAGGCTCTTCGTCTATCCCCAGAGGAAAGAGAAAGACTCAGAATCCTAGTTCCATGCTATCGTGGAAGAGGAACACCCGCACTTCGACTAGACTGCAAGGAGAGGGGACTGCATAGAACGGGCCATCGATCTTAGGAGCCATAGAGTCTATGGCACCCAGGGGTGTCTTTGTTAATGATATCCTAGGATATTACGCTCCAACGCATCTAGGAGCGAAGCTGAGGAAGCCCAGGAATAATCAGAAGTATCCACCCAAATTGTTGTTGCTGCCGGAAGGGATGACTTGCTCAGTAGATATCATCCCTACCTTGATTAAGCTGAAGTTTGAATACCATGATTTTCTATTTCTCAAAGATGTCTGGGATGAGCCCTAGGAATCAATTGTGATGGGTCCTAGTGCACCAATTCAGAGGATTCCTCAACCATGGGCTAGCGGGTTGAATAAATCATGATTGTTGGGGCTCATTAATATGCCTCACTTTGGGCGAATGAATGAAGCTAATGCTTGCGTCAAACAACTCTTTCCCTGCTTTCATGGTTGGACACTCTGGTTGAATGAGCCTATTCCTGTCATGGACAGCTTAATTGCAAACATTACGGGCTTCCCAAAGGCCAGGGAAGATCCAGTGCAGTATCTCCGCGAGCGATATACTGAAAAGAATCTTGCCAAGTAGCTAAAGGAGATATTTGACTTGTAGCATGATAGCAGGGCGTATCGTATCAAAAAAAATAATGCACAAGCATTGCATATCAGGGTGCACATTTTGGTGAGCAAAATTGTCCAAGGGAATCAACCGATCCAGTGCAACTCGGGCATGGTCACATGTGCACAAAAATGTGCAGAGGGAATGCAAATGAATTGGTCCTTATTTCTCCTCAACCAATTGCTCGACGATGCTCTCCCTACTCTGTCTAGGAGGCCATTTTCCTACAATTGGTTGTTAATTCTCATTGTGCTTGTCACATGGATGGAACCAGAATATTATCATCCAATGGAAGTCAATGCGGTGAAGGTGTGCCGAGGTGAACACTATCAAAATTTGTGGCAGTTTGAGGAGCCTGGTCGACAGATGGATTGTGAGATCCATTTTTGGGTCTATTGGGAAGTGCTGCAAGGTGCAGCTCTCAAAGTTCCTCACTTATCCCATTACACAGCAGTCAAGTATTAGAGGCTCCTTCAGTTCACTATTGGGCCTCATTCCATTTATATCCAGGCATGGAGAGACCCTAAAAATAAGTGGCTACCTCTAGCTGACAAAGTCACTGATGAAGAATTGGATGCTCTCGTTCAGAAGTGGGCGACTGAATGACGCAACCCCGTGAGCCAGGAGGAACTCTATAAGGAGCCACCAGCTATAACCCCAGACGAGCTTGTCCAGAAGGAGCTAAGTGTTCACGAATCCAACAATGAATCATTGACGGACCCTAATGTCGAGGCACAGGACGTGTGGGAGGAAACTAAAACCAAATGGCACCTCGAATACAACACGGGAAGTGGGTAACTGACCAAGAATGGAGGACCAACTGAAGCGGCTCATCAAATTAGTCACTGACTCCTCTGAGGCTGCAATGCAAGTGATACAAGAGTCCAACAAGGAAGGTTTTGCTGCAATAAAAGATAAGTTGAATTCTATTTATGATGTTGTTTCCAGGAAGACACCTAAGAAAGATGTGATGCAGGAATTCTCGTCGATCAGCACCGAGCTGCAGGCTAGGAATGTTCAAGTTCCCCCGACTGCGATCGACACGGGGAGTGAATAAGTGAACCTGTTACTGCAGCCACTCTAGAGCATTGCCTTGGATCTTAACAAGTTACCTGCTCAGGTGCTTGTGGAGCTGCAGCATGTTGCTGCCCAGTAATTGGTAGATAGGTAGAAGGAACTTACTCATGGGTATGTGCAGTCATAGAGCGCAGCTGAGAAGCTGTAAAAAGAAGATGAGGAGTTGCATCAGGTTAGGGTGCAGCTGGTGGAAGAGAAGGTAAGGGATATTGATTCATTGAAGGAAGCACATGCCAAGTTGTAGCGCAAGGCTACCAAGGAAATCACTGAACTTAAGAAGGTGCAAGATTGCCTTATCATTGAGAAGGAGTAGTTGTGCACAAGTTGTGGCATAGTTAAGTGAGATGTTGATGAGGCTTGTCAGCATATCTTTGAGAGCACGACCAAGCTTACTACAGTCGCTAAGTCCAAGCAACTTGGGGAAGTTATTGTCTAGCTCCAAGACACCAATCTTCTACTCAATTCCCTGGTCCATCCAGAGACGCCACCAGAGAAGGTTTCCAAATGAAAGGCTACTATTGAGGAGATAGTGGCCCAATTTGAAACAATGGAGCAAGAATCAAAGACAATCATGGAGGCAAAGACATAATTCTGGAAAAGCATTTTCCAATATGAACAGCTCGACCAGTTGACCACGCATGTGTAAGAAGCTAAAGCACAGTTGACGAAACTGAATACATCGTTGCTAGTACTATTGGTCATGGTGTAGATCATATAGTCTACGGAATTGAAGGACCTACAGTAGAGAGCTACTTGTGCCCAAGAATGCCAACAAAAGCGTCATACCCAATTGGATGAGTTTTAAGAAGTTGGTGGGAAGCTGGCTGTCAAAGCAGTCGCAATGCTGCAAGAGGTGCAAGAAACTCGATAGATGGTCAATGGAAAGGCTTGGGAAGTGCACCCCATGCAGCAAGATTTTCTCAACTATAAAAGCATTGCCGAAATATTCCAGCTCTAGGTGTGAGAGATCTTACAGTAGTTTGAATATTTCAAGGCGAAGACATCAGAATATACCCTCTCAACCTAACGTGGCTCGTAGATAAGACACGAGACTGTGTTGGGGGCCTGTTGGTAGGGGTTTTGGGTAAGTGAGTTGCACAGTGTCGCAGTAGCTGCATAAGCTCACGCGACACCGCGAAAGGCTAGTTCAACGCGATGGGTAGAAGAATAACCAATTTTGAATATTTAATGTATTAATTGACCACGTTTTGTGGACATAGGTCATTAGTGGTTAGAAGTTAGTTAGAAGTGGACCTTTGATGTAAAGGCACAAGCCTATATATAGAGCTATCTTTGCCATTGCAAGAAAGGAACGATCAACACGATAGAAGTTGAAGTCAATATCTGAGAGTGATCAATCTATTGCGATCTATTTATGGTCTTGATGAGTCTTCTATTTTGAACAATCTATGATTTGTCTATTGTAGATACTGAATTTTGGGATGTAATCAGTCTCCTGCTGTGGAGAATAATTATCTATTTTGGATCTGTTGCATAGAATTATCTATTTTGGATATGTTGTGCAGAATTAATATGACATGACGGTTGTTTCCTAAATGCTATCTTCTGTTTACCTGCTTTCTCTGCTGTGATGTCAATGAGAAGTGTATCGAATTTGTTTATGATTTACTGATGTTACTGCAATGAACTAATGATGTGATCTATCCCAATTCTGTCGCAATTCTGATGAATGTTGATGAATCTTATTAAAGTTGTTTTATGAATGATACTACTGCGATAACATTGCTATGATAAATGAATTATGTGATCTGTTAGATTCGTGGTTGTGAAGATGAATCGTGATAATTGTCTTAGTTCTATAATCTGATAGCTACATGGTCAAAGCCACGGATGCCATATCTTCCCTTCTTACTTCCAGAAACTTGGTTCCAACAGCTCTCCCTTGAACATCTCGGGTGAGACTTCATCCCCTTTACGAATGTTTCTGGGCAGGGTAAAACCTTCCTGGGCTAGTGCTCAGGGAGATTGCACTGGTTGGGCATCAATAGAGTGAGAACCCCTATCGACGAGGATTTCTTAGTGGGTTTTTTCCAATAGATGCAGATAAATCAATGATTGCTAAGGTATATATATCTCATCTCAAGATCAAAATTTTAGATCTGTTGTCATCATCTAGTTATTTCCTTTCTAATATATTTTGGCTCTTTTCTTTAAACTTGAATCTTAAGAAAGAGTGAAGAAGCCAATTCACAAATAAACATGAAGTAATGTTCAAGGTTTGTTCACTATGAATTACTTTTATGATTTCATTTTAAATTTTCATTTTAATTTTTTTATTTTCTTTCTTTTTATTTATTTTAAATTTGATAGGAGACATTCACTTGAAATGGGCTTAACAATGCTCTAAATTCCATATTGTGATGTTGAATCCCATTTTCTCCCACCATCCTCTGAGCTTTATCTTTCTTTTTTTACATTAGACATCACAATTAATGATCTGCTAAGGCACTTCCCAAGGAATGTTCACACTTCAAGCTTACTAACCAGAAATCAATTTTGGACTAGTTCTATGTTGGGCGCTTCCACCATATCATTTGGAGCTCTGGATACCCTAGTGTATATGTGCCTAAGTATTTGAAATGGCTTGATGTATGCTGAACTTAAGACCCAACTTATGGCTAAGGAAACCTTAGTAGGAAATATGTTAAATTATGTGATGCTCAAGCTCAATCTTTATTCAAGGACATTTCTTCTATTCTTTATTTACCCATGAATTATTTTGTACATTCTACCTTATATCATTAAAAAAACAAAATAAGATAAATTACAAACTAATTTTTACATGACTAATGGAATTTAGATAGAGAAAAGGGCCCCAACATGAAATGATTGTATTTGTAATGGACTATTCTCTCTCTAGAATATATTGGTTCCTGAATGATACTAAAATTTCTAGTTGATCAACTACGTGACATCTATGCACTAGAAAACAAACAAGACATTAAAGTATGAAGATTCATGTAAGAACTTAATATTTACAACATATGATGAGCAACATAGATAACTTGGCAACATTAACAAGATCAAAGAATGCAAGTTCTATCTGAAGTGATCATCATAATTGCCTTGTGTGTCAGAAAAAAAGTAATTCAAATAAAAGTGTAAAAATTGATGCGGAAAGATTAAGGAAATTATTGAAGACTTTTGAGTAGTGTTTCCTTCGAGGGGATAATCCAAAGTGATGAAAACAACATGCAGAATCTAGAATGATAGACACAAGAAATTGTGCATCATATAACAAAACAAAAGAGTAATTGTCTTCTTAGGAATTATATATACACATTTGAACACTAGTAATTGTCTTATTTTCTTAGCTAGATAGTTACTCTTTTATTTTTCCCTACTTTCAGTATTGATTTGGGAAGTTGTTTTTTTCACTCTCAAATTGAGTTACATCTGTGGTCATTTGTTGGAAATTAATAAAATCATCTTGAATCTCATCTTATAAAGTCATGGAGAATATCAATGAGAACCTAAAATTTCGTAGTAGATACAAATATTTATAAGTACAACTAAGTGGTAGGCCAAAGGAGTGGCGAATTAGGATGTTATTAAAAGATGGGCGAGACTCGAGAGTTTCTTTTAAATGTTTTTTGTTGACCACACACAATAGAAGTGGCATGTCAACACCAAAGGGAAGAATCTCTTTTCTTCGGTTTGTAAATATTTTCCATGCCATATGAATTTATCAATCAAAGCTATATGTTAGTGAATAGTATCCATACTATTTGAATTTAGTTTTTTTTTTTAATCTTAATGCAGTTGGAGCGTACAAGTCAACTTTATCGATATTTTGTATCTCTTGCTAACATTGATGAGTGGTTTGTTCTTGCATGAAAAATTTGAGGTCATTTTAGTGAATTTCATTTGTACATTCTTTTGTTGCAGGTTTTTGAAAAATTGCTACAAATTGAAATTGTTTGGTCTAATGGTAGGGCCATTGGAAATGCTCTTTTCTTAATTTCCTCTTATAATGTACTTATATAAATTAAGATTGTATAACTTTCTATCTAAAGTGCTTGTAGATTCAATAATATTCTTTCAATTAAATGATGATAACTAGTTTAAAACTATGATGTTTTAAAAAAGTTGTCCTAGATGGTTTGAATTATAGTATATAGCAAGGAATGGATTGCCAAGAAGCTTGTGATGAATATCAATATCAAGATATTTGTAGTTGATCATGCGGGCTTTTCATGAATATCAATTCCAAGATATTTGTAAGAATGCTTATGATGAATATCAATTCCAAGATATTCGTAAGAATGCTTCGTTAAAGTTTATATTGTCATAAGAAAAATTAGTGAAGTGACCTTCTTAGATTTGATAAACATAGATTTCATTCTATTAGTGTTAACTGTCATACCCATATTAAAGGATAAACCTTTGAGAATTCTTAATTGCTTATCAATATCAAAGGAACACCTTTCCATAAGAAATATATCATCAACATAGAGAAGGAGGATGATGACTAATTGTCTTAAGGTTTTGCAACACAACCTACTTATTATAATCAACCTTATATATTAATGATATATATGTCAAAAAGGGTAGGATAAAGGGGGAATCCTTGCTTAATTCCAATATTATAATTTCTTTCTTTTGACTGCCCCTTAATGCTCTTTAATTTGGAAATGGTAGTCTCATACAACCTTATCGCAATAGCTCTCAGGTCAGAATGGAACCTTTAGTTCTTCCAATATGTTCTACAAGTTATTTCTAGGAACCATAGCAAAAGCTTTTCTAAATTCCACAAAGTAGTATAAGAGATTGGACTTACTATCACATCATTCCTCCACAATTATTGCGCGGAGAGACAATCTACAACCCAATATGAGGGAGATCTTGTAATGTTTGTCATGAGGGAGATCATGTAACGTTGGTAGATATTATGTCGGCAAAAAATAATATTGTTGAGTGTGGGAGAGATCTTGTAACCTTTGTTACTAACAAAATAATAAAAAATAAAAATTTTAACTATACGCCCAAATAAATGTCGGCCACAAAAGCAACCTAATATGGGGGAGATGTTGCAATGTTCCTACCTAATAAAACAATAAAAAATTAACAATTTAACTATCCCCCCAAAAAATGTTAATCAGAAAAACAACACAATATGGGGGAGATGTTGTAATGCTCCTACCTAAAATAATAATAAAAAATAAAAGAATGGAATTATCCGCAAAAAAAGTTGGCCTTACACATGGTTTATAATAGTGTGCAAGGCCTCCTAAACAACCCATGGTTTTATTGTACATGGATTAGGAGGGCCTTGCAAATGATTTTAAGACCATGTGTAGGGCCTCCTAAACAACCCATGGTTTTAGAACCATGTATTAAAAAAAAATATTATATGTCGGCATTAAATAAATAGATGTGTCTTTTTGTTTGAATCAAATAAATGCTTATATATAGGACACACCAAAGTTGATAGTTTCTTGAGTGCAATACTTAAGAAGAGATTTGCATCTCAAAAGATTTGATCCATCTCGGCGTTTGATAGAGCCTAAGATTTGGATCTATGCTAGTAGTAAGCATAAAAATGTGCTCCATGGTAGAGTGATTTTTTCTAAAACCTGCTTGACCCTGAGCCTGCTTACCTTCACTTTCTAGCTAGGCGTTGATTTAATTTTCTAAGATGATACTATAAAGCTTGGGTAAGAGAGGGCTTGTCATAATGGTCTGATAGTTAAAGGGATTAATTTTATCACCTCTTGTAAAGATAGGAATAAGGAGGCTTAGGGAAACCTTGCTTGAACACTAGAAATTGAATATTTGTGGGCATGAGGAATGAGGACAAACTCTCCAATTTTTAAGAATTATGCTTGATATCCTTCAATGTCCATTGTTTTTCCTTTTGCTAAGTGCTTAACCCCAAAATTGATGTCTTCTAATGAGAAAACTTCTTCTTGTGTAAGGAGATCTTGGATGACATCATGTAATTCGTAAAGTTTTTTAAGATAGGAATTCCAATCTTTTAACACAATCCTATTATTATCCTTAGTTTTATTAGTCATAATTTGCCTTCCAAATTTCTTATAAGCTATCTTAGAGAGGTCTAAAAATTTTCCTCATAAAATATATCATAATTTTTTAAAACTATACAAAAATTATGTTTACTACAAAATTAACTCTACATAAAATACGTTCAAAAATTCGCCATACTATGCTTACAAAAGTTGTCTTCTACAAAATGAACTCTATTCCAAGTGAGTTCCCAATTATGATATACTAAAATATGCCATACTATCATCACAAAAGTTGTCTAGTTCAAAATGATCTTTACTCCAAATGAATTTTGAATTATGATATATTATTAGTTACAAAAAGTTTGTCTAATGCAAAATGAACTCTACTCCAAATGAGTTCAGAAGTATATGTTATGTCTAATGCAAAATAAACTTTACTCCAAATAAGTTCCGAAGTGTAACATAATATTATCATAAAAATTATATCTACTGCAAAATGAACTCAACTTCAAATAAGTTCAAAAGTATGACATATTATTGTCACAAAATAAACTCTACTCATTTAAAAAATATGACATACTATGGTCACAAAAATTATTTCTTACTGCAAAATGAACTCCACTCCAGATGAGTTCAGAAGTGTAACATCCTACCATCATCACGGAATCACGAAATATCATCATCACGGAATCACGAAACGTAGTACGGAATCACGAAGCGTAGTACCGAGGAAAGTTGGGTGTGAAGAGATTATCTTCCACTCTCTTAGGCTTCGCACATGCATTAAGACGAGCCTTTCTGGAGCGCGTTTGAGTATGACGTCAGTGTAACTCAAATCCCTATTTTACGCACATGAAATTTGAAAAACAGTGGCTCTGTGTTAGCCAACTCTGCAAATACCGTAACCTGAAATTTGAATTTTAAACTATCTGTCACAAGTTTATTGGATAATAGGTTTGAAATTTACAGGCTCGTCAGTAATTACGGTATTTTGTGTCAGAAAGCATCGGTGCCTGAAGGCAAGCCCAGGCTGTAGGTGGGTCTGCTGGAAATGCCCCAAAATTGAGCTCAGGGGCGCCCTAGAGCGCGCTCTAGGGCGTTTTTTCCCTCCATGTGCGGATGCTACTGCTATCTAAAATTCAGCGTCATGACGAATTTCATACCCTCAATGATTGTCACAATGCTATTTCCGTCGTACGCTGCCACGATCTTCAAGGATGGAAATCTTAAACGTTTTACACTGAAAACCTCCCATTGCCCTCCCGTAGGATTTCCCTGCCATATTTCCAACCAGGGATGCCCATTATCATGGGTGATGACGACAGTTAACAGAAGTATTTGGCGCCTGTAAGGCACGATTCCAAGGATCTTCACCCAATTGCGAAGGAACAAGTGACGCAATGGCAATATTCTTGGTTGATTAACTACAAAGGAACCTGTGTCTGTGTTGTATCTAGCCACCACAGACGGAGACCGGTATGGTGAGGCGACGTAGATGGTGTCGCCATCTACTATGAAAAAGATTGGTGACTTAAAGAATCTGTAATCCACCTCGGAACAGAGCTCTATGCTCCACGTATCTGTGGCGGAGCTGTAAACAAGCAGATGTATCTGCCTTGTTCTCAGCTCTCCCCACACCATCACTTTAAATGTCTTCTCGTCTGCGTGGAGACAGATGTATCATCGGAGTAGTAGTATGTGAGGTTACTTCCGGATTTGCCGTGTTCTCAGCTCTCCCCATACCATCACTTTAAATGTCTTATTGTTTGCGGGGCCAACAACTGTGTGGACGGACAGATGTATGTGCGGAGTAGCAGTACCGCAAGACCATACCCTTTGTTTCAGACATAGATCCAGACGAAGGCGTGAGGTTACGCGTGTATCGGGGAGTAGCCGGCTTTGACGTGTTATTGGATTTGTCACCGCCAGTTTGCCTTCATTGCTCAGAAAAAGCATAAGTCCGTCTGCAGCTGCCTGGAAAAGCCAGCTGTCAGACTGACGAATATAGGACCACCTAAGAAGGTTGATGTTGAAGAAGAAGCTGTTGAAAGGCTGGAGAACCACCCATGATTCCTCGTTTCTGTGGTCGTACAAGTGTTGAAAGACTTTGCATGAAGAAACCATGCGACTCCAAGCGACGCAGGTTCTCGCAACTACCCTACCAAGAGGTCGAACATTGATAGCCGAGAAAGAATGTCATGAACAATCTCTTCGGGTAGGCGGTCGAACTGGCATTCCGGCGTTGATCCATCATGACGCCTTTTCTTGAAAACGTGATCTTCATTTCCATGATCGTTTTCGGCCCCGTCGGTAAAAATCTCAGTCCAAGTTCTCATCATTGAAATGGTGTAGCAACAAGCCTGCGTAGCAAGATAATTCAGCTCGTTTCTCTGGTGGTACCACTATCCGGGCAGTAAGATAATTCACATAATGAATCGCCAAAAGTATCCGTCTATTTCCAGGCCACAGCCCAGGTCCAACTTCTTGGGAATAAGTTAATAAATCTATGGTATGGATTTTTTTGTGTGATTGGGATAACACAAGTCAAACGCCCAGCTTATTCGGCCGATTTTGATTATGATTATTTTGATTGATAATTTTGGGATTTTAGTTGTTCTTGACTAAATTTTCCATTTTAAAATTAATTAGATTGCTTATTTTGATTTTGATTGATAATTTTGCAATTTTAGTTGTTGATGATTTAGACATGACTTGGTATACCAGATTCTAGTGACAAAGTTTTGGTATAAATATTTTTTTGTTGGTCATTTTAGATTTTATTTTGGCAATTTGGTAAGAAGGTGGTTAATTTGTTTTTCTGAAATAGCCAGTTTTATTATTATACCTGCCTCAGGCAGGTATATTGTAATCGATCACAAGTCAAACTTTTTTGACTTTGGTGTTTTTTGATGCAGTTTTAAAGAATCAAAACCTGTTTTGCAAAGTATGACTTAGGGGTTTGTAAAATATTTTTTTTTAATTTTGTTAAAAAACTATTTTTGTAAACAATTGATTGGTGGATAGAAGATGATGTCAGCCTTGGGATTTGGTATCTGGATTTGGGTTGACATGTGGCAAGATGATGTCATAATAATAAAATAAAATAAAAATCCCATTGCCATCTGTCATGCCTCCTGTCGCTGTCGCTGCCGCTGCCGTGTGGACCGTGGCGCCTACCAGGTCTCTTTGCCTCACTGTTGTTCGTTTCCAATTCGTCTGTCGGCTTAATATCTGCGAAGGCCATGCGGCCGCTGTCGAATGAAGAGGGAAAAGAAACGGTCAGCATTCGGGATTCAAGATATTCAGGACTACATTAATAAATATCAATTTGACAGAACACCAAAGAAGACAAAGATCCAACTCGTAAACTACGGCTGAATCCACTTGCCTGGCCTCGATATGAATGGCAGAGCACAATTGTGCACAAATTTCCCGTTCCTCCAACGACAACATACTCGTGCATGCATATGACAACAACCTCCCAAAATACAGTGGTCATGTTTGATCGCACGGATTTCGGTCCTTCTCAACTGCGCCTCCCAAATGGACGTTGCAGAGACGATCCGAATGATACAGCACTCACCCACGACTGTTCGGCTCACTCCATTGAATACAACATCGCTACCAACAATGTCAGGCCGTTGATGATCATGACTGATACCCGGTGTTCATCTGGAGCCTTTGTGTCTAACGGTACTTTGGTTAGCACCGGTGGATACAACGATGGAGCTAAGGCTGTTCATTCATTTGTACCCTGTGCTAATTCTGCATGCGATTGGAATGAAGCTGCAGGCTCTAATGGACTTCAGGAGAATCGATGGTATGCTTCCAACCAGATCCTTCCTGACAATACAATTATTGTTGTGGGAGGGAGGCGAGCGTTCTCCTACGAGTTCGTGCTCGGAGGGAAATCTTATTCGTTACCGTTTCTTTCACAGACAAATACTCCCAATGTGGAGAACAATCTCTATCCTTTTCTCCATCTCTCCTCCGATGGAAATCTCTTCATCTTCGCCAACAAGGATTCCATCTTATTTGATTACAAAAAAAATAGTGTGGTCAAGACCTTTCCCACGATGCCAGGTGGACCCAGAAATTATCCCTCCTTTGGTTCATCTGATGTGCTGCCATTATCGGCATCTGATGGATTTCAGAGGATAGAAATTCTCATCTGTGGTGGTGCTCCTAACAGCGGTTACACCTCAGCAAATGCTGGGAATTTCGTAAACGCTCTTCAAAGCTGTGGAAGAATTGTTATTACAGATCCCAACCCTGTTTGGGCAATGGAGAATATGCCTACACCCAGGGTTATGGGAGATATGCTCATCCTTCCCAACGGTGAAATTCTCATTATCAATGGAGCCGAGAAAGGGACAGCAGGTTGGGAACTTGCAACGAATCCGGCTCTTGCGCCCTATTTATACAGACCTAATCCATTGGCAGGGCAGCGATTTACAGTAGTGGCAGCCACCACTATTCCCAGAATGCATCATTCGACTGCAAATGTATTGCCTGATGGAAGGATTTTTGTTGGAGGCTCGAACACTCACGTTGGTTACGTTTTGTCTAGAATGATGTTTCCAACCGAGCTTCGTCTAGAAGCATACAGCCCTTATTATTTGGATGAATCGTACAGCACCTCTAGGCCTACTATCGTTTCCCTATCTAATCAAGATTCTGTAACCTATGGGACAAGATTCACGGTTCAATTCACTGTTTCAAATTATGATGCCAACAATATTGAGTTCAACATTTATAGTCCATCATTCACAACTCATGCATATTCCATGAATCAGAGGTTGTTGATGCTTGCCTCAACAAGCCCAAAGCGAGTAACAGGAGTATATATCGTTGTAGTTACAGCTCCTCCAAACTCTGTTGCAGCACCGCCTGGATACTACACGTTGTTCGTGGTCAACAATGGAATTCCAAGCATGGCCAAATGGAGGGTTCCAAACTTACCCGCCCACAAAGAAGGGCCATTAAATCCAGCAACTGGAAAGGCCGTCTCGTTGCTTCCAGTCAAAATATCGTGCATATACAACACCATATTAATCTCACTTTTAGCCGCAGCAACGTGCAGGGAGATGATAACGAGGGTGGCGGTGGCAATAGCCGGAAACAAAAGCCTGGGATCCATGGAACAAAATGCAAGCTCTTACAAACATTGATCGATTAGCATGTCATGTATTTGTGCGTTCGAATATTGCACGACTCGTGTTCAAATAGGTTAACACAAACTAGAGACGACAAGTCGTAGATTCCAAATTTTACTTGACTACTTTGTGCATATGCTCTTTCTTTTGTCATGATTTGCTTGTATAAAACGTAGAGTGTCTATAATAATAATAATGTAACAATAAGTGAGATTAGGTGTATTAGGTGTCATAAAAATAGTGTAACAATGACTGAGATTAAGTTACAAACTTAATTGTATTTTTTTAAATATTCAGATAAGCTTTTATATGAGATTTGGGGTGGACAATGGTCTATGCTTTTTTATCTATGGAGGAGGATGAGACAAGTGTACTTTCTATATTGATTCAATGGCATTGTTCAAAATTCAAAATAAACAATTATAAAAAATGAATATAAACAAGAACTGGTCGCTAGTTGATGAATGGATAACTGGTAGCAATGCATTGATAACTCATAGCTGGTGAATGGATAACCTACAATTCATGGCAAATAAGTAAAAGAATGCTAGATAAAAAGATTAATAATATAAAAAATAATTGATACTTGATAAATGGATAAGATAAAAGCAATAATGTTAATGATAACATGTAGCTAAGCATGGATAACTAACACTGGAACCCCGTTTAACTAGAAAATTATGAAGAATAAAATAATACTACCAAACTGTCTTCTTTTTTATAAGTATCACTCAACCATTTGATCTCTATTTATATAGTCTAACCACATAGTTTATACTTCTAAGAAGCTTTTATTTTCAATGATAATAAGTGATAAGAATTATGTAATAAAAAATTTATAAATATAAATGACTCATTTCAAAATTTTAATTTTTTTTTTAAATTTGTGATTAGGAAAAAGTTTATTTATTATAAAATTTGTTTATAAATTTTTAAATGTTTATGATTTTTATTTTTTAATGTTAGATCGAAGTTTAAATTTTTTAATTTTTTTATCCATAATTATTTAGTTTGAAGTGATAAAAAAACCATTAAGTCAATATTGTAATGAGGAGAGACAATCGAGGATAGGAATGAGTCACTATCCAAAAAGGTGAAAGAATAGTGAGACATTCATCTTCATTTCAATATTATTAGAATAAAGAGATATTCATCCTCATTTCAATATTATTGTAATGATTAAAAAAACATATGTATGTTAGGATTCAAAAAAATCTATATATTTTAAGAAGTATGTTTTAAAGTTATTTTTATATATAATTAATTAATAATTAGATTTATAAATATTTATGTTGATAGACGTTTTTATTTGAGATTTAGGGTGGATTATCGTATATGTTTTTTCATTTACTAACGAGGATGTTGTCGAGATTTATGATAATCGTTCAAAATTAGAAATAAACAATTATAAAAAAGGAATATAAAAAATAACCGGTTGGTTAACACTAAAGAATGTTAGGTAAAACGAAAAAGAATATAAAAAACAATTGATAGTTGATAAATGGATAACAAGAAGAATGTTGGTGATAACATGTAGCTAGGCATGGATAGCTCACTGGTTTAACTAGAAGAATAAGAGAAATTGAAAAATATTTCCAAATTGTCTTCCATTCTATATCTATCTTACAACCATTTGATCCTGTAAACCACAACCTATTGTGTACTTATACTTTCTAGAGATTGTATCAATATAAGACAATACACTATGGCACTCCTTCAAAATTCAAAATAAATAATTATATATATTTTTTTGATATTCAACCTATTACTATTTTCTTGAAACTTTTCTTAAGAGGCAGGTACTTAGCAACTATGTTGCTATTTCCACTTGTTTAAATTGTATTAGGTAAACATTTCATATTAATTTAAAATTAATATTTTTTTGGTAAGTATTTATAGAGTTTAGAAAAGTAACATTCGGCAATGAATATCTTAACAGTACATTTATTCAACTTTAAACAATAAATATAGTACACTTATTTAATATTTATTTTATGTTCGTGAAAGAATTCAATAATTTATATTTATAATTTTAATTATTTTAACAAATTTTTAACCAAACAAATTAAAAAAAACAGTTATCCAAAAGAATAACCCATAATAAACAGAATATTGTGAACCAAAAAGATTGGAAAAAAAGATGATTACAGAAAAGAAAAAAATGACCAATGAAAAACAAATAGCTTACAACCTCCCCTATGACATCATATAATGCCGTTAATGAAAAGGTCAACAAAAACAAAACAACGGTTAATTCAAGCAATGGTTAGTTCTACTTTTACCTGTGTTTAATATTTATATTTGTTTTCCAAAATATAATCAATATTTAAGTAGTTTACTTAAATATTTAATTTTTCATAACATAGGTGAGGTTATGGGTTGTTTATGGTTAAATATGATCATGTAAATGCTTTTATGATTTCTTTATAATATTAGTTTATTGGGAGAAATAATAAGTATTTTGTTTTTTCGAAGAGTTTAAAGGTCCTTTTAAGTAGAGAGTTTTCGCGATAAGGTTATACGAAAAGGTGGGAGCAGAGGTCAAAGGCGAATCTCAGTGGAGCAGAGGGCGAAGGCTTGGTGGAAGTTTGCTAGAGAGGGGCGGCCTTACGGAATATGGTGGAAGGAAGAGGGGGAGGTAGGCCAACCTCCCTGATTTCTCATTCAGAAGGTCTTACGATTGGAGATATCCCGATCGATCTGGCCCATGGACAGGACTAGGAAAATGCTTCAATGGTTAGGAAACAAGGGAAGTGCATGCAGAAAAAATCCCTAATTCCTTCCATGACTATGTGTTCTTCGAAGATCAGAGAATAGATCCATTTTATTCTAGATCATGTATTGATAGGGAAGTTCGTGGGTATGAAACCCTCAGAAAATCTTTAATATGGGGGATAAATACGACCTAGAAACCTAAGGTAATTATGATCTACATCTAGGATCCAAAGGGTTCTTCACCATCTCTTTTACCATCTTGGAGGATAGAAATCGGGTTTTGGACAGGGGCCCTTATTTCTTTTATTCAACAAGCCTATTATTACGTCCATATTAAAGTCACTCTAGTATGGATTAGCTTGTATTCCCTTCTAGGGAAGTATTGGGATCTGGAAATCTTGGAGGATTTAGGGAACAGTCTGGGAAAATTCACAAAGATCTCATAACAAACATGAATCCAATGCTACACAACCTATGCAAGGATTTGCATTTATATGGATCTATCAAAAGAATTACCAGAAGCAATCATGATGACATGGGAGGATGAACATTGGATGCAAACCCTAGATTATGAATAGATCTCATTTCGATGTCGTAGATGTCATGAATATGGCCACTTATTTCAGGATTTTCCTTACAATAACCGGAAGATAACATCGAAGAAGGATGAGCTAGAAATAGAACAAGGGCTTTCAAGAGCTCCATCACGGAAATGAGGAAACCGAAAACAAGAAAACGAAGAAGTGCATAAGAAGGAAGCCATCTCAAACAAGTTTAAAGCTCTGGAAGGTCATGAGGAGGAAAACTCGAAAAAGATTGTAACCTCCAATCAGGGTATCCTACCTCAAGAAGAAATTCATGACTTTGCTTCACTAATGGACGAGGAAAGTGAGGAAGGAGGGTGCCATGAAGAGGCTAAACCTGACTCAGGACATGAGGCTGAGGACATGGACATAGTATATATGGATCTGGAATGCATAGAACAAGCTTGTGCAGATAAGGGAAAGGGTTATGTCCTGTAGGAACAAGTAATCCTATTAAAAGAATCTATCTGGAAAGCTCGTTCATCCAACCACCTTGGGATCAACTCTGGATCTCATAAGGAAACGAAGTGAAAATATGAAGAACCATCAAAGAAGACATGAAGGAAAACAAACAAACATAGGATTGTAGATTTAGGTAAGCGCTTGGTAGAATCAGGACAATACTCTACCATTAAAGATGCGTTGGGCTTATAAGTTTCCCAATGAAGATATTGTCCTGGAATATTAGGGGCTTAAATAACCCTTGAAAAATCAGGATTCTTTATAAAAAGATAAAGAAGAAAAATCTGGATATTGTCTTTTTGCAAGAGATAAAGTGTATATAGCGACTCAGATCCAGGATATGAGCAAGAAAATATGAAGGGGGAGTGAAGGGATGTGGATAGATGCAAGAGGACACTCTGGGGGCCTAAGAATTATTTGGGATCCCACCCAAGTGAGTTTAGGAGGATTCCAAGGGACTCAATATTCTCTTTTAGTTGAGTTCAAGGTTGTAGAGTCTCCAATTTCAGGGATGGTGACAAATGTATATGGGGGGCCCCCATCAAATAGGGAAAAATAGGGACTTCCTCCATTCTCTCAGGAGACTCAAGGCATAAATAGAAAATTCCCACTAGGTGGCTAGAAGAGATTTTAATCTAATCACCTCGCTCGAGGAAAAAAAGGGAGGAAAACGTGAGGTGGAGGATGGTAGTGAAGCCTTTAGAGATACCATTGAATATTTTGGCTTAGTGGATATCATCCCTAGGGAAGGATGGTTCACCTGGAATAATAAGAGATTGGGGGAGAGGCATATAACGTCCAAAATGGACCATTTCTTAATTATAGAATCCATTATAGGTCTTGGTAGTTAAATCCACTTCTCAACGTTACCTAGTATGGGCTCAGATCATTGGCCAATTGTACTAATTTGGAGTGGTTTGGGGTCTCAATTCATGAATCCTTTTAGGCTTGAACAATTTTGGCTAGAACACCTAGATTTTGATGGGAAAATAATTATGTGGTGGGAATAGTTGAGTGAAGGAGATGAAACAAGTATGTAGAAATTTAAAAAACAATTGAAGGGTCTGAAAGCTAAGATAAAAAGGTGGAATAAGGAAGAATTTGGTAACATTTTATCTCACAAAAAAATTCTGGAGAGACGTCTGCGAAAGATCCAAACCATTGAGACAAATGTTGGCTACACCACGAGATTAAAAATGGAGGAATTCAACCTCTTTTCTAAGATAGAGGAATGGGAAAAACAGGAAGAAATTCTATGGCATCATAAATCCTGGAATCGATGGCTAAAGGAAGGGGAGAGAAACACCAAATGTTTTCACCAGTCGGTCATCCAGAACCAAATGCAAAACAAGATTCTTTCTCTCATGAATGCAAGGGGACAACAGGTGGAGAACAGGAACAAAATTGAAGCCACTCTGAATCAACACTTCTCCAACATATTAAGTGACCCAAGGCAAGACAGGAGGGAATATATTGAGAAAATAACTTGTCTCATTCCTCTCTTGGTTTCTAATGAGCAAAATGATATTTGGAAAAAAAAATAACTCTCAATGAGGTGGAAGAAGGGATTTTCCAAATGAATGAAGTAACTGCCCTAGGTCCGGATGGTTTCACTATGAATTTCTTCCATCGTTTTCGGGGATTGGTTAAGATGGACGTGTGGAGGAAAGTAGAGTATTCTAGGGTATTTGGGTTAATATTTTCTACTCTGAATGCAAATTTTCTAACCTTGATCCCAAAAAGTGAAGGGGCAGATTCCTCGGATAAATTCAGGCCGATAAGCCGATAAGGCCAGTTGGATTGAAGACCTTGGGCCGACAGTAGCATTGTCATTTTTTTCTATTGCCCGAGTTGCACAAGACCTTGTCACACTTCATATGACATTTGTTAAGACATAGATCAACCTTGTATTTTTGTGGCTATGATCAATTATTGAGCATGGATCCACCTTGTTCATTTTTGGCCATGACTCCTTTAGATTTGATTTGGCACTTTTTTGCATAATGTGCGACCATGATAGTTACATCAATTATGCATATGTTGGATCCACCTATATCTTTATGGTGATTGTTTGTATATGGACCTGTATGTTCTAGAGGTTAGTTTTGTCTTACATTTATCTCTCTTTCAGGTACCTCTGTTTGAGCCTTTCGATATTGGATTATTTGCTCTCTCGATACTCAGTTGTTTCCTTTATAATGTATTTCGACTATTTTATTAATCTCTAACCTCATACATTAGGGGGAATATGTTATATCCTAAAATGACACATCTTTTCCTGTGACCACTTTCCCATGATTTCATCACATGTCGACACTTCATGAAAGTCACCGAAAAAGCACCTAACTTGGAGGATCCATATATGCAGTTTTATAAATACACTTGAACTCTTCTCTACACCATTTAAAAGGTACCTTAGTAAGAAAGAAACATTCCTGAAGACTCCAAAGTCCGAAAAATGCCCAAAAGTACCATAACATTAGAATCTTTGACCTATTCACGAGTTGCCTTAAGGAAAATCATGAATTTCACTTCTACTCGCGAGTTTACCTTTATGCTACCCGTGAATACTCTTATATTCACGACTTTTGTTACTGTGACCCTCTATTTCGACTTGAATTCACGACTGTTGCACTGCAACCCGCGAATTTTTCCTATACATGCCAAAATGGGATGTTTCTTGATTTTTGGGTAGTTTGGCTGGTTATGCAACTGACTGCTTGGGTTGTAACTACTTTGTATGCAATCCAATATATTCAAAAACATATAAATATAGGTAGAGAGGTCCATTATATGGGACTTGAATCATTGCATTGTTGTGCTGGAGGAATTGGGACTCTCATTCCCCCTACTTTTTCCCTAGAAGCTATGTCCTTGTGTTGCAGAGCTTGGAGGCTGAGTTCCTTGGAGAAGAGAAGCAGTAGAACCAGATCAATGTTTTGTGAGGTGCCTGACTTGGAGAAGGTACAATTGTACTTATTCCATGTTTAATAAATATGTGATGTCTTTCTTCTTCCCAAATCATTGTTCAATGTATGATTGAATCTTTGTTTATGATCAGAGTCTATGTTATCAGATTATATTTTCATATAGTATTTGAGTATCATTGCTTACATGTGGTCATATTGGTTGAGGAAGCTATAATTTGTTTTGCAAGTCTCTTGGAGCAACAGGAGCAAGAGGAGGATTGAAGGGCTTCCTGGATCAACCTTCATTTGGCTAAGGTATGAACCATTCTAATTTCTGAAAATTGCTTATATATATTTGCAGAATCTATATGCATCTCTCTTTCAACCCAAGTACGTTGATGGACTCTTCAGCCCTAGCCACATGAAACTTCGTCTACAATAGGGTCCTCCATTTTGTTGTGATGATGGTCCTCCTTCTTTCAATTATTTCTTCTAGTGTGAAATGTGAGAGCTTGATCTTCAGTTTCTCCCATATTCTCTTCTCTTTTTATGAGCCAAGATTTTTCTAGTGTACATACTTCCCAAAGTCTACTGAAAGTGATCAGATTCTTTCTAGCACATATTTCTTGAATGAATGAATCCCATGATCTTGGGAGACCATTTAAGGTGGCCATAACAATATCTCCTTATTCTACATTCTCTTTGAATGCTTCAAGTTCTTCCTTGATTTGTGCAGCCCTTGTGAAGTAGGATTGTGTGATCTCTGAGTTTTGTATCTTTTCATTCTTTATCTAGTTCATCAATGTCATCTTTTGATAAATGTTTTTTCCTTCAAACAACTTCATCAAAGCATCAAACACTTCCTTAGGTGTCTTCAAGGATGACACACGTGAGTTGAGATGATCCTTAACAGAATATGTAATGATTTTCTTGGCCTTGACCAAGTCCTTCTTATGGGTATCTTTAGCATCATCTCCCTCTATATCTAGAAATTCTTTATTGATATACTGATCCAAATCATTTTCTTCAAGGATCAGGGAGATCTTATATTTTCATGCTCAAAATTTGTCAGCTCCCCCAAGCTTATCATCAAGCTAGGTGTGATGAGTCATTTTAAAATGAGAACCTCAAATGGAAATGGAAGATATTTAGATCTTATTAATTTGAGGTGCTCAATCTAGTTCTGAAGTTGGCTTACCTAGGGTTCATTAGAGACACCCCAATTTTCCAAACTTTGAGTTTTGGAATTTCGTCTAGATAGAAAGATGTGTGAAGCGAATAATTATTCGCTTAAACAAATAATATTACCAAAAGACTTGGATTATTAAATAAGCCATAATAATATATAAATTGATGATAGAATAGATATGATAATAGATTACAAAGTGAGTTCCATATATATATATATTAATCGTAAAGGAACTTTGGATACTATCCATGAAAGGATGCATCATTTTAGAATTGTTTACTAATAACTATTTTTTAATTATTAATCATTAACATCAATATGTATTAATATTAATAATTAATATTGATTTTAATAGTTATTATTAATTATATAATAGTTATTTAATTATTATTTTATGTTTGTTAAAATGTGCAACTCTAAGGTGAGTTTCCTTATGTACTCTTTTTTCCAAATTGATTGAGGAAAACGCCAAAATTCTGATTCCCTACTTTCCTCCTCCCACTAGTGTGCGGGTCAAAAATGAAAATTATTCAAACTTGATTATGCTTCCTCCAAAATATGTTTCCTTCTAGGGTGAAATATCATATCCCTCTCTTTTTGATGATCTGTGGAGAGAGTACCTTGAACAAGGAATCCCTAGTTCCTTCCCATAGTGTACCATGGTAAGAAACTTGAAAATTCTTCAAACTAAAATATTTCTCCACCAAAGTATGCACCTCATTTAGGTGAGTTAGCCTAGCCCTATTTTCTTGAAAAAATGTGGAGAAAAGTGCCATCTCTTGGAATCCCTAGTTTCCGTAGCTGCACAGAGTCTACCTTCAGAGAGGCTATGATACCATGTTATTTTTTCTACTTTAATTCAATTTGATTAAGATCTTTTTTCTGAAACAATAACAAGAACAACAAGATAACCAAGATACACAAGATACACAAGACACAAATGTTTTCCTCATGGAAACTATAAAGGATAAAACCCTGTAAAATTATTTAGAATAGTTTCGTCACTAATACAATATCACAAGATGGAAAAACCCAAGAATAATATGTCTTCTACAACTCTCACTCTTCTTCCTCTAAGGAACTTGTCCTTTCTCTCTCCTAATGCACACATGATAGAGTGTGTGAATGCGTATAAAATGAGGGATGACACCTCTCTATTTATACACATCACTTGTGTGAATCACTTAACTAACTAGGTCTAATATATTACCTAATTAGGGATGAACTACTTTAGAAAAATTCAAAATGCATTTTCTTTTCTTTATTTTGGGGATTATTGCTCTGACTTATAATGGAGGATTTACCTCAATGAAAATACACAATATGACATCCCGAATGAAGGGAAATCATATCTGACATGGCTACACCAATATACAATGATAATATAGATCATAACATCTTCAGAAGTTACAATTACAACAAGAACCAAAAGGCCTTAGAAAAATCCTACTATGTTGATTCCAACAAAAGGATTGTAGTATCTTCCTATGCTATCTACTTACATTATCCATTTCAATTTTATGCTCGAAGATTATTTTTCTCCCTATTTTCTCTCTTTGTAAGTTGTATATATTGGAATTCTCACAGAACATCCAACTACAAACATTCATTCTTTGTTTTAACATAACTTTAAATGTTTAACATAATAGTCATTTTAGGTGAATGCTTAGCTCAATACTTCAAACATACATAATAGCTTAAATTTTTTAACATTTTGAGAAAGCATAGTACTTAAATAATATTAGATCTCTAATAGCAATCAATATATATCAATAAGGGGTTTGGTTTAGGGTCAAACATGGGTCTTTCTCAAAGTCATATTAAGGTGATATACTGTCTGAATTTTAAGATCCTTCTCAAAATGATGAATAAGTACTAGGAATGTTTCATTGGATTAATGCATGGACTATGAAATCAGTGTAATAGAAAGGTTGATGAAAAAATGGATAAAGCTAAGTAATGAAAGTATGTTAATATGTTGACATTTACATTCATAATTTTTTAATTCTCTTTTCCATTTATCTAAATTATTGCCTTTGTCTAGAGAATCAACCATCAAAACCTCTTACTAAATTTGTTGACAATAAACTTCGATCTGGTAAAAAGGGTACTTTAGAAGAGGAGTTGGAGAACACATTATATATATTTCTTGTTTTCCTTAGGTTTATTCAAGTAAGTTACCAACTGATATTCATTTGTACAAGTGGTGTGTAATATTCAAGTTGAATCACTCGCTTCAGTGAAAGCCTATCTATTGTAGATTGGTCCGTACAATACGATTACTATGTATACTTTTTATTTATTCTTAACCTAGCGAAAACATATTTTTGAAGCATCCTATAAAAGGATCTTGCAAAAACATTTCTTTTAAGAAAAAATGCATCCCTTTCTCTTGGCATCTTCAATCAAGATTTTGCCTCATCTCTTCCTCACTCATTTACTATTCATAGATGATGTGATTTTATTTGGTATGGGTTCATATGAGGAATGGATAGCTTTCAAAGTTTTACTAGACACTTTTTGTGAAGCCTCTGGCATGTGTATAAATGTGGATAAATCCTGTTTTCTCCATTATGACTTGGATGCTGCCCTTCTTGGTAGAATAACAGGCCTCCTTCCATATAGATTTGCACATCCAAATCAGGGTTTCACCTATCTGGGTTACTTCTTAAAGCCCTCGAGTTATTTGGTCAAGGATTGGTACTGGCTCTTGTCAAAATTTGAGAAGCGTATCTCACATTGGACTAACAGATTTTGTCTATTGGTGGTCATGTAGTCCTTGTTCGATCTGTTCTCTCTAGCATACATGTCTATTGGATGGCTCTTGTCCCGATTCCATCCTCTATCTTAGATAAGCTCATAAAATTGATCTTTTCTTTTCTATGGGGATCCTCAACAAAGCAAAAAAAATTCCACCTCGTTGATTGGCATGTCTTGCGCGTCCTATATGCCAAGGTGGATGGGGAATAAAGCACCTCCCAAGTTTCAGTTTATCATTGAGGTTGAAGAATTTCTAGAATGCTCTTAACAGCACTGGCATTTGGCATCATCTCCTCTCTGCTAAATATATGAAGAATCATCCATTGCATACTTGGCTTAGAGAGAAATATTTCAGGACTCGGAATGTCTCGATTATTTGTAAAGGCTTTCTAAAAACTTTGCCTTGGATTGGTAAAGGGATTATTTGGCAGGTTGGCAATGGTTTAGATATCCATCTCGGTGTGGACCATGTTGTTAGTTTGGGTAGCTCCTTTATTCTCCTAGGTGACTTAAGAGCATATCTGGAAGACTATGGGATTTGTTCTCTAGATCAAGCAAGAAATAATACTTCCTTTGCTTCAGGTTATTGATTCACTACTGAAGAGCTTGATCTTAGTGGAGAATGGAAAACTTATTGGGAAAATTATATTAGAGGGCTGGAATACAACAGAATCCGTCTAAGGGACCTCCATGATATGCTCCTTTGGTCTCACAGCAATTACGTGGGCCCTTTAAGTGCAGCTAAAGGATATGACAGTATTACTTTGATCAGTAATTTAGAGGAGCGAAACCCTGTATTTGACTCTCTTCGGGCTCTTAATATCCCCATGAATTTAGCATGTTTCATCTGGATATTGGTTAAAGGAAGGATCCTTACTTGGGATCAGCTACAATCCCATGGGTTTCATGGTCCAAGTCGGTGCGTTCTGTGTGAAAGAAACTGCGAAGATATCTTGCATCTTTTCTTGGTCTGCCCTTTACAGTGAACATTTTCTCTTACTTCACAACCTGATATGGGTTCTCTGTTCCCTCATTCAATTATGTTCAGTCCTTTCTAGTTCACTGGTTCAACAATACTACCTGGTATGCTGGGTTTAGATATTTACCTCTATTTGCTTTCTGGTTTATATGGCTTCTCTGTAATAAATGCATATTTGAAAATTGGAAGCCTTCTGTTCTTTCTCTTATCTCCAGGGTGGAGAGTTATCAAATTCTTTTTCCAGTTCCTCAAAAATCTCATAAAATCCGGATGATTGGTCCAAAACCACAGAAATTATTTCCATGTGAATTTTTTGATGGTGCTACCGCTATGAATTCAGGAGGAGCAGGTTTTGTGATCTACCTAAATGAAACACATTTTTTCAATTTCTCATTGGGCTGTGGATGTAGCACGAATACAAGAGCAGAATTATTGGCTCTCTGGGATGTTCTTAGAGTAAGCTTGATGATGGGCCTTCCCATTCATCTAATTTATGGTGACTCGATGGTGATTACTTCATGGCTCAACAGACTTTCAGCCCTTGATATTCCCACTTTGATGCATTGGTGTGATGATATAAAAAAATATGCTTCAACTTTCCACTCTGGTGATCTTCAAGCATTTCTTCCGAGAGCATAACATGCTGGCTGATGGCCTTTCCAAGAAGGCTCTGAAATTGGATATGGGATATGGATATTTCTCTGAATCATTGGATGGGATGGTCATAGAACATGGCCAATTTGTTCTTTTTTAGCTGCTGAATCCCATTTTGTTTTTTTAGCATTTGAAGTTATAGAGTTTGATATATTCTTCATTGTCTGTCATGTATGAGACTTATCGGCTAGTAGGTTTTTCTCTGGAATGTATGTTTGTGGATCACCTTCAATTTTTCAGCATATTCTGACCTGATTTTTCAGGGATGATGAGAAAATTCTGCTATGATCAGACTTTTGTTCCTTCTGTTGGATGGATTCTTTTGCAGGCATGTCCATTATTTGTCTATGTGCTGATTTGGACCTCTCTATCAAGAAGATAGTATATGTATAATATGTCTTTTGATTCCTATGAATAACAAAGGCTGGTATTTTTTCCTCTGAAAAAAAAGAAAAAATGCATCCATTGATGCAAAGAAAACAATTATTACTAAGGTATATCTATCCCAACCCGAGATTAGAAGTTTAGATTTGTTGTTAGCATCTAGTTATTTCCTTTCTAATATATTTTGGATCTTCTCATTAATATTGAATCGTAAGACAGAGTGCTGAAGCCAATTCACAAATAAACTTGAAGGAATGTTCAAGGTGTGTTCACTATGAAGTACTTTTATTATTTCATTTTCAGTTTTCTTTTAAATATTTTTTGTTCCTTTCCTTTTATTCATTTTAAATTTCATAGGATACATTCACTATAAATGGCCTTAACATTGGTATAAATTTCATATTGTGTTGTTGAATCCCATTTTCTCTCACCATCCTCTTAGATTTATCTTTCTTTCTTAACATTAGACATCACAATTGGTGGTCTGCTAAGGAACTTCCCAGGGAATGTTCACACCACAAACTTACTGACCATAAATCCATTCTAGAGAAGTTCTATGTTGGGTGCTTCCACCGTATCATTTGGAGCTCTGCATACCCTAGTATATATGTGCATTGGTATTTAAAATGGATTGATGTATGATGAAATTAAGATCCAATTTAAAGTCGAGGAACCCTCAATAGGAAATCTGCTAAGTTATGTGATGTTCATGCTCAATCTACATTTAAGGGTTATTTTCTATCCTTTAGTTACCCATGACTTATTTTGTACATTCTACCTTAAATCATTAAAAAAAACAAAATAGTATAAATTGTAGCATAATTTTTACATGAGGGATGGAATTTTGATAGAGAAAAAGGCCCCAACATGAAATAATTGTATTTGTAATTGACTAATGATCTCTCTCTAGAATATATTGATTCCTCAATGGTAGTAAAATTTCCAGTTGACCAACTACATGACATATATGCACTAGGGAACAAACAAGACATTAACGTATGAAGATTCATGAAAGAACTTAATATGTACAACATATGATGAGAAACACAAATAACTTGACAACATAACCAAGATCAAAGAAATGCAAGTTCTATCTGAAGTGATCATCATAATTTCCTTTTGTGTATCATAAAAAAGTAATTCAAATAAAAGTGTAAAAAAATGTTGTGGAAAAATTAAGGAAATTATTGAATACTTTTGAGTAGTGTTTCCTTCTAGGGTATAATCCAAAGTGATGAAAACAACATGAAGAATCAAGAATGACAAACAGAAGAAATTGTTCAACATATAACAACAACAAAAAAGAGTAATTCTCTTCTTAGAAATGATATACACACATATAAACACTAGTAATTGTCTTCTTTTCTTAGCTAAACATTTCATTTTAGTTAGACACTTACTCTTTTATTTTTCCCTACTTTTAGTACTGATTTGTGAAGTTGTTTTTTCACTACCAAATTGAGTTACATTTGTGGTCATTTGTTGGACATTAATAAAATCATCTTGAGTCTCATCTTATAGAGTCAGGGATAATATCAGTAGGAACCTAAAAGTTCATAGTAGATACAAACATTTATATGTACTAAACTAAGTGGGAGGCCAAAGGAGTGGTGAATTGGGATTCCATTAAAAGATGGGAGAGAGTTGCTTTTAAACGTTTTTTGCTGACTACACACAACAGAAGTGGCATGCCACCACCAAAGGGAAGAATCTTTTTTCTCTCGTTAGTAAATAGTTTCCATGCTATACGAATTTATCATTGAACACTATATGTTAGTGAATAGTATCCATACTGTTTGAATTTTTTTTTTAATATCACTTAATTCAGTGCATCCCTCAAGTCAACTTTATTGATATATTCTCTCTCTTGCTAACATTGATGAGTGGTTTGTTCTTGCATGAAAATTTTGAGGTCATTTTAGTGAATTTCATTTGTACATTCTTCTGTTGCAGGTTTTTGACAATTTGCTACATATTCCAATAGTTTTGTCTAATGGCAGGGCCATTGAAAAGGTGTTTTTACAAAGTTCCTACTTCACAAGGGTTGCACAAATCAAGGCTCTACATTACAAATGGATTTTTCATTCCTATGTATTAGTGTAAAAGTTTGGACACAATTAGTGTAAACTTTTGCCAGTAAGGCATGCCAATAATCAACCACAAGGTTACTGACTGGTAAGGCATGCCCATAAAGGGGTATTCTGGACCTAGGTGTATTTCTTGTAAATTTAAAACCAGTTGCCGTATGTGTTAAAGGGTGTTTTCCTGTGGATTCATAATTACATGGATATGCTTGGATTTTCTGGGTCAGAACAACTTGTGTTCATACCTAATCTATGACATAAGTTGGATCAAGTATGAACAACATGTTTCTTAACATTGTAGTCATATTTTCCTCAAGATAGTATTATGGGGATAAATGTGGATGAGATATTGCATATGAATACAAACACAATTGATGTTGTGTGTATTTCCAGTAAGAAGTGAATATGGACTTAGCATTGTCATGCGAGCCCATTTCTGTTAGCCAAAAATACACAAATCCTATGGACAAGAGCTGGTTCCCTAGATCATAATGGTTCAGGTCTAGAAAAAAACACAAACACCAAATGTTAAACGTCCCCTAGATCTAGTTAATCAACTGAATGTAATGCCATAATACTTCTCTCAAAGGTTTTCCTTGATATACTCACAAAATAACCTATAAGAAATGGAAAACAACAAGAGAAACATGATAGCATACACTATAATCAACTAGATATATGATTGTGATGAAGGAATCAAGCAATATAAACACATGAAACAGTAAATATGGGAAATAAAAGAATTTTTTTATTAGAAATGATTGGAGAGTCTACAACCTTCATGCCTTGGTGTTGATAGTTCCTTCCAATGGCTCCTTGCCTCTAAATTCACCTTTCCTCCAAATACTCAAGAATGATTTTGACATATTTTGGGTATGAAACACAATTCTTCCTTCTCTGTCCTGTGGGGGGTGAGCCAGTATTTAAAGGCATGGGAGGATAGGAACGGTTGAGGATATCATGGATGAGTTGGATATAGGATCCTAAAAGGGGGGATCTCGAGCTCCATCTGGTCCTAAACTATAGGGATGAGGCTCCATGGAGCTCATCTTCGAGAATCCTCTCAAAGCTTATCTTTTTGCCTTGAAAACTCGAGCACCTCTCCTCCAATGAAGAAAATAGGTGGTGTTAAGGGGGCAACACTTCTTGCAGTGAGGGAAGGAGTGGTGGAACCAATCCTTGCTCATGTATCAGGAATGGTACTAAATTGGGTAATGTTTTTTGTCAATGGAATAGGAGCGTTACCAGCTCAACACAAAGAAAAATGGCAAGGCGTTAATTTATTCGTTCATTTCTCTATGGAAAACTTTGAGGGATTGGAGCATTCAAGGGAATACCTATCTCATAACATGATGGTGACAAGATTTTAGTGTAAGAAATATTCCCCCCAAAGAATGATGGCTAGAGGGAAATGATAGGCATAATACTTTCAAAGAACAAAGTATAGTATTGAGGCAAAGGTCCAATGGTTGGAACTTCCTAAACATCACAAAATTTCTGTAGCACATTTTGATACATGTCCAAAATGACTCGCAACATGGTTGTTGACCAACACAACATAGATCCATGTGAGATACAAAAAAGTCATGGCTACTAAAATACAGCGTATATCCTTGCAAAGAAGACTCAAATTTGGACATAACTACCAAACATAAGATGTAGATATATGTCATACAGATGCAAATCTGAGCATAGCCATGAACATACAAATGTGGATCCATGCTAGGACTCATACAAATACTCCATCGCAACTTGCGGAAAGAAATGAGTGCTTAACAACTACCCAGGGTCTTCGTCTCGTCTTCCACAAAGTATGATTCTATCCATGTCATTACAATGGTCCGAAGTCAAACATGGTAGAAACCACTTGATTACTAGTCAATTGTTGATGTATTTGTAACTTCGGAATGTATTCATCTATGTATCTTATGTCTTGTAACCCAATGTTTATTCTAGGATGTATCTATTAGTTAATTGAGTCATGTTGTCATGCCCTGATGTTCCAATTGGGAGGATCTATAATGTAAACAAGTCATGTCAAGTCATTGTTATTAACCGTCCTATTGTCTAAGGGTTAAAGTCCCCGCAGTTCCGGGGCACTAGGGTTATTAGAATCACTTAGTGAAATCGGCCCTAGTAGGGTTTTAGTCATGCTAGGAAGCAGTATAAATAGAGAGGTGACTTTTCTATTTAGTACACATCTTATACACACTCAAGTGTAGTGCATAGTTGAGGAAGGAGAAGACACTGGGGCTAGATAAGAAGAAGGTTAATGCTGTCAGGAGATCACTTACTGTTTTGGGCTTTTCTATTTTGGTGTTGATTCTATATGTGAGGAAGTTACGGGGTTTTCTCCATTTATGGTTTCCCCGAGGAAAAACACTGTGTTCATTGTCTCTTATGTGTGTTTGTTGTGCTTGTTATTCTCTCAGTTAAAGATCCTAATACTACTAGCTTAATGTTGAAAAACTAACATGGTATTAGAGCTAACTTGAGAAGAAGACATTGTGTGTGAACTAGGGCTTCCTAGTTTGTGGATATTCCTCCACATATTTTCAGCAAAAGTAAGGTGGAATAGCTCTCCTCCTTAGGGCACATCTTTCTATCGAAGTAGAATCCAATTCTGAGGTTTTTCAGTTTTGGACCCAACACTGCTGCCGAAAATTAGGGCTTTTCACAGAAGAGGAATTTTTCAGTGATCCCAGGCCTAGATTGATCTCCTCCCCAAAATCAAAGTGAAGGATCAATTTCAAAGCAATTGGTTGAACAAAACTCCAGAAAAGAAAAACCCTAATTTGCTCCTCATCCAGCATTGTAGGATTTTCAGCTCCAAATCCAGATCCGACATCTTGACCTGGTAAGATCTAAATATTTTGTATTTCCATTTGAGGTTCTTAGTTAAGATGTCTCATCATACCAATCTTGATGAAAATCTTGAGGGAGCTAATAATTTTCGAGCCTCGAAGTATAGGATCTCCCTGGTCGTGGAAGAGAATGAGTTGGACTCCTACATCCATGAGGAGGTTCAAGTTCCAGAGGGAGATGAGGCTAAGGCCTTGCATAAGAAGAAGTTGGTTATGGAAAAGAGGATCAGTGCTAATTCTATCAAGGATCATCTTATCCCACATGTGTCCTCTCTCAAGACACCTAAAGCTATGTTTGATGCCCTAACCAAATTGTTTGAAGGGAAGAACGTAAACTAGAAGATGAATCTGAGGAATCAACTAAAGAATGTGAAGATACAGAATGCAGAGACCATCTAGTCTTACTTCACAAGGGTTTCTCAGATCAAGGAACAATTGGAAGAAGTAGATGAAGAAGTGGAGAATGCAGAAATTGTGATGACCGCCGTGAATGGTCTCCCTAGGACATGGGACTCTTTCATTCAAGGGATCTATGCTAGAAAGAAGTTAGTCAAGTTTAGTAAATTGTGGGAAGAATGTTCTCAAGAAGAAACTCAGATAGCAGCTCGAGAAGAGAAGATGGGAAGTGAATATCAAGCTCTCATAGTAGAATCCAAGAAACCCAGATCCAACCATCACAAAAGTAAGTACTCTCATCATAGGAATAACTCTAGAAATTCTAGAGATAAGTCTAAGTACATTTGCTATACATGTGATGAAAGAGGACAGTTTGCTAGATATTGTCCTAAGAATAAAAGTATCTCTCACAAGAATAAGGGAAAGAAAAGAAGACATCATGCTCATGCTGAAGAGGATGATGAACCTTCATCAAAGAGAACCAGATATGAAAGTGAAGATTCTTCAAGCGAGGATGAATATGTTTTGATCTCCGCTCTCATGGGAAATATTACTCTTAGAAGTGATGATTGGCTTATAGATAGTGGGGCTTCCAAAAATATGAATGGATTCAAGGAATACTTTGTGAAACTTTCAGAACATGAATCACCTCACAAGTTGAATCTAGGAGATGACTACCAATATCCGATAAAAGGTAGTGGGGAATCTTCCTATAAGCTAGACTCTGGAAAGTATCTAACAATGAAGGAAGTTTTGTTTGTGCCAGGACTCAAGAAGAACCTTCTCTCCATATTAGTGTTATATGCAAAAGGAATGAGGGTTGCATTCATAGATGGTCAAGTCATTCTGTGGCCAAAAGGAAAGACTATCAATGATGCAATAGTGATTCGTGAACAAGAAGGAGGTTTGTACAAATTGAGGGGCCATCTAGAACAAGCCTTGGCCCATGACACAATAGAGCCAAATGAACTATGGCATATAAGGCTTTCACATGTGCATTACAGAGCACTACCTCTTGAAAGCAAAGTTGTTGAAGGTCTTCCAGAAATACAAGAAAAACATGATGGGGTCTGCAAAGGATGTGCTAAAGGAAAGAACACAAAGAAGACATTTCCAAGTAGAAAAAGAAAAGAAAAAGGAATCCTGGAAATCATCCACTCTGATGTATGTGGTCCTATGTCATCAAGCTCACTAAGTGGGAATGCATATTATGTTTCTTTTATTGATGACTTTTCTAGGAGTACATGGTTTTACTTCATGCATAACAAAGACGAAGTACTCAGCAAGTTCAAGCAATTCAAAGCCTTTCTTGAGAATCACACTGAAAAGAAGATCAAGAATTTTCAATTAGATAATGGCAGAGAATTCACTTCAAATGAATTCAAAGAGCTATGTAATGAATCAGGGATGAAGAGGGAGTTGTCCACTCCTTATAATCCACAACAGAATGGGATTACAAAATGGAAGAACATAACTATCATGGAAGCTAGACATTAGAGGAATTTTGGGGTCTAAAATGGGCCTCCTAAGGAAAATAATAAAATAATAGTTAAAATAATAAAATAATATTGATTAATTTTGGAGGAAGAAAGAAAAAAACTACTTTTTGTGTTCATATTTTCGACATATCTCCTTGTGTTTTTACTCAAATTTCGATCGGGAGAGCTCCTTAGATACAAAATTTGATTTCGCATCCAACGAGTACCCACACTGCATACTTTTGACGGACCCCACTACCCCAAAAACAAGAAATACCTGAAAAAATGTGATGATGACATCATCATCACGTTTTTTCAGGTATTTCTTGTTTTTGGGGTAGCGAGGTCCGTCAAAAGTATGTAGTGTGGGTACTCATTGGATGCGGAAGCAAATTCCACATCCAACGAGCTCTCCCGATCGAAATTTGAGTAAAAACACAATGAGATATGTCGAAAATACGAACAAAAAAAGTAGTTTTTTTTAATGACAAATATGTCAATTCAACCATTATGGTTGACTTATTTTATTGAAATTATATTGGTTCTTGAATTCCAACTCACAAAAAATTATTTTGGCACGTTTTCTTATAAGGCCCATTTTAGACCCCAAATTTCCTCTAATGAGAGCAATGCTTAATGATCAAGATCTTCCATGCATATTTGGGCAGAAGCGGCCAGAACAGCGGTGTATGTATAGAAGCGTAATCCACATAGAGTACTCAAGAACAAGACTTGTGAAGAAGTATTCTCTAGCAAAAAACCAGAAGTCAGCCATCTCCGAATATTTGGCTGTCCTATGTACATACACATTTCAAAAGAGAAGAGAACAAAATTAGATCCTTCAGGAAAGAAGGGTATATTTGTGGGATACTTTGATAGCTCGAAGGCTTACAGAATCTATTTCCCAGGATACAAGAAGATTGACATCAGCAGGGATGTGACATTTGATGAAGACATAGCTTACAACAAATTCATAAAGAGACCTGCTGAAGAACCTGAAGAAGCAGAAGCACCCAGAATTCATGATACAACCATGAACGAAGAAACTCAAGAAGAAGATCAAGAATTTGAAGAACCACAAAGACCTGTAGGTCCACCTCTGGAGAAGAATCCTCATAAGAGGAAACCTACTTGGGTACGTTAAATTATCCAAGGTGTGGAAAGATATGGGGCTCTAGAAGAGAATCATAGAGAAAGAAAGAGGACTAGATCCTGCTCCGGGTATGTAGCTTTACTATGTGATTTCATTGATAAAGAACCTTCCAATTATGAAGAAGTGGCAGAACAGAAAGAATGGAAGGATGCTATGATCGAAGAATATCAATCGATCATGAATAATGATGTTTGGGATGTTGTCCCAAGACCAGAAGGGAAGTCAGTTGTGACTTCCAAATGGATCTACAAGATCAAGCATGCTGCAGACGGTAGCATTGAAAAATATAAAGCAAGATTTGTGGCTTGGGGTTTCTCTTAGAAAGAAGGAATAGATTATGAAGAAACCCTTGCACCTGTATCTAGATACACTTCCATCAGATCAGTACTAGCTCTGGCTATAGTGATGAAATGGAAGATACACCAGATGGATGTCAAGACTGCCTTCTTGAATGCTATAGTGGAAGAGGAAGTGTATGTAGAACAACCACTCGGTTTTGAGACACATGACAGGGATTCTCATGTGTGCATATTGAAGAAAGCCCTATATGGTTTGAAATAGGCACCTAGGACTTGGTATGACAAAATTGACAGCTTTCTACCCAGTTTGGGCTTTACCAAGAGTAAAGCAGATTCCAGCCTGTACTACAAGGTTGAAAATGGCAACCCAGTGATGCTCCTACTTTATGTAGATAATATGTTTTTGACAGGCATGGATGGGATGATTACTAATACGAAGAGAAATCTTGCTGCCGAGTTTGAAATGAAGGACTTGGATATGATGCATTATTTCCTAGGCTTGGAGGTGTGACAAAGTGCATATGGAATCTTCCTTGGACAAGGGAAGTATGCAGTAGAGATCCTGAAGAGGTTTGGGATGATGGACTGCAAATCCATGGCCACACCTATGGTATCGAACATGAAGCTATTAAGCGATGCTTCATGAGAGTTAATTGATTCTATGATGTATTGTGAGATGATTGGGTCCTTGATGTACCTAACGAGCACGCGACCAGACATTTGCTTTGCTATGAACACCTTGAGCCAGTTCTTGACAGATTTGAGAAATGTTCACTTGATTGTTGCAAAGCATATTCTAAGGTACCTGAGGGGTACAATTGATTATGGGCTCAAGTATGAGTTGAATTAGAAGATTAGCCTGGAGGGTTATGTTGATTCAAATTGGTTAGGCAGTTCCATCGATAGGAAGAGCACATCAGGATGTTGCTTCAGTATGGGATCAGGTGTGATCTCTTGGTTTAGCAGGAAGCAATTCTGTGTGGCACTGAGTACAGCTGAAGCAGAGTATGTTGGAGCTTGTTCAGCTAGTTGTGATGCAGTATGGCTGAGGAAGCTACTATTTGATTTATTTGATCTCTGGATGGATGCTACTTATATACATTGTGACAACCAGAATTGCATGAAGTTGTCAGAGAATCTAGTGTTCCATGACAAGTCGAAGCATATTGAGATCAAGTATCACTATATCAGGGATATGTTGTAGAGGGGAATAGTGAATCTCTAGTATGTTGTGACAAACGATTAGATATCTGATGTATTGACGAAGCCATTGGCTAGGGTGAAGTTTGAGTACTTCAGAGAGAATCTTGGTGTTCTCCAGATCGATGTTTTCTCGAAAGGGAAGTGATGATTCCATGAGACATTCTGACATGGGAGAGGATTAAGTTCCTTCCATGGTCAGATGTAAGGACTAAGCCATTCTATCATGGTGAGAGGATTTGGTTCCTTACATGTCAAATATGAGTGCTGATCCATTCTGATGTGGCTGTAGGATTGGTTCCTAAGTGATCAGATATGAGTGCTGTTGTCATTCTGGGAATAGAGGTGCCTGGTCAGTTACTAGGAAAAATCAGTCTAGGATTGAGAAGCCATTTTGATGTGAGAGAGGGATGTGTTACCACTTGATTAGATGTAAGGGCTAAACCATTATATCATGGCTAAAGGATTAGGTTCCTCCTATGTCAGATGTGAGTGTTGGACATTTTGACGAGTAGGTCATATGTAAGGGAAATTGCCATTCTGGGAATGGAGGCACCTAGTCAGTAACCAGGTAGCTTAGTCTAGGAATGGGGGCCATTTTGATGTTATGGTAGGATTACTTCCTCCATGATCAGATGTGAGTGGATTCCCTTATGATGTGGTTCTTTCAAGCATGGTCGGATATAAGTGTAGAGCCCTTTCGATGCGGTGTTTTCGAGCATGGCCGACTATAAGTGCTGATACTTTTCGATGCGTTGTCCTCGGAGATGGTTGGATGTAAGTGTAGAGCCTTTTCGATGTGGTGTGCTTGCACATGGTTGGATATAAGTACTGAGCCATTTTGGCGTGATGTGTTTACACATGGTCAGATGTGAGTGTTGGGCCTTTCTGACAAGATGAGGTCAGATGTGAGTATTGGGCATGCCTTTCTAACAAGATGAGGTCAGAAGTAAGAACTGGGCAAGCCATTCTGACTTAAGTGTCAGATATAAGCACTGATGAAGACCTACATGAAGGGTAGTCCTACAGGATTGACTCTGTAGAACTTCCTATGATGAGAAGAATCAAGATAGCACCATTCTAGGATAGCATGATGATCTAAACTTGATGATGATCCAGATCAAGTGATCCAGATGTGATGATCTAGACTTGATGATGATCCAAATCAAGTAACGATCCAGTTGTGATGATGATCTAGATCAAGTGATGATCCAGATGTGATGATGATCCAGATTTGATGACGATACATATTGAGTGATGATCCAAATGTGATGATGATCCAGTAGTCATGATGATGCAGATCCTGTGATGAAGAAGACTTGAAGAAGAAGATGACTTGAAGACAAAGAAGATGAAGAAGATGAAGAAGACGAAGAAGACTTGAAGACTAAGAAGACTTGAATATGAATATGACGAGATGATCCAGTTGATGCAGAGAAGAAGACCAGTGCTGAAAATTGTGTCGAAATAATACCTTCCTAGTTAAGACGGAGCGTTGATGTATTTGTAACTTTAGAATGTATTCATCTATGTATCTTATGTCTTGTAACCCAATGTTTAATCTGAGATGTATCTATTATGTAATTGAGTCATGTTGCCATGCCCCGATGTTTCGATCGGGAGGATCTATAATGTAAACAAGTCATGTCAAGTCATTATGGGTAACCCTCGTATTGTCTAAGGGTTAAATTCCCCACAGTTCCAGGGCACTAGGGTTATTAGAATCACTTAGTGAAGTCAGTCCTAGTAGGGTTTTAGTCATGTCGGGAAGCAGTATAAATAGAGAGGTGACTTCTCTATTTAGCACACATCTTATACACACTCAAGTGTAATGCATAGTTAAGGAAGAAGAAGAGACTGGGGCTAGATAAGAAGAAGGTTACTGCTGATGGGAGATCACTTACTGTTTTGGGATTTTCTATTTTGGTGTTGATTCTATCTTTGAGGAAGTTGCAGGATTTTCTCCAGTTATGGTTTCCCCGAGGAAAAACACTATGTTCATTATCTCTTGTGTTTGATTACTGTGCTTGTTATTCTATTAGTTAAATATCCTAATAATGCTAGTTGAATGTTGAAAAACTAACATCAATGATGTGAACCGTTAACAAGTGCAAGGGATATCACCATTGATTTCAATGATTTCCAAGGTACCCTAGTACAATATCCTAAGTTTGAAGAGATGATCTGACAATGATCACTTAGTTGAATATTTGAATCAGAGGTCAATGATGTGAACCTATGTCGAAAGCGAGAGAACATTTCATTGAGACATACATATCTCAAGGTACTAAACTTGTTTCTAAGACTAATTCCTAGATAATGAGCTAATGTCGAGAGCAGTAGTCTAGTCAAAGGAGGGCCATGGTGAATCCCACATTGACAACACGAAACTTGTAACAAAGTTCTAGAATTTTGTAGATAATGTAACCATAGGATTGACTCAAAATTAACTGAATCAAAAGAAAAAAATTGACTCCAAGTGTAAACTTGCAAAACAGTTTCCCTTTTGAACATAAGGCAACGTGACCGAAGACTTGGCAACATTGACTTGATGAGGCAGAACACAATGCGACAACTGACAGTGCAATATTTGAGAGACTCAAAGGAGTGGCATGACTCATGAAAGTGGATCGACTCAGAAACAAGTTGAATACCAAATGGACTGAATGAAATGCAGAAAAGTGCCATGTTCAAAGGTGACTAAGAACTTCCATTATTGCAAAATGTTTTCCCTTTCCCTTAATTTCCCCATCATGATTGATGAATTCCTCTTTTTTGTTTTTTACGAGTTCAAAGAGGGTAAGAAAAACTCATTTTAGCTCATCCTTCAGACATGTCCAAACTCATATGTTTTATGAATCTAAGAAAGGAGGGGTTCGTTCCCAGAAAAGGGTCTTTCAATGTTTAATTTAATGAGTCCAATGAAAGAAAACTTAGTGTAGTTCATGTTTAGAGAGTCTGAAAAAACTAAATAAAACTCCAAAGGGTCCTTTTTCATATTATCTAGTCTCTAGGGCCTGAAAAAGTTTAAAATAATACCCAATAAAACTCTCCCAGTAATGATTGGATGGAGTGTACCTTTTTCATAAGTAGTGCCCCCTAGTCCGATTTAAAAGGGGTAAACTATCACTAGGAAGACGACTCTTCAAGTACTTTTATGAGCATGAAGAAGACAAGCTCACTCGACAATATTTTCACATTTTAAGAGTCTGAAAACAGCTTAAATAAGACTCCATTAACTTTTTTCATGTTTGAATCTAGAGCACGAAAAAGTAATAAACTAATCTCAATCCATTTTTCATGTTTTAACCAGAGAACAAAAAATGAAAAGTAGTATCAACACCATCTTACTATTTTTAACGAGCTCGAAGATCAGTTGAAAGAATGCTAAAGCTATCTGATTCATTTTTTAACAAGATTGTAACAAAAGAAGAACTAAGCTCAAAATGACTTGTTTCATTTTTACACAAGGTTGAAACAAAAAATAAATATGCTTGAAACGTGGTTTCATTTTTATGCAAGCTTGAAACCAAAAGGTAAACTATGCTTAAGGAAACCTAATTCATTTTTTAACGAGCTTGAAATAGAAAATAAACTATTCTTAGGAATGGTTTCATTTTTATGCAAGCTTAAAACCAAAAGTTAAACTATGCTTAATGAGACCTAGTTGATTTTTTAACGAGCTTGAAATAGAAAATGAACTATGCTCTAAAGAATCTATTTCATTTTTTAACAAGATTTACATAGAAAGGGAACTATACTCACAAGCATCTATTTCATTTTTTAACGATCTTGACATAGAATGGGAACTATGCTCACAAGAATCTATTTCATTTTTTAACAAGATTGACATAGAATGGCAACTATGCTCAGAACAAGTTCTAGGCCAACATGATGTCTAGAGTTTGCTGGGTTTCCCCCTTACATAAGAAGCTAGTGACTTAACTCCAGTATGATATCCATAGGATGGATCCATGCCCCCCATTTTACCTTTGATGGGAAGAAGCTAACTAGAAGGGGAAAGAGCCACAAGAACATGTAGGACATTCAAGGAAGACTGATGACTAGGAATCACATGATAATCAGGTTTAATGAAGGAAAGCTGATAAATGGTCAGAATCTTCCCATCATGGGGAAAATACATCACTCGAAAGAGTGTGGACACTACAAATTTCATGGCCTAAACATAATCACACCCAAGGAGAATATTGAAATATAAAGGAAGTTGGACTACCATAACATTGATACAGACAATTTTTCCTTCCAAAGTGATAGGTAACTGAAAAAGGATCCCTAAAGGTGTTGTAGGTCATCAATTAAAAGCAATTATTTTATCGGTAGTTGGCACAAGCGAGGGAGAACCTATGGATTTCCAAGCAATAGAGGATAGAATACTAACAGAAACCCCTTTGTCAACAATAATGCAGAGTATAATCATAGTGGTAACTCGCTATATGGAAAGGAACACTCGAATGAAGATGAGATTCTCTTACGTTACCCCATTCAAAGGAAATAGCCTCACTACTTGGAGAGGGTTCTGTCAAAAGAAACAAAATTTCCTCTTGCATAGATTAATTAGAAATAACTACGAAAACTTCAGCAAGATGGTTTTCACTCCCAATTAGAAGAGAGGGACAAGATGAAGACTATGTCGAAGGGAATACTTCAGTCTTGACACTCTCTAATGAAAGAGTGAGATTGGGTGGAGATGTCATCAACTCAACCACTTTAACTTCACTCTCCAAAGGAAGGGTAGGATCAACCAATGGGATGTCAAGTGACAACTTACGATAACCTGTTGGAAGCTGTTGACAAGAAACAATAATATATTCCAACAACTTATAAGCTTCATCCATACGAGGACAAAGTTAAGTAAAGTGCATGTCCTTACATGGAAAGCAAGGATTTATGACTTTACCATTCCGACTCTTAACCATAGAGTCACTGGTTGAGGGGGCATCATCAGCATGATAACCAGAGGCTGATGACATATCTTGCCAGGAAATCTTAGACCACTCTTCTAATACTGGGACCAGACCATGACAATATTTCAGAAGGTGCTCACCCTTGCAAATACTACAATGGAATTTGGGATTACGTGATCTTGAGGTGTGCAGATCAACACTCTCAGATTTGGCAGGAGTGATTGGTTAAGACTTATTTTTTTGTTTGTTTTTCTTCTTCATAATATTCCTTTTCTTATTCTTCTTATCCACCTAAATACTAGTACTACAATTTTCAACAGGAGAAGAGGGAGAAATGGGAGAAGACACATCTGGTGAAGAAGGAGAGGGATCAACATGAGGTTGATGCTCTTGAAATGAAGTATTAGGATCAGAAGCAACTAGTGTACATGGCATAACTAGACTAGAGAATAACCAAACAGGTAATCCAATAGTCAATCAAGGAAATCTTAATGTAGCCATGAGAGGAGGATCAACATACCCATATGGAGGGAACACAAAATAAATGCTTGGTAAAGGATTCTCTTGGTTGGTAGTCCTGGAAGGCAAACCCATAGCTATGTAACCAAACTATCTCTCTCTTCTAAAAAATCCTAACTATACAGACAATAAGCACTACTCAAATTAAAGAAGCAATCAAAATATGTGAGAGGAGTGGATTAAAGGTCTAGAACCTTACATGATTGTCAAACCATCACAACTAGTGTGATGCCAAGATGGCCAAAGGGTTAACTTGGATGGTCTCAGGATTCCTAAAAGTGTCTCTTCATATATGCAAGGTATGTGGGAGCTCAAATTGGTAGTAGTGTTATATAATGCACAACTATCCACAAGGGGCCTTCCTATATACAATAGAGTAAGTGAAGTACCTTTCTATATACCTAAAGGGTACATGAAAGGCCGTTCAATATACTGATGGTACATGGAATAACTGCGTGAGTACCAGGTTGTAGTGCAGACAAAGTAGCAACAAATCCTATGTTTTACGATGCCTGAACACGTCACTAACCTATCACACAAATTGCTAAAAAATTTAAACCTAAGCTAGAGCTTAATTTTATCTTGAACAGTTAGGTGGATGCATCAGGTGAGGACATAAAAATTAAAACCATGTAGTATGATCTGCAAAATTTCACTTTCACTTTCAAAGTTTTTCCTACTTAAGGAAGGGAGAGAGAGGTTCAATTCATTTGAAACATAGAATAAATCCCATACAAAAATAAAAGAAACTTGCTTATATGATCCTTTCCTAACTGAAGCAAAAAAAATATTCTCTTTTGAACTGAAAAAGAAGTGAGATCTCTAATGAAAAGCAAGAAAAGATTGTTACAAATTTAAACAAAAGTGTTCAAATTTTTCAACTAAAGTGAGACTGATCTAAAAGCAACATTCTACAATAACTTTTATATGGATTTTGTTACAATTTTTGAAAAAATAAAAAACCATACAAAAATCATGTATAACAAATGAAGAAAAACTGGAATGAATCTTTTCTTGTTCTATCAACGAAGAAAGAAATCAGAGATCTAACAAAACCAAGTTCTATTCAAAGCCAACTACGAATCTTTAAAGACCAACATCAATCACAATTCTTGAAAATACGTATGAATTCATACACCCTGGCTGGTAAGGCATGTCAATAATCAACCACAAGGTTACTTCCTGGTAAGGCATGTCCATAAAGGGGTATTCTGGATTTGGGTGTATTTCTTGTAGCTTTAAAACCAGTTCCCATATGTGTTAAAGGGTTTTTTTTCTATGGATTCAGAATTACATGGATATGCTTGAATTTCGTGGATCAAAACAACTTTTGTTCATACCTAATGCATGACATAAGTTGGATCAAGCACAAGAAACTTGTTTCTTAACATTCCAGTCAGGTTTTACTCAAGATAATATTATGGGGACAAATGTGGATGAGATCTTCTAGATGAATATAGACACGATTGATGTTGTTTGTATTTACAATAGGAAGTGAAGATGGACTTAGCATTGTCACACAAGCACATTTCCAACAAAGCTAGTCCAAATACACAATTAGTTTTAGTGTCCTAGTTACACTATCTTACCCTATCCCCTGTCATCAGAAATACTTCATATCCCTTCCTTATGATCTGTACACTCCTATTGACTTTGTTCTTTTAGGATTAGTGTAAAGTTTTGGGCACATTCCTATGTATTAGTGTAAAATTAGTGTATATTTTGGGCACAATTAGTGTAAAATTTTGGGGACTTCGTGGCTAAAACGTTTTTCTAAAATTTCCTTGTTGTCGCTATAGCTACGAACAATTTCTCGCTACACCAACGAAATTTCATCGGAAAAACTTTGTTTTTTTTTATTTTCTTGCCGGAACACTTCGTCGCTACACCAACGAAGTTTAGTCGCTAATATATAT
>LPNX010282743.1:150553-161974 GCA_001517045.1 Pseudotsuga menziesii
TGAAACTTGACTCATGGGAATGGGATCATAGCTGTAATACTGGGGGTGTCATTGCAAATGGGAAATACTTGGAGGAGGTAGATACTTTTGATATTGAAGGGATACAAGGAAGACACATTGCAGATTACTTTGAACAAAGGTGACCCAATGTGGGAATGCTGCCAAACTATTTTTTGTGGGGCGATGTCTAGGGACATCGTTGTGATACGATCTCGTGGATTTTTGGTGAGCCTAAGAAGGTAAATGCTAGATGGTGATTTCAATTTTAGAGAGTCTGAAAGCAAGAAGAAGACTCTAGTGGGGGCTCTTTTTCATTGGTAGTCTCTTGTGCCCAATAAAGGATAAACGTATACATAGGAGATCTCGCCATCCTTTGGAGGATGAGATACTTGTTTACCATTGCTATTCCAATCAGGCCAGAAAAGGTTAAACCTATATTGACTGGATGGTCATTCAGATACTTTTATGAGCATGAATGAAAAAGTTTGCTCAGCAATCTTTTCTTGATGAGAAGGTTGGAAAAGAGATTAATGACAACCTATAGTGAGCTTTTTCGTAAGGCGTGGCCCCTCTGCCTAAGAAAGCATAAAAGTATGCAGAGGGGAATGGTCTTGGCTTGAGTGTGCCAAGGAGGTCCTTTTCAATTGATGGTATACATGGTCCACAAAAGGAGGTAAACAAGACAATGTAGATGCCCTTTCCTACAGTTTAGCGAGTGGGAAAGGAAGCAGCTGCGCTCAAATATCTTTTCATTGTTTTTAGGAGTCAGAAAAGAGCTTAAATGAAACACTAGTATGGTTAATCAATTACGGTGGCACAGGCGGTGCCCCATGTTGGGACGGTGGAAAGTGGTCCAAAGGTCATTCGCATAGTATGGACAGAGCAGAAGGCTCTCAAACATACCAATACATGCACGGGATAGATTACGGTAGAGGCTCGTGAGTCAGTGCTTCGGAGGCACGCAAATCGAGGTGGATCTCAGACAGAGGTCAGGAGAGCTATGTGTGAGTTGTGGTGGACGAAATTGAATACATGCGATGTGAGTGCAAGTCTGGGGGCATTTATATGCCAAATACATGCTAAGGAAATGATATGTTTTGTGGACAATGGTCCAGATGTCCGCGTGAGGTTCGGTAGACGGAGCATACAACTATGTGTTAAAATACAAAAAAAAAGAAAATGGTGACCCTTAATGGGCGGTGGCCTGATAACACACATGAGTAGCACTAGGGAAGAGTGATACAAGTACAAGTCCGCAGACACTTGCATCGCCATGCTGTGGCTCGTAAATCGAGGTAGTCTACGGGAAACAATCCCAAAATTTATTTGTTAAACATGAGACAATGGTCTCATAAGAAGATGGAAATTTGGGCCTAGAGTTGTGAGAGGTGTATCAAATAGGTTTTGAGTGACTTTGGATTAGTAGCTAATGGTGTTTCCCTTGAATTGCGGTAAAAAACATTGAAAAACAAGAAAGGGAAAAAAAATACGCTATGAGGGACTCATAGTGGTTATATCAGGAATAGACTCTCTTACTGTGGAGCCCGTTGTGTGGCTTCTTCAAGAGTCGACCGTCTGAGTCAATGAAGAGGTATACCCCCTTGCTGAGACAAAGGTCATTGGCAAGGCAGGATGACGAAATCTGGTCCATTATGGGAAGAACCGATTCCACACTATGGTTTAAAGGAAATGGGGTAAAACCGAAGGTGGTCTTACATATATTTTCGTCATCACATAAGTGGTGTTGTGATAGATCAGGTGGATCTTCCATGGTCGATGAGACGGAAGGGAAACTGGTGCTAGAGATCATGTAGATGGTATTGGTTGTGGTTTTTGTGCCCTTGCCCCCAATATCTGTTGGAGGAAGAGGGGCAGGCCTAGAGATGGGAGGAGTCTTTCATGGACCTAGAGGTAGGTGAAACATCATCTCAATTTGATGGACATGAGTCAACACATCTTGGGGCCTTAGAGGTAGGGTAGGTGGTTCAAGGTACCACACAGGATCTCCTAGTGTGAAATCCTATAGATTGCGGGTTTCCAGGACAGACTTACTCATGATCCCAGATGGTAGGAAAAGGAAAAGGAAAAGAAAAAGGAAAAGGAAAAGGAAAAGGAAAAGGATCATGTTGATCGGGAATGAACCCCACTGTTTCCTTGGTAACTGAGGTTGAGGTTGTGATTGAGGTTGTTGCTACAGATGGAGCTGTGGTTGTAGAAACAATGGTAGAGACAAGTTTGATGGACCATTGGTGGTGGTGGAGACAAGATGGTCTGTAGAACTAGATATCATGTAAGTGGACATGATGTCTGAAGAAGGAGGTGGGGGATGAATTTCTTCGATCAGGGTGATCTCAGAATCCAGGGAATGTTGACGGAGGTCGGCTAAAGCCATTTGAACTTCGGGAAAGTATTGGAAATGGTGAGAATAATGTCCATACAAACCACAGAGGGTGCAAGCATGTTTTGTTCTCAGTGACTTGTTTTTTCCTATTGGCATGGTTGGAAGTTCAACCATGGGGAGTTTTTCGGTTGTGTCCATGGCATCCAAATGCACATGGATCATTGGAATTTTAGGGCAATACTCAGTTGGATGGCCCTATTATTCACAGATGATGCAAGGTAGGATCTTCCAAGGTTCTACAATGGCTTTGGCGTTCTTGCCCCTGGCTCTTTTTGGGTGGGGCAATGCAGGTGCAGGTGCAGTGGTTGGTTTTTGCGAACTGGGTGGAGGATGGGACTCGATTGTAATGGGATACATAGGTGTTAATACTACCTAGGGCATCAATGGTTGAGCTGGTGGATCAAGATACCACACAAGAATTCCCAATGTAAAGTTGGGTAGGTTTAGGGTGGCCATTACTGGCTTTCTCATGACACCAGGTGGGGAAAAGAGGAAGGGAATCGTATGGACTAAAGAGGAGCCCAGATAACTCTCTACTAGTTGTATCTGGGGGTGCAGTTGTGGTTGTGGCTATGCGTAATGCTGCAGCTACGGGTGATGTTGCGGCTGCTATTGGTGTTGCGGCTGCAGACTGTGTTGTGGTTGCAAATGGGGCTGCGGCTGCGCTTGTTGTTTGGGTGCAACGGTGCTGGATGAGACCATGCACAAGTCCCCAGTCTCATTTTGTGTCAGTGGTGGTGACACTAAGGGGAAATGAGCCATCATGGTGGTATCAACAAACAACTCAGGACCCACATTCAACAATGGGGAGGCTGGTGTGTTGTCAACCATGGTGTTGATTGCAGGGACGACATTGGTGTGTGTGGTTGTCCCTTGTGCCTCAATGGTGGTGATGGTAGGGATAATGTTGGTGGGTGCCGTTAACCCTTGTGGATCATGATAAGTGAGTTGATCAACCATCACGATCTTCCCTTCATGAGGGAACATCATGAGATGAAAGACAGTTGATGCGACTGCTCTCATGGCGTACATATAACTTCTTCCGAGAAGAAGGTTATAGTCCAGTTGAACATTCACGACCTCTATGTCGATTGGCACTATCTTCCCTGATAATGTGATGGGGACATGGGGGAGGATTCCTTGGGATTTAGTGGGATGGCCATCATAAGCCCACAAAGTTGTGGAGGATGGTTGTAGAATTGGGGATCGAATTTTCTGCCAAACCACGGTGGACACAATGCACATGGATGCCCCCTCATCCACTATTCACTAGTGCATGACCAAATTCTGGATAGACACCGGGATTTGAAAGGCGATGGTGGATGGCATGCGTAGTTCTCCATTCTTTGTGTCAAATGTGATCAACTTGGAGTCGAAGGGGTATACGTCCCCAAGGGTGGCTAGTAATGCTTTTCACTGCGTTGAGAACGTTTTGAGTACCTCCAGAGTTGACATGGTAGTTGATGTTTGGGCCAAATCATCCACAATACTATAGCTAATAGAAGCTCTATGGCGTTGTTGACCACTCGGCGTATGGAGGGGCGGGGGAAAGGGGGTAATTGAAGAGGTAGGTTGACTATTTTGGACATAGATGTCGCTGATGTTTCAACAGGTTTGGTGGTGGTACCGTACTGATTCCTTCTAGTTTGTAGGTTAACCTCTTCGGTCATCATGGCTAGCAGGTGGTGGACACCTATTTCTATTATGGGAGGTGCCCTCGGAGTGTTGGGATTGGCCTGGGGAGGGGGTGCGGTTGCCACCAATCCTTGGACTGGTAGTGGGTTTTGAAGCACCATGGGGGGAGGTCCTTATGGTGATGGGTTGGGTTGGGCTTGGTTCGTAGCATTGGTGGCCTATTGGGCCTCGTTCTGAATGGCCTTCTTAGCATGACCCATGAGGGGACACTCAAATGTGTAGTGCCCATAGACATTGCAGAGTGTGTAGGGTTTGTTTATGCGCAACGGGACATTGCATCTTGGTGCATTTTATCATGGGGGGTTTTGGGTGGGTCGGTTTGTCGTGGCATTGTTGGGAGGGTTTGGTTGTTGACCGCCTCCCTACGGTTGGTTATTGGCTTGGTTCTGGGGCCGATTATTTCTAGCTTTCCCTTGTTTATTGTTGGGGGCAGCCTGGTTGGGATGGTTTTGTTGTACAAATACTTTCCCCAATGGAGTGGGTTGAGCAGGGCTGGGGGCTTCAACTGCTTGCACTAGTGGTGCATAATAAATTTGGGTGGGTTGCGGTGCCACAAATGTGGGAATTTTTCCTTGCGCAATGCGTTGTTGACCAATCCATGGCCTGAGCCTGTTGCGGTGGTGCATGTAGTGTGTAGGAAATTGTTGCTACGGACTGGGACATCATTCTGGCATAGTCCAGAGTTTGGTTTTGGTAAGAAACACTCGCAGTGTTGCTTGGTTGTTGTGTAATGGTAGGTGGTGTCAGATGGTGCTATGGCTGTTGGGAGACCGAGCCTATGATGTCGTCCATAGCATGGGATGACCCTGGTTCATCTTGATAGGAGGTACCTGGGTGGGGACCATCTGGAATGATAGTGTACAGATATCCAAACTGAGCGTAGATCAGGTCAAACTATTGGGATTTCACTATGGCCTCCTCTTCGGATTGGGTACATTTTGATGTGACATCTTTTGTTATGGGCAGGAGCAAGGTCTTGAGGTACCAATCCAAGAAGATCATGTCATCAAGTTGGATTTTACATAAGCTACGACATCACCGCCACTCATGGATGTGGTCGGTTATATGTTTCACAGTGCTTTGGCGACAGGATAATAGGATCTACACCCCTTCGTCATATCTGACGGGGAGTTGGAAATACTGCAGGAACATGAAAGCTAAGGAGTTGAAATCCAAGTACTTGGCCTGCGGTAGCTCAATGTACCATTTGGCTGTGACACCTGTAAGGGTGCATTGGAATAGCCTCAGCATGATGTAATCATGTACAATGATGTTGGACGAGCACCATAGATGGAATGTCATAATGTGGTTTTGGGGACATTCCCCTGTCTTTCCTTCAAACTTGTGGATGTCTGATGGCAGCTTAGTTGGAATTGGAGGCCAAAAATCTTAATGGAGAATGAGATCGTTTGTCAATCGAGCCAAATCAGGTGAATTAAGATGAGCCATGAAAGGGAGATTTGACCCCAGGTTGATGTGGGATGGGGAAGGTATGGTGGTGGGGTTTGCAGGTGTAGAATGCACCTGCATGGCTGGGGGCACTTGTGGTGGCACCATTGTAGATGGGCCAATGCCCGCAAGTGTGGTGAGGGGGATAGTGTGAGTTGACAGGCCATTTCCCCCAAGTATGATGTGAGGGATAGTGTGAATGGAAGGGACATTACCCCCATGTATGACAGTAGGGGCAATGTAAGTGGACGGTCCACTGCCCCCCTGTGTGGCAGGAGGGGTAGTGTGTGTGGAAGGGCCACTACCCCTTTGTGTTGCAAGTCGGCCAACTTGGTTGGTCACTATGGGTCATGGTAACTGACTGATGAAAGTTTGCATGACTATGCTTGGGCCACCTGCAGGGTTGGTGGTGATAGGTTGTGGTGTGGACATGGGTCCACTTGCTATGGCGATGCCAAAAAATGGATTTGGATTTGCACTAGCCATGGGGCTTGATGGTGCAGTATGGAGGTCTAATTCAGACAGGTATGGGTCTGAATCTAAATCAGAGGCTATGTGGCCTTCTGATGGTGTGGGAGATCACTGAGAACGATTTTGACAGTGTCAGTTTAATGTCCTAAATGGTGGTGGTTCACCTCTTAGGCGGGAGGAAGAGCATGGGGGATCAATTGTGTTAGATGTTTATCAAACTGATGGGAATGATGTTTGGACCCCGGTTTCAATGGCTTCCTATTGGCTATAGGTGGTCACTCGGCCACCAAGACTACCAAAAGACAACGCTTGGATTTTTTCTCATGGCCATTTCTACTCAATTGGTGGGGCTTGTTTCCTGTTTTGCTTGGAAATTCCTCTTACCGGATAGCTACTTTGGGGTTCCCGTGGTACTCCTCACAATGAGTTTCAGGGCTGAACCCAAGTACTCTTCACGATTGAAGCAGTTAGGGACTTATGTCCTCAAAGACTACAGATTTTTTGAACTTAGTGTAAATTGATAAATTTTAAGGCTCTCTCAGCGTCATGAACTGAGTTTGGTTGATTTAGTGGTATGGTGTATATGTTTTTCTATTTTTTTGTTTATCAGGTGGCTATAAGTGGTTTATGAATATGTCGTAGATCTCATATCATTGTTTGTGAAAGCAGTGAACAATCATAAATTTGAAAAAAGATACATTTTTAACCTTGAATGTGACAACCTAACTAGGTGACTACCTTACACCTATATTCCTCTTAGACCAAGATAAGGTGTTGGGATCTCAACACAATGGGGCTAAGCCCATCCTTAGATCCATAGGTCACCTCCTGGATGCAAGGCTGGTCAATAGGGAGGACGCTTAGTGTCGTAAGAAGAACTCCTTCTCTACCCCCTCTACCTTCAAGGTCATCCGTTTTTAATTGTTTATAACAATATTCAGTGAAGGGCCTAGGAATATATGAGCTATGCCCTTCATTGTATCCTATAACACCCCGAAGGGTGATGACTGGGTAGAGGAGGAAGGGTAAGAAAGACTGTTAATTTTAGTTAAGCTACATTCATTAAGCCATCAAAATTTGTTTTGAATTTACACTTTGTCTGTTGATGCAATTACAGTAAACTGAAACAGAAACAAAAATTGAACTACTGTGCTGGACAGAGGTGGATGAGCCACACTGACAGTCCCTATTAAACTAAAAATTAAGTACTCATTTATAGACTGCACATTTCAGGTCAATTTCAGCGAGGGGGTCGCGAAAGTTTTCCAAAAACGGGCGAAGGGGTCTCATAGATTTCGCAGACAAAAGCAGTCTTCTTGCCTGAGTGAATTTGCACCTTTCAGGGGGAAAAAGGTGACCTGGTAGCACCTGTGAGGCCTAAAAGAGAGACCTCATCCCTTGTTCAGGCCTGATAAGTGCAACCTGCCCCATATTTGGGGTTTTTCTGTTCCTGAGTCAGATCCGGTCGAGAGTAACCAGTACTGTGGCCAAACCGACTCGAATTTTCCTTGCAGAGGCTTGGGCAACAATAAAAACTTAAAATAAACTAGATCTAAGCTATATTTGAGAAGAAATTTCTAAAACTAGGGCATAAATTGAAAAAACTTGAAATTTTAAAAAATGAACCATGGATCCTATGGGATTGACCTGGCATGGTCGCCAGTTCTGTAGCATGGATTTCTTCTTGCTACAGGGGCAGGAATGGATCCCTTCCATCTATAGGATGGAAGGGCAGGTTCCTGCGTGTGGATAATACAAAAAGAAAAATGGAATAGAAAAAAATCAAAGAACAAGAAAGAGTATGTCTGTGAGCCCCTCTGGAAACAAGGTTAGGGCTTCACCTTGGCTACTTCCAAACAACTATTAAGCTACAATAAACCTGCAAAACATGTTAGAAATCAAACCTACAAACAAATGGTGGTCAGAAAAAAACTAAACTAACAAAGCAAATACATAAACAAAATGATGTTATACCTCTCCTTTGGTGAAATGGGCCACCATGCCCTAGCTGGAAGCACCTCCCTATCTCACTCAGCAATGGAAGAGCTATGGCTCAATGGGGGAGATGAGTGGAAGAGAGGGGGATGTGGGTGGTGTGAGAGGCAAAGAGGTCTCAAGGCATCCACTGGCCGCATAACATTATGCAAGAGAGGTGTTGTTTTAGAATGACCCCCACCCTCCTTATATAGCTTTTTTTGGGGTTTTAGGGTTTTAAGCCCTTGGTCAATGCTTTAGCCCCTTCTACCCTAAATTTAGCTCCTTTTAGGGTTTTAGGCTCCTTTTAGGGGTTTTAGCCCCTTTTTGGAGGCTTTAGCCCCTAGGAGAGTTATTTAGGCTCCTTTTCGGGGTTTTTAAGCCCTTTTCTTCATTCTTAAGCCTTTTTTAGGGTGTGGGGGTCTAATGGAGTGATACGAGGGTCATGTATGGATGTCCTTGGTTGGTGTAGGCCATGTAGAGCTGAGTGAGGTATTTTTTGGATTAACAGGTCTTTCAGTGACTGTGGTTACTCTAGGCTGGGTACCCACCTTTAACTTTTTTTGACTCTCCAAACAATGGTTTTTCGTTTAGGGTAAAAAACAACTTTATCCAGGGATCCAATCGGATTTTTCTTAGACGGGGTGAAGGGTACTAACCCTAAATTTGCAAGAGGGAGGTAACCTCCTGTTTTTATGAATCCTGAGGTAGAAGGAGGATCTTCAATATTATCCTGGCAGCATCTCTTTCCTAATTCTCTCTATCTTGGTCCTCTTGCTCTTTTCTCCTCAATTCTTCTGCTACATTCTCTACGTCTCTTTCATTGTCAACTAATTCTTTTTTCATCCTCTTGTCTTCTTCACTTTTCCTTTTTTCTTCTTCTTCTCTTTTCCTTTGGGCCTCCTCAGCTACTAATTTCTATGCTTCTTCCACTAATATTTGGGCCTTTTCTTCCTTCTTCCTAGAAGCTTCTTCTTTCAGTTCCTGTTGCTCAGTAGTGCTACTGCTACTACCTTTTCCCCCTGCTGCTACACTCTTTTGTCTGAACCACTTATTTAAAGTAGTCATTACATGCATTTTTGAAAATTTCTTCATCCTTATCCAAGTAGTCAGATTATTAAAAATTTTATTTTACCAATGCACAATGTGTAGCAACCTTGCCTTTAGAATCGTTCCTATGAAATTTATTTTAACCAAAGTGAAAATTCTCCAGGTCCTTCACAAAATATGGCACACTTTTATCCTTCTAAAACTTGTATCTACTGACATAAAACCACATTGGTGGGTATACCACTTTAATCATGTCAAACAAAAAATTCATGAATCCATCCACAAAAAATTGTCTTACTGCTTCCTTATGCACAATGTAATTAGTGGCATAATTAGGAAGTATTGATGAGGCTCTAGTGCCCCCAAACATCCTCAAATAGGTTCCTTCTTTAGAGAAAAAATAGCCTCCATATTCACTTATGTCCTCAAGTGCTCCCTCAGACATACAATTGCATTCTTAAAGAAATATCAACTAGTAAGTTTGCATCAGAAGTTCCTCACAGATAATCTTATAATAGATGCGATACTTATCAGCCCATAAGATATGATATGTGGTGTAGATGGGTGTCTTAGCTTCAGTCCAACTATAGTTCAGTTTCGGGAATGGGTACTGGCACAAGATGCAGTCAACTAGATATGATCCCGTGTAGAATTATGATTTACCTTGGAGCAATCCTCCAAGTGTGACATCTATGCAAGAAGACAAGCTATTAGCTGCAATGTTAGCCCAGTTAAAAATAGTGCCATGCATTGTCACTTGATACATCAGTGGGATCCAACTTATCTTATAAGACTTCCCATTAGCCTTGCCGAAAATCCTATTTATCATTAGGGATACAATCTTGTAAGGAGTGTGCAAGAAGGAAGTTTCATATTCGCTAGATGCTTTCTGTTGAAATGAATTTACCACTATCATCATCATCTTCACACATTCAATATAATACAAACTCCAACCATTTATCCAATCATCCATCATGCTGATTTCTAGGATTGGTAGATTGCAGGATTTGGCTATGTATGTGGGTTTGAAGGAGGAAAAACATTTTCCTTCGAGGATATACATGATCATATAACTTGAGTCTGCCTTCAGAAAAATATATCTTATCTCCTCAGCACAAGTGAGAAGCTCCTCTCGCGTGGAAACCTTCGTGATCCCAGATCTCAATATGTTTTCATACAGGGGAAGATATTCCAAGCCTACATCTGGGACCTTGTGATATTTCATCATGTTATAGATATTTCCCAATTTGAACTCTTGTTTGGCTCCAGTGATGGCTTTGGTATCGTCATAAATTATCTCAATCCTAGGCATGATTTCCAATAGTGAATCCTCTTCAGTAGTCTTGGCTTTCTTGTTTCCTTTCTTTGGCATGGTGTTATGTGAGATCTAGGGCTGTGATGCAATCACATTAAGAAATAAATTAGTGTCCTTGCGATTAAAGCAACATGCATTCATAAAAACAGTAAATTGATAAAATATTGTAAACTTACTGTATATACAAGAAATATTATCTAGAAAATCATGTCCATTCGGTAGAAAATTGCACTTATGGAGAAAATAAAATATATATTAGTGAATTGTCTTTAGCCATCGTAAAATGACCCTGGTAAGGATCAGACTGAAAAGAAACTATCATTTCAAGTGGGGGTTCTAATTGTATATTTGGGAGCTCAAAAGCTAAATCATATGGTGTTCTACAACACGGTACGGGAGAAAGATCAAAATATCGGTTTTAAAATCTATGCAAAACTTCCCTTCATGAAAACTATCCAGAGAAAACATTGTTAAATCCATCAATACCAGATCGAATTTGAAACATTTTGAGACTAATGATATGACCACAAAGGGAAAAATACTTTCTGAAAGACACCCTAGGTTGAACTTAGAGGAAAATAATGACCCTCTTAGCTCGGGGCCTCACTAATCCCCTATCACTGCAAATAGATATGAACTAGGAGAGGAATCACCAATGAAAGACTTGACCCACCTTAGTCCCATAATTAACACACCAAGGGTCTATTCTCTCCATGTTCGACGTGTGACCGATCGAGAAAAATGGATTGGAGCAAGTAACAATCATGACTAGTGAAAAACTAGGTCAAACGAAAAATGGGGGTCGGGCCAGCTAAATCATAACACACCAAAATGCTATAAGGATGAGAAACCGATTTTAACCACGAAAGGGGATATAAAAACATAAACTCATACATGAAGATATGCCCAAAATTCTAATTACCAATCCCTGTTTACCAAATACTAAAAAGAAATAGTTGGAGGCCTACGTAGAAAACGTTGAAAGGCATGGATTTGGTGAAGAAAAATGCAGGCTTCAACGAGCAATCAATAGCTGGAACGCGTTGAAAATAGAGTGACAACCCAT
>LPNX010282743.1:162398-188110 GCA_001517045.1 Pseudotsuga menziesii
AAGTACCTTCTGATAGTGATGGCTCAAAAAAATGGATTCTTCTGCAACTGTCAGCTTACTTCATCAAAACCAACTGCAAAAGGCATTGACATGGCTCATCCAATGTTTTGTCAATGAAGGGTCAGCTACAAACCAAAAACTTTGTCTCCTTCTTTGGAAAGAAAATCAAACACATATTGACACTATCGAAGAGGTTTACTGGGAATGCTTGACCAAAGTATTATGGGTAGAATTGTAAAGAATTATTCAATTGGAAATGAAAACGTAATCCAAGATGAGAACATTGGCAATGAAAGGAATTTTTAGCTGCAATGGTCGGCTAGACTTTCGTGAAGTGGCCTAATGAAGAACCGTCGGCCTCAAAGGCAGAATTCCTCCGAACGTATAGGCTCCAACACTCGAACATATCTGCAACTGTCAGATGGAAACTCAAATATTTCTGAAAAAGGATGAAATTTTGTTCCAAAAGACATCGTGAAATCGGCTGGAAAGTGTTGTGCTAGAAGTCATATTTTTTCCATCATGTCGGCAAACATTCAAATATTCTTTCAACATATTAGGGCAAAAGTGAGTTTTCACTAGGTGAAAAAAACTCTTCAAACTTGTTAAGGACCAAAAACTATGTCATGGAAAGCAATCTTTAAAGGGTAGAAAAATTCTAAGGAAAATCAAAAGATAAAACTCTAAGGAGGCGCCCTAAAAACATAAAACAATTTGGGGTATTGGTTGTAGCAGGAACACATTCATATTAGCCAACCTTGACTTCTGTCAACATGATGCCCTCCAAGCGTTGAATCTCTCACCTTTTTTCATAAACCACAATACAAACATGTACTTTATTGATTTTATTTCATTTTGATCAAGAGGTGGTGGAGCGGGGTGAGTACACATACCAGAGCTAATCTTCTCCAAGTGAAGAGCGTATAGGGATAGCTAGAGGTAGTCTTTAGCTACGATGTTTACTATAAAAAATTTTGCAGTTGTTTATTTTCAATGGAATGCTCATGGTTATTTTGGATGCCTTCGGTACCTGAACACCTCCCACTACTAGAACCAAATATGATAGCCTATGTGTCCATGTGAAAAAGCATAGTTCTTCATTATAACCCTTGATCAGGTCATTGTCCATGTGTTCATGTGAAATTTATGCTTACTGAAAATTAAATTGATTAATACATGCCCTTTTTATGAATTCATTAAGATAGAGCTCTAGCAATTCTCACATACTTGTAACAAAATTTCAATTTGGAAATATTTTCGGTGTTTTGTTTGGGCCCCTTGTTTCATTTACTTTGAAAAGACACCTAGTCTTTAGCCCCTGTGTTGTAATAAGTGTTCCTTTTTTCAATCCCACTCGTAAATTTAATGCGACCTCCATATTATTTTAGCTTTTCACTATAAGTTCCTAGTTTGTGTTATGTGTTCTTGGATGTTGTTTTAACAAAGCAAGTTAAAGCTTTGACAAATTGACAACGCAGATATTTTCCCCTCTTTGCTATTTTTTTCCAGTTATCATGCTTTTTTTTGTTTCTACTAAAGTTTTTATTTACATTAAGAATTATTATATCTTCTTCCCATCTTTGCTTCTTCTTTTTTCAATTAGCGTGCTTTTTTGTTTCTACTAAAGATTTGTTTACATTGAAAATCATTATTGTATTAGATATCTATATTCTATTATTTACACATTTGAATTCAATTGAAATAATTTTCAAATTCCAACATCTGAGTTCAATGGAAATTATAGCCAAATGCTCTATTTTGTCAGGACACAAACTGTATAGCTTGGTATATGTATGAATGTATTAGAAATAAGCTACTTGCCTAACATAGTTGATGCACAAGTCATGTTTGTGTAACTTATGTGGCAAATTTTGTGGATGAGATATATGCCCCTTAACATATATAACTTTGAAAACTAGAGAAGAAATTGGAGTCATTTAGACATCTGATTTCAAATGAAATCATTGTCGTCAAATGATGAAATCAAAGTCATTTATACATATGAGTTCAAAGGAAGCCATCATAGACAAAGTAAAATGTCAAGTGACAAAGAAAACATATCAGTGGATAGTAGATCTATCTTGTGGCTTTATTTGGAAATAAAAAAAATTGCAATGCTTCTTGCATTAGTAGTTGCCTCCATTTCATCAAGTATTTAGGAAAAAATTACAATTGTATAAGCTAAGAATGCTCCCTCTTATATGAGTCCACCTTCATTCCTATTATGTGATTTCCCTGTCTCTTGAAGAACAAGAATTATTAAAAAAATTGTGTAGCTTGATATATGTTTCAATGTTTTAGGCATAAGCTACTTTCCCAACATAGTTGATGCACAAGTCCTGCTTGTGTAACTTATATCAGAAATGTTGTGCATGAGGTGTATGCCCCTTCACCTATTTGAACTTTGAAAACATGTAATGTAATTGGAGGAAATACTTTCCTACATTGGATTGGATTGTTGAATGCTCTTATGATCCACCATGTTAGGTGATTGTGGTTTAAGTTATCTACCCGATAACTATGTAGAGAACTTTAATCCATATGATGTAACCTAAAGCTTCAACCTCATTCTATGTTGTGCATTTGTAATTTTGTACTCAACCCTAAATTATTCTCTATCTTCTATATTAATTTGACTATGAGATTATTTTCATTTCTCTTCATTTTCTATTTTTTTGCTTTTCTCTCTCCTCGTCTTTTATATGTGAAACCTTAACAAATCTATTTCTTGTACCATTCTCATTTCTCATTTTGTTTCTTGTTAATTGTTTATGGTAACGTAGTTCCTAATTAGGGTTTTTATAGTTCCTTTTTGAGAGCTGCAACGTTCCTTCCTAAGTAGGTTTTTTTCCAGTTCCTTTCTGACACCTGCAAATTTCCTCCGTAGGTAGGGTTTTCCACTTCTTTTTTGGTAAGGCATGCCCATAAAGGGGTATTTTTTATTTGGTTTTATTTATAGTATCTTTAAAAAAAATTCTCCTATGTGTTAAGGGTCTTTTTTTTATGGATTCAGAATTGCATGGATATGCTTTCAAATTTTGTGGGTCAAAACAACTTGTGTTTAGACCTAATGTATGATAGAAGTTGGATGAAGTATGAGCAACATGGTTCATAACATTTCGATAAGATCTACATTGAAATAGTTTTTAGGGGAAAAATGTGGATGAGAGATAGTAGATGAATACAAACACGATTACTGTTGTGTGTATTTCCTATAGGAAGTGAAGATGGACTTAGCATTGTCAGGCAATCATATTTCCAATGAATCTAGTTCACATATACAATTAGTTTTAGTGTCCAAGTTACATTATCTTGTCCTATCCCCTATCATAAGAAAGAACTCATATCCCTTCCCTATGATGTGTGCACTCCTATTGACTTTGTTATTTTAGAATTAGTGTAAATTTTTGGGCACATTCCTATGTATTACTGTAAAATTAGTGTAAAATTTGGCTGGTAAGGCATTCCCATACTCAACCACAATGTTACTGGCTGGTAAGGCATCCCCATAAAGGGGCATCTCCTGGATATGGGTGTATTTATAGTAGCTTTAAAAAAAGTTCTCCTTTGTGTTACAGAGTACTTTTTTTCTGTGTATTCAAAATTGCATGGATATGTTGAATTTTAACATCTACATGCCATTCTTAAAAATTGTAGACTGTAATAGAGATAGAACGTGAAAAATAAACAGCAGTAAGACAAGTACTGTAGTCAACCAGGCATTACACAATTGAACACATGATTCTTCATGTGCAAAACCTTTAAACATCAAAAACCCAAAATCATTGGTAATTCATCTTCTAAATGGGATGAATAAGTTTTTACATGAAAGAAGAAAATTTGATCTCAGAATTCTGAGATAAATATACAAAAATTTTCCAAAGTCAAGGAATCCCTAGTAGGCTAGCTATTGATGTTTCCATGTCGAGGGTAAGCTAATGAGAATTCTTGTAGAAGACTTCTACTGCAAACCCTAACCACCTGTAGCATCCCTACTACTACTGCTCATGACCATCAACCTCCTTCCTGAGGCCATCAACCATATTCCTGATATCATCAACTTTCTTCTCGAGATCTGTTGATTCTTTTTCATGACCTATTGTATTCTTTGTGAACTTTTCTATGTTGCTTATGTCAATGGAGACCAACAATGATGGTTAGGGAAGCCTTCTGCTACTGCCATAGACTACCATCGAAGGTATCGCCTCCTTCTATTGCTCACAATGAATATCGATGATGGTATGGTATCATTTTTGTTGTTTCTCATGAACACCAACGAAGAAGGGAGAAACCTTATGTTACTTGTTGTGATCACTAGAGAATATGAGAGAAGTGGTTGTTGTTTCCTAGGAACACCAACAAGGGTATGGAAATATGTTGTAGCAGCCCATGAACACCACCATGGACTGTAATCTATGTATGGAGAAACCATAGCATGCTAGGCCACCACATTAGGGAAAGTGGAAAAACAAAAGAAAGAACTTAGTCACAAATTTCCTTCCAAGGTGAAGATGAAGATAATCTCAGTCACAAATTTTCCTTGGTCCAAAAAGTAGCAGTCAAGTGATGAAGTTAATATAAAAATTATTCCCAATTGTCCTTTATTCAAAGCTATCAAACATTTGAATTGGTTCCAAATATTTATGAGTTGAAATTAGGATTTACTTATTTTTCTCTTTGACCCTTTGACTTTAATCTTTTTTTGGTACAAAGGTCTTCTTGGTGTTTTGACTTGTGCCACTTGGTCCTTCTCTTGATGGTGCCATGGACCAAAACTAGGGTTATATGGTCCTCCATGTATGTTTACAGTTATAGAAAGTGGTCTCAAGGGTCCTTGTGGTTCATTCATCCCCACTCCAAGCACATATTCATAAATATGGACTTACCATTGTCACACAAGTATGTTTTCAACGAAGTTAGGTCAAATACACAATTAGTTTTAGTGTCCAAGTTACACTATATTGTCCTATTCGCTATCACAAAAAATACTTCATATCCCTTCCCCATGATCAGGGCACTCCTATTGACTTTGTTATTTTAGGATTAGTGTAAATGTTTGGGCACATTCCTATGTATTAGTGTAAAATCTTGGACACAAATAGTGTAAAATTTTGCTGGTAAGACCTGCCAATAATCAACCACAAGGTTACTGGCTCATAAGGAATTCCCATAAATGGGTATTCTGGACCTGGGTGTATTTCATGTAGCTTTAAAAACAGTTATCATATGTGTTAAAGGGTGTTTTCCTATGGATTTAAAATTACATGGATATGATTGAATTTTCTGGGTCAAAACAACTTCTGTTCAAACCTAATGTATGACATAAGTTAGATCAAGTATGAGCAACCTGTTTCTTAACATTCTAGTCATATTTTCCTCAAGATAATATTATGGGGACAAATGTGGATGAGAGCTTGCAGATGAATACAAACATGATTGATGCTTTGTTTATTTCCAATAAGAAGTGAATATGGACTTAACATTGTCACACGAGAACATTTTCAATGAAGCTAGGTCAAATACACCATTATTTTTAGTGTCCTAGTTACACTATCTTACCCTATCCCCCATCATGATAAAGACTTCATGTCCCTTTCCTATTATGTGTACATTTCTATTGACTTTGTTATTTTAGGATTAGCGTAAAATTTTGGGCACATTCCTATGTATTAGTGTAAAATTTTGTGCATGTTCTTATGTACCCATAAAATGGCCCTATAGGGAATCCCTAGCTACATCATAACACTCTGTAGTAGCTAAAATATTAGCTACCAAATATCTAGTTTTTCGTCCCTATAAGAAACTAAAAATGATTTTAGGTTTGTCTTTAAAAGTGTCCGCAAAAGGAAACTAAAGTTTGGAAAAGGTCTATCAACTATGATTTAGGAAATGATATAGTTTTAGTGTCTGAGTTACACTATCTTGTCCCATTCCCTGTCATGAAAAATACTTCATATCCCTGCCCTATGATCATTTCACTCCTATAGAATTTGTTATTTTAGGATTAGTGTAAAGTTTTGGGCACATTCCTATGTATTAGTGTAAAATTTTGGACACAAATAGTGTAAAATTTGGCTGGTAAGGCAGGTCAATAATCAACCACAAGGTTACTTCCTAGTAAGGCATGCCCATAAAGGGGTATTTTGGATCTGGGTGTATTTCTTGTAGCTTTAAAACCAGTTCTCGTATGTGTTAAAGGGTGTTTTTTTGCGGATTCAGAATTACATGAGTATGCTTGAATTTTGTGGGTCAAAACAACTTGTGCTTAGACCTAATGCATGACATAAGTTGGATCCAGTATGAGAAACTTGTTTCTTAACATTCCAAGTAGGTTTTCCTTGATATAATATTATGGGGACAAATTTGGATGAGAGATTGTAGATGAATACAAACACGATTGTTGTTGTGTGTAGTTCCAATAGGAAGTGAATATGGACATAGCATTGTCACACGAGCACATTTCCAATGAATCTAGTTCAAATACACAATTAGTTTTAGTGTACTAGTTACACTATCTTACCCTATCCCCTATCATGAGAAATACTTCATATCCCTTCCCTATGATGTGTACACTCCTATTGAATTTTTTATTTTAGGATTAGTGTAAAGTTTTGTTCACATTCCTATGTATTAGTGTAAAATTAGTGTAAAATTTTGGGCACCTTCCTATGGACCCACAACATGGCCCAATAGGGAATCCCTAGCTACATCGTAACACTCTACAGTAGCTGAAATATTAGCTACCAAATCTCTAGATTTTGGTCCCTGTAAGAAAATAAAAATGCTTTTAGGTTTGTCTTTAAAGGTCTCTACGAAAGGAAACTAAAGTTTGGGAAAGGTCTATCAACTATGATCTAGGAAGTGATATGATTTTAAATTGTTGGGAGGTTGGTGAATAATGGGTCCTAAAGTCTAATGTAGGGAAATGAAAAGTTGTTTCCATGCATTGTCCTTACTATAGTAACCTCGTAAACCTTTTTCAATGGAAAGTGTAAAAAATAATTCTTAAAATTCCCTCTTTCTCTCTAGGGAATATGAGATGGATGAAAATAGTAGATGAGTCAACAAATGCATACCAATTTTGTCAACGAATGAATACCGTGCACATTATGAGAGAATAACCAATGAGAAAATCTTGGAGAAATATGCATTCCCATGTAAAAATTTTCTCGGTGGGAAGATGAGAAGAAGATAAGTGATATTTGAACATATGTTGAGATTCTCTCATAGAGGTATAATCCCTTTCCCTCAAAATAGTTATCCAGATAGTATACCATTTCAAATCATGAGAGACGTAGAGGCACAAAACATAGACAAAGAGGAAACAATATTATATAAGGGGTTTAAATTAACAGAATGATGATTGAGGGTTTCAGGGATGACTGGCACAAATTGATTGAGGATGATTCAAAACCTGTGTATGGTACTTGTTGATTAAGTCATTTGACAACAATCCTTCTCATTCTTAATTTGCAAACGGTGCATGGTTTGAAAAATGATAGTGTTAGTTAGGTATTGGCATTGTTACATCAGTTGTTACCACCTAACTCCACATAGCCAACAAAATGGAATGCATGTAAAAATCAAATTAATAAGATAGGCTTAAGGTTTGAGAACATCCACACATGTGTGAATGGTAGTGTATTATTTTGCAAAAATAATGTATGTGAGAGTGAATTTACGAAATGTAAAGAATGTAATGCATGGTAAGTAAAAGTTGTTGTATGAGGGCAATGGGAAAAATGAAGCAAATGCATACACGAGTGATCAGGATTGTGATATTGATGGAAATGAAAATGATGATGATGATGAAAAGGATTGTGATATTGATGGCAATAGACTTTAACTATGCAAATTGGATTTTATCATTTTTTGGGCCATGGGATTAGCCAATATTTGTATTAAACTATGTACTAATATTTGTATGGATTTTATAGCTTTGGAAATGGGATTAGCCAAAGAATCTTTTTGGTACTATGCAATGTTTCAAATATGAATTCCTTTTGTTCTTTAATATCAATTTTTTTTTGAGAAATGCTATGAATGGATGTTTTTGAGTTTCAATGTTAACAATTTATGAAAAAAATATTCTTTGACTTTATGCCATCATGATGGTGATGGTAAGGAGTTAGAAATAAATATTTATTTTGCTCACCAAATTGCATCAAATTTAACATGATCAGAAACCATCACCAATTTAAGACTAGTTGGTAGTCTAAATAGTGGCTGAAGTATTACATTGTGATGTCAACATTATGTTTTCCCATGTACTAATGATGTTTTTTACGAGAAATGTTGGACATAAAAGACTATGAAGAACAAGGTGATGAAATGTAAAAGTGGACAAAACAATGGTGAACATGTTGTAGAATATGAGACTGTTTGTAAAGAACATATCACAAGAAATGAAGAATATCTGTCCTCTCTTGGTTTGGTAAATAAGTAAGTACTTATTCCTTGTACCTTTACAATTATGTGAATTTTCAATTTAATTTGTTTATAATATAATTCATGACATTGAATATATATATTTTTGATTCTCATATGATAAATTTTCTTTTTTTATAGGGAAAAGTTGATTTTAGAGAAAAAGAGCAGAATCAAAAGGAAGGAAAAGGCACAATGTTTCCATCTCATGTTTGGGAAAATCAATAAGTAGTTATTCCTTGTACTTTTCCCCTTCTATTCATATATTATGATATTTGTATATACTCTATTTGATGATGTAGTCCATATGTGCTTTCGATCCCAAACTAATAATTTTTTTATTTTATAGGGAAAAGGTCAATTCTACACAAAATGACAAAAAACAAAAGGAAAGCAAAGGAAATTTTTTGTCAGCTCGCAGAAGCCTATGCCTTGGTAGATCAGTACATGGAGAAGATGCTGACAATACTAATGATTAGCTTCCTGATATATCACATGATGGTGATAATGTCCAAAATGCTATTGATATTGACTTGGTATATTTTGGATCAGAATCTGGTTTGTGAGACCTTTATTACAAATTAAAACAAAGATTTGAAGGAACATCTGTGCAAATTGGTGAGAGAGCTAGTGTCACACCTAATATGCATTTTAATGAACTAATTAGGCCTTTATATTCCAAATAAAAAAGACATTTTGTGTCTACAAATATTAGTTCCCATTTGGAATCACCCAATCTTCATTTGACTGAACCGATTAGCCCTTCACTTCCAAGGAAAAAACACATATTGTGTCCACAAATATGACTACTCATTCGGCGTCACCCATTTTTTTTTTGAGTGAACCAATTAGTATTTCATCTTCCAAATAAAAAACACCTGTTGTGTCCACAAATACGATTGTTCATTCACCATCACCCAATCTTAACTCGTCTAAAGATATATTATCATTCATAAGCAGATGAAGATTTAGTCAAAGCATGTATAGGTCCACAGAAAGAAAATCCAAAGAAAGGAAATCAGAAGGGAAGAAGGCTTATTTGGCTGAGGTAAAATATGGTGAACCTGTTGGACCAAATGCTTCAAGGTGGGCCTTAGAGTTGGGAGCAAGATTAAGGTCTCACTTGGATGTCACCATATTTTAGATCAAGATGAAAGAAATGTGGATCGAGTCATTTGGGAAATGGAAAATGTATTTGAGACTGTCGGTGGAAGGATTTCCACCAAATATTAGTAGAAGGGATGAGAAAATTAATTAATAATTTTAGGCATAAATGTAGAAAACTAATCTTGGATGGAAAACATAGGGATAACTACTTGAATCCTATACAGTGGTAAGATTTGAAGGAAACTATGTGTGCTGAAGAGTATTTTCAAAAGAGTACAAAAGGGAAAAAAGAAAGATATAATGTGAAGGATCAATTTATTTTGGTTCATGGTGGGTGGTGAACCAAACAAAATATGTTTGTAAGTATATGGATTTTTTCTTGAATACATTGTGTATGGAATTTTTGTAAGTATATGTGTAAATACATTGTGTTATATTGCATTTTTATTCGTATATATGTCCAACTAACTACGTGTTCATCATGACTTGTAGGTACATGGATCTAATAGATCAGAACTGGATGTGAGTGAAATGGTTGACCATAAAATAATGGTAGATATAGACAATTCTAAACATGAACATATATCAAAAAATGAAATAGTAAGGTCAATGCCATCTAATGAAGTTGGGGATAATCAAACCACATGTACTGTTCAATACAATAGTGATAATTATAAACATATAATGGAATTCATAAATGGGTTGGAAAAGATAGTGTCAACCATAGCCTCCTCCATTCAACGTATTGTTGCTTCATGGAAAAGTAAGGAATGTCATAGTGATTTAGACGACGTAAGATAATTATCATTACTACACAAACATTTATTCAATCAATTTCACAATCTGATTAAATTATTTAGGTAGTATTTTAAGTGTTTTATTGTTATATTTATTTTTTTCTAGTATATTATTGTGTCCTTATATTGTTATATTTGAGTGCATGATATAAGACATGCATAATATAATTGAAGGAAAAATTGCGGCCTTAGAAATAAAAACCATCTCCCAACATTGAAGCACCTCATCAGTTTCGATCAATGCCAACTCTTTCTTGAAATATTTCAAATACTGACTTAGTGAGTGCATTGAAGTTTTTTATATGAATAATTATGCATGTTTTTGTAATTTATCTGTAGTTTTTTTCTTATATTAATGTATTTTTTGCATTGTTTCTGGAAGTTCCCATTAACTCTAGGAGAGGTTGAAGTATTCTAGGTAGGTGATAATGTTAACATACTAGATCCATATGATGGTTCTATTTCTAGTAATGGATGAATTAAATCATTATCTATGATCCATGGAGTGCCACTTGGTCCTAAAGATGCCAATGTGAATTCCATTCATGTGATAAGTAACATCCCTCTTTCCTATGAAGATAAAACTGATGGATGTGAATGTTTGTTTCATGTCCCCACCTTATTAAACACCAAAAGTGTTGGCCTTGATAAACACCTAGGGGTTCTAAGTGACATTAATTAATTAACCTAGGGAATTTTGTTAGAATTGTTATGTAGAAGGCTTGTACTTAGTCTAATTTCCTGTCATTATTAATTAATGTGCAATTAAATATGTGGAAAATAATTTTCCATGTCAAGAGGACACACTTCAGAAACTTTCCTAGGAGGATAATTACAAATCGTCATGAGCCAGACAAAAGCAAGCAGTCAGAAAATAGGGAAAGTACCAAAAGACAAGAAAAGTTGTCATAAGGAAAATCAGGCAACTCTGGGCCAAAGGAGGGCGCGGTTTTCATTTATAGGTGTAGTCACAAAAGAATAAGTGCATAAAAATTTCATCAAGAAAAACAAGAAACTCTGGGCCAAAGGAGGGAGCGGATTCCATTTTGAGTTTCATTTACAAAAGCATGAATTATAGAAAAGTTGTCATAGGAAAAAGTAGGAAAGGTTGGGCCTAAGGAAGCCATGTTAGGATTAAATAATCCTCCCTTATCCATATATATTTGAACATATTTCCTATTTTAGGAGTCATTTGGGTGAGTTTGGTGCAACCATGATATAGGTGCCACTGGTTCCAACAGTGCCAATCCGTACATTATAGGAGCCACTATGAGTGACACCAACAACCTCCATCAATTGGTTGTTGTAGGTAGGAAGATATGCCGAGTCAACCTCCAATTACAGTTAGTTAGATCACTCTCGGTTAGTATAGTGCAAGATTTGCATGGTTGTAACAATCAAATAATATATTAATATTAATATTAATTTACTATTAATTAAAAGACTATCTAAAGTCTATAGTCATGCCATTTTATGAAAGGTGCATGACGCGCTTATATAGAGCCCAAACATATGTAACTATTTAGCATCTTATCTATTATCAATATTTTTTTATTACTTACCAACATGTGGGATTAAGATTACTTGTGGGAATTTTAGAGAATTTACAAGCATTAAATAAGATTTTATCACTTCATTGGTATCATATCAGAGTTACAACTTAGATTTATAGGGTTTACCTAAAAAATAGGACCTTGTCATTACAAAAAAAAGTAAAACCCAAAAAACAGAGGTAAAAGTAAAACCCAAAAAAAGATTTACAAGTAAAACAAAAAAAGGGGATAAAAGTAAAACCACGTCTAGTTTCTTAATAAGTGGGTTTTGGTTTATTCTCCAAACAACAAACAAAAAATTTATATTTGAACTTAGTTCAGGAAGGTAACAATCATTCCTACCAACCACCCAATCTACACAATTTTACAAAACTTATAGGGAAAACAATCTAAAAGTGCATAATAATTTCTACTAAGAAGCAAGCTGGATTTGAAATTAGGTGGCAAAGGTAACAATCATTCCTCCCAACCAACCAATCTACAAGTAGCATTTAGGGAAATAAAATTAAATATTTCAAACTTCAACAAAAATTATTATTATTATTATTATTATTATTATTATTACTTAATAATTGTATTAAGTACAATGATTAAATTATAAGAATAAAGAAAAAACAAGACAAAATCGATGAAGACAAGAATTCAGTCAAAATGAAAACCAACTATCATCAAAGAACACCAAAAGTCAGGAATTATGGTGAAGTCTAAATCAGAATTGCATTCCCAACTACAAGTAGCAATTCACATGAAGAATTTGGATATTTCTAATGGATTAATAGAGCAGGAGAATCATTATCTAAAAATTCGTATTGAGAGACTATCTACTCAAATTGAGGAATTAGAGAGTAAAAATTATACCAATTAGAATATACAAAACCAAAAAATCATGAAAGATGCAGTCATGAATAAAGAAGAAATGAAACTATTAAACAAAATCATCAAGGACAACGATGACAAAACCATGCAAATTCAAACAAAAGTAAAATTCCAAGATGCAAAGAAACGCTAACTTTGGCAATAGATTGAGGAACTCCAGCATAAAGAAAACGACTCAAAAAAACACACAAGTTGGAAATTACAGAAGTCAACAACACATTAACAAGTAATACGGAAGAAATATATCAATTAAGAAATCAAAATAAAATATTAATTACAAAGATTAAAAAACTGAAACATAGTGGCAAGAAGGAACAACCCAATGAAGACCTCGAAGGAAGAATTATAGAAAATCAAGAAGAAAACCAGCACCTAAAGAATATTAATCAATAACTAGAGAAACAAATTGAAAATTTAAAATAGGACAAAAAGTCACAAGAATAAATTTTCGAGAAGATCCAGAGTAAACTGAATCTACTGGAGAAAAAAATAGCACAAGTCCAGAAAGAAGCATCCAGACTCTCTAAAAATGAAATTCAAGTCGAGGAAGTGAAGGCAGTCCTCATCATAGTTCAAAAGAAAGAAAAACAAAAAACACATATGCCTTACACACATCCCAATTATAATCGTCATTTTGATCAATGACAGGGTCAAAATGAGAATTCACAAAAGATTTATGTTGATAAGCAAACAATTCGACATACTAAGAAACAATTGAGACAACCCATTTCCCAAAATGATCTCAAAGGTCTAGTCAAAATATATTTGAGATGGACCACAACAGATACGATGCGACAATTCTCCCAGGGAATCCATAACTCCTATTGTCTTATCTCATTAAGTGTCGCAAACGATCCAAAGTTGTCAGTTTAAGAAAAATCAGACATTGCTTCCAATGAAGCTTTGAGGACAAAAGACCATAATTTTATTTTAATGGTAAAAGTGGTGCCATAAGCTTGATCTCAATGGTTACACGAGGAATCTAGACATGAAGCTTCCATGTGTTGAAATTTATTAGTCAATGAATCTAGACTAGTGGCTCCCATGTAGTGATTTAGACACACTGATTTATCGAGTTAGTCAGGTTGAGTTGGTACATTCAAATATTATCCAAATGATTTGAATTATCCTTATTGTAACACTATTGTATTACTACTGGGATAACAAAGACTAATGTTGTAATTAACTGATGAACTCATATCATATTTGTCTTAAATTTGTCTTTTTTAGTGTACATTGTTCTAGATATTCCACTATATAATTCTACTTCTGAATTGCTCTCATTTTCCTATAGATCAATGGTTCAATAGTTTAAGTACATGGTATGAGATTCTTTTTCAGGATAGAAATAAGTCTTGTCTGATCTCGATTGCACACCAGAAGTAGCTAAGTTTCCACATAAATATTGGAATGATATCCTTTCTCCCTCTGAATTTTGTTCAAAGAAGCCTATCTAGGTGTGACATACTCTAATAATGTGTATGTGTCAAGGTGGAAAGGCTTGAAACTGACATGATTGCGAATTGAATTGGTTTTTGTAGTGTTATTTTTTAGGTACCTGTGTATGTTCTTGAGGAATTGATTGTTTCAGCATAGAGAAATATGGATTCTTCAACTCTCGTACCTCGAATCCTTACACCCTTCAACTACACTGATTGGAGGGAAGATATACAGGTAGCCTTATGCAAGCTTGGTCTGATTAGGATGATAATAGGAAGAGAAGCTAAGCCCCAATAGTATGTGGAGAAGAAAAAAATGAATCATCTTGACGAGGATTTCATATTCATGTGCACTCATATCTCTCAGGATCTTTTGTTCCATCTTGATGGACTAAGAACTGCGAAGGAAGGTTTGGAAAATATTGAATATTTTTTTGCAAAGAAGATGAGATTTGAGGAAATATATTGGAGAATGAGCTCATTTCTCTACATCCTAGCAGTTTCAAATCTATTCAGAAATTATTTACATAATACTTTTGTTGTTAGTGCTGAGCAAGATTGGATCAGAGTACTCATTCTTTGTCTCTACATTCCATTCTAGAAGAGCTTACATTTCTAATCGAAAGATGCCTTATCTAGATGCTTTTGTTGAGTCCTTAATACAATATCAAGGTAAATTGATTCAAATGGGATTGCTTCAAAACTCTAATAACCTAGCACTCTTAGTGACAGAATCAAACAATGTGCAAGAAAGAGATAAGGACAAAGGGAAGGAGAATCAACAATCTTCTAATGGAGCCTCAGGTTCCAAGAAAAAAAAGAAACTTGAGAAGACTAGATGTCCATACTATATGAGAGGATTTCATCCATAGATTCGGTGCATGAAGATTACAATCAACCAACTTTCAACGCTCCTTGAACAGAATAATATTTCCCTTTGACATGGAGCAAAGAATTCAGATACTAGACAATTGACAGAAGATCATGAGAGGTTCCATGCCTTGAAGGCAATCCTCACTTAGTAAAAATATTACTTGATATATTATGGAGCATTCAATCACATGGTTACCTCCAAGAAATTCTTCACCACTCTCACTCTATCAGGAGGACCTAACATCCATATGGGAGATGACTCCCAAATCCTAGCTGTTGGAAGAGGTTCTATTAAAATCCAACATGGTGAGTTCAAGAGTGTACTCCATGTTCCCTCTCTTGCAGCAAATTTGTTGTCTATTTATTAGCTGAATCATACAATCTCTCACAAGAGAGTTACATTCGAAACTGACTTAGTAGAAATCACAAAAAAATCTACTAGAAATATCATAGTGAAAGGGTTTTCTAAACATGCCTCTAAGGCATATGAGTTCTCCCATTTCCTTCTTGCTCACATCCAACAACTCTATTGACTCATGCAATTAACACAAGAAAGTTGTGGCATGAGAGTTTGGGCATCTCAATTTCAAATATCTCCAACAAATTCATAATGACAAAATGGTTGAAGGTTTTACTCTCATCCAAACATCAAATGGAGTATGTCATGGTTTCTTGGTAGGTAAGCATCCAAAGAATAGGTATGAAGTTGGGAAGGCAACTAGAGTTGCATTTACACTTGATATGATACATAATGATGTCTAAGGACCAATTCCTACAACTTCCATCAATGGATCCATGTATTTTTTTACTTTTATTGATGAGTGTTCGAGGTTTTGTTGGGTTTATTTTATGAAGAAAAAATCAGATGTATTCGAAAATTTCAAAGTTTTTCAATATTTGGTTGAAAATAGATTCAGAAAGAATATAAAGTCCATTAGGTTAGATAGTGGAGGTGAATACATTAAGGGATATTTCCAGTATTTATATGAATAAGAAGGGATTCACATGGAACACTTAGTTCCATACACACCACAAAAAAATGGTGTGGCTGAGAGGAAAAGTAGATCATTGAACGAGATGGAAACTTGTCTCCTCCAAGCAAAGAAAATTCCTCCTTCTATTTGGGATGAAGCTCTAAATTGTGCTTCATACATTAAGAATAGAGTGCCTCACAAATTAGTTATTGGAGAAACTCTTTTCGAATCACTATTGGGGCATAATACTGATGTGTCTCACTTGAGAGTTTTTGGTTCCAAAGCTTAGGCCAAAATAACCATGGACAAGAGAAAGGCATTCCAATCCCATAGTAGTGAATGCATAATAGTGGCATATGTTGAGGATGCAAAAGCATATAAATTGATGGAACTTGCAACTAGGAAGTTCTTCATAGAGTGCACTGTTCAGTTTGAATAAGATTAATTGTGTGATTTACCACAATCCAAAGTACAAGGAGGTATCACCATTTTTAGATTTCCTTTTGATAATGATCTTGATATTGAGGTTGTACCTCATGATAATCTAGATCCGTATCCATATCCCATTCCACATGAGTGGCATAAGCCTAAATGGTCCCAAAAGCTCATTAAAGCAGTTGGTAATGGTGCTAGAAATCCATATGACAGAAGAAGAACACAACCACAATATCAGAATGAGCATGTTGCACTCTCTCACACAACTTCACTATCTACATAATGTTGCAACAAACTTCCAAGAAAGTACTAATTAATGATAGCGATGATCAACCATTTGTCCTAGAGAAGAAAAAAATTTATCATTCACTTCCTCTTCCAGAAAGAAGAAACACATACAACACTCATCAGATCATAAGAACATTGAGAGGCTCACATGCACAAATTCAAGATGCTGCTACACAGATTAATCATGATATTTCATAGTGCTGCAAATCACACCAAAATGTTCGCAAGCTATTACCCAAATATGAAAATGTTCTCTTAAGTATAGCTTGTTTTCCTATTCCTACTTATTTTGAGGGTTAGGGTAGGGGTTCCCATGATTTTTTCCCCATTTTGCTTAGTTTATTAAGCAGTTCTATTTCTCATTAGATTGTATGGGTGAATTTTGGACTAGTTTCTAGGGCACAAAGTTGTCCATGTCAGGATTAAGGGGAGGTGGTAGGATTAAATAATCCTCCCTTGTCCATGTATAATTTAGTTGAACATATTGCCCTACTTAGGAGTCATTTGGGTGAGTTTGGTGCCACCATGATATTGGTACCACTGGTTCCACTAGTGGAAATACCTACATTCTAGGATCCACTCTTATTGCCACCAACATCCTCCATCAGCTGGTTGTGGTAGGTAGGTAGTTATGTTGAGTCAAACTTCACTTGCAATCAGTTTGATCACTCTTAGTTAGTCTAGCACTAGTTTTGCATGGCTGCATGGGGAAGTGGCTTCTTTCTCCACCTAACTCATTAGTTTAACTGGTTTAGCTAATTGTAGACTGATTTCGACATCAGGAGTTAGAATAGTGGCTCCAAAGCAGTGATTTAGACACATCGAGTTAGCCAGTCAATTAGGTTTAGTTGGTAGATTCGAATTTTATCCACATCGTTTCAATTCTCCTTATTGTAACATTGGTGTATTATTGTTTAGATAATGAAGATTAATGTTGTAATTAACTGATCAATGCTTATCATATTTGTCTCAATTTTTTCTTGTTTAGTGTACATTGTTCTTGATATTCCACTGCACAATTCTACTTCTTGATTGCTCTCATTTGCATGTAGATCAATGGTTCAATAATTTAACAGGGTGTAGTTTCTAAATTGAATGAATTTTGATGATAGGGAAGCATCTCTCTTGTCTCATACATGATATTTTCTCAAGGATGGCACACTATATGGCTAGGGTTGGGTTTTAGCAAGTGGTAACTTGCTCAACAAGTGATTGACATGCTCAAAAAGTTCACTCAAGGTCTATTTAAAGACAATTCAAGATCCATTTCTTAGTTTGGTTGATGATTATTTTATTGTTGATGAAGCTAAGGCTTCCTTACTAGGTGATGAGCCTCAGTACTCTTGGGTGATGTACCCCAATTTTCCCATTCCCCTTCTCATCTCTCCACTTTGTATCTTATTGTAGGTGACTTGAGCTAAGGAGAATGTCATAAAGTTAATATAGACTTATGTAGATGATATATAGTACTTCTAATATGTATATGATATTTATACTATGTCCCATATATATTTCATGTTAAAATTCTCATGAGAGGAGATTTATGTTCCCATCTAGTGGGGTTTTTTACAATTTAATGTAATAAGAATGAACTAGTGTCGATGGGAAGAAAGAAGTATTAAGTTATATGATTTGTCAGAATGATGGATTAATCCCAGTAATATATTCTTATCATTTATTAACTCAATATGGTTTGAAATTCATCTATTTTGCACACCCTTGCTAGTTGACTAGGAAAATTCTACTAGTTTTACAGTTTTCTTCATTGTCGAAATTTTATGAATTAAAATTTCATTGCAAAAGTGGTTGTAGGAATATAAATCACCCCAGTACCTATACCAACCATCACATAGTGATTTCATTGAGTTTTTTCCACGTTTGTATAGTCATGTTTGTGCAGGGTCTCCTAGGGCCAAAACTACTAGTTTTTTCCAAATCATTCAAAACAACCCCTAATCACTCCACATATGTTACTGAATTTATGAAAAAAAATTTTATGCTTAGTACCTATTGGATAACACTCATGAACATTTCAAAAAACCATAGGTTAATGGATGTCAAATTTCTTCTTAGTTGCACGATTGGGTAACCCATAAGCGTGGAAGTAGGCCTCGGAGGAGCTGATTATGAAACCAAAATGGTCCCTGATTTGCATGTTCTAGGGAAGGTACTTTATCTATCCTAAATTTTCCTTGGTATCTTCCTTAACCCTCTGCCATATTACCACAACTTTACCAGTAATTCACTTTTTTCCCTTGCATTTTAAGTGGTTAATGTTACTGCAGTACTCCGATTTTACACCTCAATTTATAATTACATAAGAGTTATTATTCTGATATGAATATCAAATAAAGGATATGAAAATGGTATCATAGCATGGTCCTCCATACCTTCTCTTGATATTCCTTAATGGGTCCAAAATTTAATTCTGATTCTAAAAGGAAGGCCTCTGAAGAAGAGGAAATTGACTCTATGGAAGGGAGATTCCACAAAGATATGGATGAGAAGGATGAGCTCAGAAATTTTCTGAGAAATATGATGAAAATTCCTGCAATACATTTCAGCCAACATCCTTTATTCTTGTCAACAGACCAGGGAGTTCCTAGCTAAGGAGTTGGGTACTAAAGATGGAGAAGGAAGCAACAATTGCTCCCAGTATGAAGAGAGAAAGATCATAGGGGGATCTACCTTATATAATATTGAGACTTAGAATAGACATATGGAATATAAATATGAACATAAGTTTCATCCCTATTCCACCATTCCCAAGTTCATGGAATGCCCAAAGGAAGACCCTAAATTGCATACTAAAACAATTGCTTCATGGGAGAAGAAATTTGTTGCATATCAAACCTTGAGTGAGGAGTGAAAAAGGGTTCTTCCATTCATATAATTTTTTGAAACTCAATATAGAAGGAATCCAAGAGAATTTCAAAGGATTGCATATCATAATCTTGAGTTGAGAAATTCCATTGGAAGAATTACCTTGCCTTACTTTCATGGAACTTCCAAGTGCACAGTCTGCTCTTGGATTCAGAAATTGGACACCCATTTCCAAATAAATCCTATGGAATAGAAGGATGACATAAATCTGATAGCCTTACACCTGACTGGAAAGACCAATTATTGGTGGTTTCATGGAATTAAGACCTTGGTCCATGATCAATTATTTACCTATGAGGAATTCACCCGGATATTGGAAGAAAGGTTTGAATAGATAGATCTTGACATTTCTTTCCATGAATTAGCACATATCAGACAAGTGGGAACTCTTGAAGATTACATATCATAACTCCAAAAGGTGGCAGTGATGGTCACTGATATCTTAGAAGATAGTTTGATCCTTTGTTTTATAGAATGACTAGAAGAACCTCTGAAAGGGTTGGTCAAAGCTTGCTGGCCCACAACTCTACAAGAAGTGTTGAGAAGAACTAGAGACCTGCAATATGCCATTACAAGGACTAAGTATCCTTCTAGACCCTCTATGCCCCTTAAATTGTAGAATCAAAGAACTCCAGTGAGGAAATTTCCTACCCATGGAAAGAAATATTACTCCTACAAGGATCAGGATGAGATGAGGAGGAAAAAACTTTGTTTTTCCTGCCAATAACCTTGGGTTTTGGGACACAAGTGTATCAATGGGAAGGAACACTACATTGAAGTGTTCTCCTAAAATTATTAGGAGATGGTGGAATAAGATGATATTTTAGATGGAGAATATGAAACAGTTGAGGTTGAAAGGAGTACTACAAGGCCAAAGAATCACAGTCCTTGTTGATGGGGCCTAGTTGAGAAAATAAAGCTGCCAACTGAGTCCTTTGAAGGATTCACTATGGTAATCTCGGGGAACCATACCATGGGATGCAATCGATGGATTTCAAACCTGCAAGTGAATCTAGGAGACTACATAGTGAAAGACAAATTTTATGTTGTCAATGTGGAAGACACCAACATGGTGTTGGGATTTAAATGGTTGTACTCTATTGGAGAAAATTCAATGAATAAAAAAATACCTGAAATAAGTTTCAAAGATGTTGAATGGAAATCAATAGTTCTAAAGGGTATGAATACTTACCCAAGCCAAAACAATTCTTCAAACAAAGTGAGATACATCCTAAGGCATGGTCAAATTGAATGGCCTGCTGAATGTCAGATTACCAATGAGGGAACTATAGTCAAAATTTTCTACCAACCTATTGTAGTTGCAACTATTTCCCAAATTTTAAAAAAATTTTGGACCCTCCTTTTAATTTTATCTTGCCTGGATTTGTTTGGGATTGTTGAACTTTTTTGTTCCTCTGCTACAACTTTGGATCTTTTGAGGATGGATTGAGGTTAAGTGTTAGCATTTTCAGTAGTTGAATGACTATCTTTTGTCTACTGATTCTTTTGGTTTGTAAACAATTTCCTTTTCACTGTCGAAAGTTTATTGAACAATGAATCGGGGTCGTAGTCCTCCGTGCAAGCGCCGTTGCGGAAGCTAAATTATGAGTGTCCCGATGGACAGTCATGTTTTTCGTTGATGTTTTTATCTCCTTTATTTATTTTTTTCAAAACTTTTGACTATCGACGTTTTCTATTTTATCACTATTAGAGCTTTAGTCCTGTGCGTTGTCGCCATTTCGGATGGCAGATTGCAAACACCCCGAAAAAAGTCCTTTGCTTTCTTGATTCCATAGATTTTTTGTTTTAAATGATTTGCTTTCTTTCACTATCGGGATTGTGTTTGACATTTGATCAGAATCCTAGTCCTTTTCTTTGCCGATTCACGGGCCTCCGATTTTTCCGTTTGCCGATGGTTTGCTCTGATTTTTTTCCAATGTTTTCTATTGCTGTGAAACCCTTAGTACATGTGATTTCCTCCATTATGGCTTCTCATTGAACTAGTCATCCAATGCTTTAGTGGTTTCGAGCTCCGACACTTAGTTATCGAGGGTTTTTAGCATTTGGGAGTGCTGAAATTGCGAAAAGGTTGAGGACTAATCATCCGACACATAGTGCTCAAAGCCTCCGGTCATCGACATAATGCTACCCATTGTTGCGGCTATTTAGTTGATTTTTGTCCGATCCTTAGTGTTTTTGTTCCCTACTGCTGATAGGGTTTTTCCTACCTTTTGGTGTGTTTTTACACTATTTTATGAAATGGCAAAATTTTCTCGTGGCTGTTGGTTGAGTCGGAGTTTTCTAAGAGGAAGAGTGCAGCTCAGGTTTTTGGTTTCTTGAGGAGTAGCTATTACATTGTCCTAGTTCATGTTTTCATCGGACGGTTTCAAATTAGCTTATAAGCAGCCTGAATTAAGATGAAGAGTATATTCTATCAGGATCATTATTTTAGTTGGGCAGCGGGCTTAGATGATTTTCAGACCCAGTTGTCAGGATTTTCTTTCCATTATCATGTTTTCTTTTCATGCATTAACATTGTTTAGAGTTAATTTTACATAATGAATGTATTGATACAGTTCGTATTACTTCATTAAACCCTAAATGGTCCAAAATATGCTATCTTTATGATAGGATGATTACTGCGAGTAATAAGTGTTTAAAAGACAAAGTAGAAGGGAGGCAGCAAGGAAGGAAGCGGCTGAAGAATAAAGAAGCAAAAATAGAGAAAAGAAGAAGAAAGTTAGGTCTGAGATTAACAGGATCTAGCAATGGACCAACAGATTACTGAGCATAATCAATAAGAGAAGAGGCCTAGTCTTGGAAAATTTCGTTAGTTACCAAGTTGGTCCCTTTTCATAAAAGTGCTCTTAAAATCTTAACCTGAAATGTAACATATTGTATAAATCATGAGCACTCACAAAAGACAAAATTGTGGGATTGAACAGTTGGGGGGAGCCCAAAGGTCACCGAGGGGCAACCCAAGAGTTTTGCTTGTAGTATAAATATAGAAGATTTAGAGAGAAGAAGGGGACTTTTTCCCAGATAGATTTGTGAGAGTATAATGTAAGAAGAACTATTTCCTTTTGCATAAATAAATTACAAGTTTCCTGTTGGAGAAAGCTTTGTGGAAGGTTTCAAATGCTGTGTAATGGATTTGTTGAATGTGAACTATTTCATTTTTAGCTGTTATCCACTAACTATGAGATCATTCTAAATCTTTGAACCTATGTTCTTGTTAAGAATGCGCTCTAGTTTATTCTATGAAATTTTTGCTATGAGTAATGAATGTTGTTCATAGACAATTAGCTATCTGGTTGTTCATATATCTATAAATGTTCATGTGTTTTGAAATAAGTAACAACTATATGTGATTTTTCTTAATGCATGCACAAAATACATTACTCATGGATGAATAATAATCTTGCTCCCTAGGGATAGGTTAGATAGTTAGTTTTAGTTTTTTCTTGCTGTGTGTGGTTTAGATGTGAGAGAGTTAAGACAAAAGGTAAGAACCAGTGAATCACATTGTGACCGCTCCTCTTATCCTCTATCAATCTGCATTTTTAGATAAGCACTTGCATCTCATACTTAAATACAAAAAACTAAAAACATACATGGTGGACCGGGCTGTAATCTGTAAAACCCTTTATTTTTGTTACTTGACCTACGGTAGCCGGACCGTAAACTAGACAGATTCCCCATACCAAACAGTAATAGGCTACTTGGGAATGTTTACTAGAGAGAATCCCTAACTATTGTTACCTGTGATTTTCCAGGCCCCAACAATTTTTGGCACTAGAAGGAGGGCATCCAGTGCACGGCTGGCCGATGAAACTTATTTTCTCGAGATTATTCCACCGGTGATAGTTCTGAAAGTAGTTTGTTTCCCAATCCAATTCCTAAAGAGAAGGGTAAAGAGCATCTATATTCTGTCGATAACGAAGTAGTTAATGATCTGAGAAGATATACTGGGGAATATGTGAAGAATATTGGAGGATTACCAATTATTCCTGTCTTTCCTAGAAGAGAATATAAAAAGAAATACCCTCCTATATTGGAAGACGTAGTGCTGGTTGGAGATTTTGAAGAACTAGTAGAAATAGCCTTGCAGGAAGTTGTTCATCCTTTGAATCAAGTGGGCCTAGATACACCTTGCTGTTCACCTGTTCATACCCTTGTTCACTCACCACCTCATTCTCCACCCAGGATCATGGTAAATGTGAATGCAAATCAGCCACCTAACCCACAAAATCCACCACCTGCTTGAAGGGCTAGGTCACCTTTAAACCTAGCACCCCGTTTACTTGACTTACCTGGGGCTTTTGATAAAATGCTGCCCAAGTTCGACCCAAGTGAAAATATTTTAGTAGATGATCATTTGCAAAGATTTTACTTGGCTATAGAAGGACTAAGGGCTGGAGAACATGAAGATGTAGTTTGTAGATTATTTACACATACCCTGAAAGGAGCAGTAGCCTCATGGTATTTTTCTCTACTTGCAAACTCAATCCCAGACTGGGATACATTTGAAAGAATATTTAGAACTAAGTATGTAGTCAAAAAAACCCATGCAGCATTAATGAAAGGGTTGTGCGCTTTAAAGAAAGAAAGAAAAGAAAAAGTGCATAGTTTCACCCAAAGGTTTGCTACTTATCTTAAGAATTTTTCTGCAACTGATAAACCGTGTGATAAGGTTTTGATCGAATACTATACTTCAACTTTAGGAACTGACTTGGCCATGTTTTCCAAAATCTAAATCAAACCTACATTGTCAGAAACTTATGAAGAAGCCGAGAGAGTAGAAGCTGAAAGAGAGAGCATAGAATATTATCTTGAGCAGTCGGTAGAAAAAACTTTTGGTAAGAAAGCCTTATTACTGTCTAAGCCTAAGGAGAGCAGTCACATGACTTTGAAGGAATGTTGAAAATGATGCAGAAACTGTCTAACATAATAGTAGATTTGGAAAAGGAAAAAGAAGCTCTTGAATCTTATAAGCCTTACTATAAAAGAAGAGAGGATAACAATCAATGTAAGCCTCCTCCACATAGTCCTGCATCAATGAACTGAACAGATGTAGGTATGGATAACTTTTGCGCCTTTCATTAGCAGCCTCATTCTGAAAAACATTTCCCTCAATGGATCAATTCGATGACATTAGTAATGAATCAGCTATTGGACTCTAAACTAACAGAATCTGATGATGATGAGGAAAAGGGAAATAAATCCATAGAAAAACAAGAGGATGATGATCTGGTTTTATGGGATTGTGTCTCACTTTTCGATATAGAAGAAGAAGGCTATCTGAAACAGGAGGAGATATCAGAAAGAAATGTGACAACAAGAAGTCAAGGTTTGATAAAAAAGGATAGATCCGTACTCCCGAAAATCAAGAGACTTCAAAATAATGTAAAGAAAATTCAAAAGAGCACCACAGCTGATAAGATACCTGAATTCACCATTACGAGTCAAAATCCAAAGCAAATCAACATGCCTATTAAGCCCATTGAGGAGAATACTGATGGTGTAAAAAAGAATCTCAAAGAACATAAGATGGAGTATGATATTGTAGAATATATTAAGAGGGCTAAGGCAAATATGTCACTATTTGAAATGTGCAATGTGCCTCAGTAGAAATAAAGATTGTTAAAAGCTCTTGAAATACCTGAGGAAAAGCTTCCCACTAACAATCAACCTAAAGAAGAAGAAATTGGTGAAGCACGTGTGGGAGGTAATCCTAAATACAAAACCCCACCATTTCTATTAACTTTTGAAATTTTCAACCATAACGTGCACAATTGTTTAGTAGACTCAGGGGCATTAGTCAATGTTATGCCACTTTCATTCTACAAAAAAATAAATGGACAGCCTAAACCATCTACCCAGTAGGTTATTTAGTTAGACAAAAAAAATGTGAAGGTAATTGAGGAAATGGAGGATGTTCTGATTTGATTATCTTCAGATTATTAATTCTTGCACATGATCTAGGAACTAGGAATCAAAATCATCAAAGAATTATTAACAAATTACTCATGAATTGGCAATAATCGGAACCAAATAGGT
>LPNX010282743.1:188206-254111 GCA_001517045.1 Pseudotsuga menziesii
CAGTAGGTAGGCATGGGAGTGACTGGGATGATGGTAATTAATGCTCCAATGATGTCAATTAAACTTAGGATAGTGGTTTAACTAGGCCAATTTGACCGAAAGAGTGAATATGATGGTAAATGTCTCCAACACAGATGAAAAGGTATGTTAGTTCATCGATATTGTACTAGCATACATACCTAAGACTTATGGTCTTGTTTTGATTTGGGATTGGTCAGCAAAGCTAAATTGATATTTTGCATTAGATTGGTCACATATCTGGTTTCCTTATAAGGGAAGTCCCAATCAAATAAAAGTATTAAGAGAGCCCCATATGAAGCACAATGTTACTTAGTTGGAGGGTAAGAATGAGCCAGTGAATTCTGTGTTGGGAAGTTACTTTACTAAGCTTGAACTGAGAAATTACCAAGTAGAAGAATCTAGTGGTACACTAGACACACAGCCCGATCTCCTTCGATTTTGACGGGCTGATGAATTTGACTGTAAAGTAGTAGACATAGTTTCAGATGTACTTGTTGATTCAAGTACAATAGAACTAGATAGTTTTTGGACACTTTTTTTTATGGATCTAAAACTTTGGAAGGATCATGAGCTGGCTATGTCCTGATCAATCCAAAGAAAAATAAACATTTTCTTTCATGTAGATTAGAGTTTGAATGTACCAATAACACAACTGAATATAAATCATTAGTTCAGGGACTAATAAAAGCAATTGAATTAAAAGTAGAAAATCTGAAAGTGTATGGGGATTCTAAAATAATTGTAAAGCAAATTTGAAAATAGATACATTGCATCTCACCTCATTTAAAAGCTTATCAGAATGAAGTGTGGGATTTGCTGACAAATTTTTATGCATTTAATATTGTATCCATTCCTAGACTTAAGAATGCAGGAACTGACTTGTTAGCTACCTCATCTGCAAGGCTTGTACCTTCAAATAAAAAGTGTTCTATTGAATTACTTTTCAGGCCTTCGGTTCCAGACATGATTACTAATCTACAAGTTTTTGATGATGATCAACAAATCCTCGAATGTTTGACAAATGATGAGACTTTCAAAGGGCCAATTATGGATGATGAAGAACACCAAGCTGAATTAAAACTCAAGAACTTTATTCCTAAAGGGGTCAGGACCTTAGAGAAGATGTTTGATTTAGACAACAAGTTCAGAAGATCAGAAAATGTCAAGACTCGTAGCTCATCTTTTCAATTTGAGCTGATAAATTTAGGAACTAAAATTGAGCCCAAATATTTGAATTTGGGAAAGTGTTGCTCCCTGGGTGAAAGAAATAAGTTCATTAGTTTGTTCAAATAGTACAAAGATGTATTTTCCTGGACATATGAAGAGCTTAAAACATATGACACCAATATTATACAACATGTCATTCCTATTAGATCTGGAGTCAAGCCGTATCAGCAACCTTTGAGGAAGATGCATCCAAAACTGGAGCCTTTAATTCAGAGTGAAGTGAAAAAATTATTGGATGCCAAAATTATATTCAAATTCAGACACTCAGAATGGGTTTCAAATTTGGTACCAGCAAGGAAGAAATCTGAAGAAATTTGGCTATGTGTGGATTTTAGAAACCTAAATCCTGCTTCAGACAAAGACAACTATCCAGTCCCACCCATGGAACAGATATTGCAGATGGTTTCGGGTTCTGAGTTATTTTCATTATTAGATGGATTCTCCATCTACAATCAAGTGTTAGTAGCTGAATAAGATAGACTTAAAACTACCTTCAGAAAAAATGGGGAAATTTTGCTTACAGAAGGATGCCCTTTGGACTCATTAATGCTGGAGCTACTTTCCAAAGGGCTATGGATATAGCTTTCTGCGGTCTAATTGGTCATAGTGTTGTAGTATATCTTGACGATGTCATGATATTTTCAAAGAAGAGAGAAGAACATGCATTCCATCTAAAACAAATTTTCGAGCGTTGTCGAAAATATGGCATCTCACTGAATCCAAGGAAATGTGTGTTTGCGGTTATAGAAGGAATGCTACTGGGTCACTTGGTTTCTAAAAAGGGGATCTCCATAGACCCATAAAGGATCAACGCCATCGAACAGATCCATTTACCCCATAACAAAAAAGGTATGCAATCATTCATGGGGACAATAAATTTCATGCAAAGGTTTGTGCTAAATTTCGCTCAAATTATTAAACCTTTGCAGCAAATGGTGAAACAAAGTGTACAATTCAAGTGGAATGATGTAGAGAAGAATGCATTCAGTAAAGTAAAGACATCTATTGGTCATGTACCCTCTCTCAAAAGTCCAAATTTTGAGAAAGCTTTTATTTTGTACACTTTCACATATGACGATTCATTAGCAGTGGTGCTTACTTAGAAGGAAGATGGGGGAGATGAGTACCCCATGTTAACAACCCTATCTAACAGAGGCTCGAAGGGACCATGGTGAAGAGGAAATAACGATTGATTGTCAAACTTTGGGTAAATATTATGGTATAAAGTATGAACAAAGGGTGAATATGCGATGAATTGTCACAAAATCCAACGGTGCAGAGCGAAAAAATGGAGATCGGTGGCCTAGAACGTGTCCGCTTCATGAACATGCGAGGAGGATAAAGACATGCGAGTGTTCGATGATATGTAAATATCAATGGTAGCTAATCCATTTCAATGAAATCTACGGTCATTGTGGACTCCTCCATGTAGATTTGCACGTTTGATAAAACGAGGACGCCCGACGGAATTGGGTACGTGTCGCTTGATCCGACAGCTGGGAAATAAAGGTGAATTACATCGACGATCGTGGATGGATCCGGAGCATGAAGTTTCATGGTGGTTGGAGATAAAAGGTGGTAGTAGAATGGAAACCATGGGACATGTGGTCGATTGTGTTGCATTCTGGAGGCAAAAGCAGTTTGGTGGAAACCACCAAAGGGGGGCCTCCGGACTGGGGTCCTATATAAACAAAGTTGACTTGCTCAAGGATTATTTTATTGACACCGGATGAATGAAAAGGACTTGCATTCTCGTCAACCTCTAATAGTAAATTTCGAACACACGCAGCCACAGTAATAGGTAAGGCTCAAACACCCAAAATTCATACATCTAATTACCATTATCGACTGAATTATGGACCAAGGAAAATATTTGCAAGGGTTTAGTCGTATTTTAGATGATAGAGAAGACTATATGTTTGATAGGGACAGAGGAGTGTGTGACCCTTTCCTATCCGTAGGAAGTGTATCAGTTAGAAAAGAGAGGTTATGGCAATACAATTCACAGGGTAATGATATCTTAAATTCTTGTAAATCATTTTTATATTATTTTGCTGTCGAGCAGACCCTGCATTTTCCCGAGTTCGCTGAGTGGTGCGCAGTTAATTATTCTTCTTCTCAGAGAGTTATTATCAGTCAGTGTATGTCTAGGATACTATGTAAGATTGATGCCAAAGTCATCTGTGAAAACCTGAACTTGCCCGATAACTACCCTAAAAGTCGTGAACCTGTAAATGAGTCCATTTTAGCCAAAATGTATAAAAATTGTGAAACCGAGGTCCATTGTGAATTCTTGTCAAATATTCTTAAGGATGGTCATTCATTAGATGGTATTTTCCCGCCATACCGTGTTTGTATTTTTAGAGATGAAGTTCAATTAGTGGTGTCCTTAGTCTGTCAAGTCTTGGGTCTAGATGATGATTGTCATGTAAATGAAGTCATCCTGGGCTTTTTGTTAAAAATAAGTTCATTAAGTTCTGAGTCTCAGTCAGTTGATGTATTCAGTTTGGATGAATACTTGGCAGAAGCGATACATCTTCAATTGAGTGAATTCCCAAAGGTCAGATTCTTCAAATTTCAAACTTATTTGTTGAACATGTTGCTATGTTCAAACGTCACCGAATTACATTTTTTAAGTACCATCTTCTCTTCAGATTTTCCCAAGCAGATCAACATGTTTGAATTTGCGAATTCAATCATGTCATAAATATATAGGATGTTATTTGATGAAGTGTTACCCCGGGTATTAGAAGAGATGAAATGCATGATGCAACTCTCACCTGAGGATCGAGTCGGAGATTGGTTTCTATCTAAGGATTCCACTGTTTTGAGGATATATGGATTTACTGGGGAGCCTTATAGGCTACCTTCTTTCCTTACTCCCAGAATTTTCGCATTAGATTTTATGAGACAAAGGTTGCATTGAGAGGAAGAACATTTTGGGGCCTTTAAGAAATCTTCAAATATCAAATTCGCTCTCAAAGTTGGTTCTTTTATTTTCAAAAATAAAGGTTCCCTAGTGTTTATAGAAAAATTGTTGGGAAGCATGGAATTTCAAAAAGAGCCAAGGGTAAATTATGATCCTCACCATATAATTTCCCTAAGAAAGCAGGTAAACAAAAACAAGCCATTTGACCACCAAGTTATTGAAGGCCTGAGCAAGACAGCCAATTTGTCTCATTTTATGGAAATTCCAAGATCTGATGAAAGTACAAGTGTTATACCAGTTGCAGTATCTCAAGTGATGGAGGGTCCTAATATTTTGGTTAAGAGGAGTCTTTCGGAAATTGAAAGCATGGAAGTGGATGAAGATGATTCACATAAAAAAGCTAGGTTGTTTCAAGATGATAAAGCTTTAAGTGAAGTTATTGCAGATGATCTAAAAGGTGGTGTTTTGGTCCCTACAAAATCTGTACAGGTGAAACAGTTTTATTTTAAAGATGTAGATAATTCAGAATCAAGCCCAGTTTTCAAGTCCAAAGAAGAGCTAATGGCTAGTTATATGGAGAAATGAAAACAGTCCCTAGAAGAGACAAGGAATTTACTCCCGTGGGTGAGGATTTTAAATAGTCCAAAAATTTCCCTGATTTCTACCAGGGACATAGAAAGAAATACTTTTAAATTGGCCATTGTAAATGACAAGAAGATGTCAGAGATGGAAGTACGATTAGACAAGATTAGTGTGCCAGACAAAATATAGTCACATAAGCAAACAGGTGACATTATTTATTCCGATTTATTGCATGCCATAATGAGAGTCAATAAGTTGCAAATTTTGGTAGACAAGTTAGAAGTTCAGTTAAAACATGAGAAAGTTGAAAATAAAGCCAATTCCATTCAAATCAAAAAGTTGCAAGCAGACGTCATAAGTTCAGGAAGTGGAAGAGATAGCACCCAAGCAATCAAAAGACTGTTGGAAGAAAAGGACAACGCCCTCCAGGTTTTGAAGAAAAGTTTGAAGATCCCAAGCATAGAACATGTTCAATCATCTGAATTATTAGCAGTACAAGATCTACCAGGAGATGATGGAGCATAAAGGAAGAGCTGTCAAATTACAAGAGGAAAAAGACAAATGGGAAACATAATAGAGTGAGCTGATATCACAAATATCCCTACTGAAAAAGGATCAAAAAGATGAAAAAGAGATCATGCAGGAATTGATGAGTCAGACTCCCACTGATGAATACCTGTCTATTGTAAATATTGAGAAACCATTAAATGATTTTTCTGCAGATGACTTGTTAGTACCCATGTCCCAGGTCAGCCTAAAGGATGAAGAAATAAAAGAGTTAAAGGTAGAAAATGAAAAGATCAAGTCCGAGTTAGGCAAAGTGAATGAGAATAAAAATAAAATATTGCAAGATAGAAATAAACTACAAAAGAAATTTAATGAATTGAAGGAAAGAAACATCGGAAAGGGTCCTCTCCAGGGGGCGAAACACATAATTTGGGATACATTATCCGTAGAAATTACTAAATTCAGGCATTATTTAAACTTCATTGATGATCAAAGCATATTGATCAATATGGCCAATCAAAGACTAAAGTTAGTAAATGAAACTATGGAGAGGAAACCCCTTGCTATGGCCCAGAACACGTTAAATTTCTTAAATTCATTAACATATCAAAAGTTGCATGATATAGGAATAAAGGACAGAATAGCGATGGTACTATGGGCCAAAAAGTTTATCCATAAGCATCATCCGATGAAGGCAGTCCAGGACAAAGATGATGAAATGATCTCACAGGTTAATGACTTCAAACAGGCCTTCAAAGAACTATTTGAAGACGGCCTTCCTTCCTTTTGGGACAAATATGGAAAAATGATTTCTCAGCATCATTATCAGAACCTGTTGGTACAAGGCCGAATGGATCATTCCAAATTTGACGATCTGGAAAAGGGGCTGATAGTGAAAGTCATCGTGGATAAATTGACAGAGGATTTTGAGATATTACAGAAGCTCCTGATCATTAGAGGAAGGATTCCTAAAGTGTCATAAGAAGCCTACATGGAGCTGGAGGTGTCCATCCAGGAGATGATTGAATATGATATTCCCAGTGCGGAGCAATGGAGAGCCATAGAGAGATTCGGGAAAATGAAGTACATCCTTCAATCAAAGACTGACGTTAGTAAATGAAACTATGGAGAGGAAACCCCTTGCTATGGCCCAAAACACGTTAAATTTCTTAAATTCATTAACATATCAAAAGTTGCATGATATAGGAATAAAGGATAGAATAGCGATGTTACTATGGGCCAAAAAGTTTATCCATAAGCATCATCTGATGAAGGCATTCCAGGACAAAGCTGATGAAATGATCTCACAGGTTAATGACTTCAAACAGGCCTTCAATTGAACTATTTGAAGATGGAATTTCTTCCTTTTGGGACGAAGACGGACAAATGATTTCTCATGAGCACTATCAGAACCTGTTGGTACAAGGCCGAATGGATCATTCCAAATTTGACGATATGGAAAAGGGGCTGATAGGGAAAGTCATCGTGGATAAATTGACAAAGGATTTTGAGATATTACAGAAGTTTCTGATCATTAAAGAAAGGCTTCCTAAAGTGTCATATGAATCCTACATGGAGCTGGAGGTGTCCATTCAGGAGATGATTGAATATGATATTCCCAATGCAGAGCAATGGAGAGCCATAGAGAGATTCGGGAAAACGAAGTACATCCTTCATTCATGAAGACAGGTGTTGCCCGCAGAGGAGCTGCTTGGACGAGGCCATGTTACCAAGTTGATTTTAAATTAATAATCTGTTAGGATCAAAGCTAGTAGTTTATTCCTAGGAGTTAGGAATTTAGTTACAAGACTTTGATTAAGCCAGTTATTCAGTTATAAATCTTCTTGGAAGATGAGATGATTTATGTATATAAGTGCATTTATTTTATGTGATGGGGGTTGGAACCCATCTGGTTGTTGAATGTTTCTTTTGAAGACATATATTTTTGAATAACAAAGTGAATTTGTAAGATTTTTCATAGATTCTTGCATCATTTACATTACAGTCCGTATTGCTCTTCTTTCTGTGATTGTTTTTTCCAGTGTAACACTTCATTCTGTTTTTCTTCATATCTGAAAGCATAGTGTTGAATGATTGGAATTCATAGTGTTTATGCTCTGATCATCGTTTCAAATATTTTATACATTTTTCTACTAAAGTTAATATAGAATTTATCTTTGATGCTCTATATTAATGGGCTGTTCATTGTCTCTTCTGTCTCGCTTGACCTAAATGAATGACTATGATGGAATGGTTATCTTGCCTTTGATAAAAATCTTATGCATGTGTCTTTGGGATATCATTATGTATATGTGACCCCATTGCCCAATGGTTATGTGTATTGTTTCAACCATTTACACAATCTTTGAGTGTTAATTTATATCTGGCCTTGTTAAATCTGTATCTGAGAGACCCCTCTCTAGAAAGAAAAGCAAGTATCTTTCTAAAAGTGGCTTTTCTATTACCTTTGGGAATTACCTTTGCAACCTAGGTACATTCCGAGTGCTAACAAACTGGTGCCATTGCTGGGGCGCGAAAGTGCACATCTGCCTTGGGAAAAACGATAGAATTTGAAGAAGGATTTCTATGGGCAAACAAGAATTTTTATCAGTAGAAAAGGTTGTATATTTGCCCTGGCAACTCCATTGTAAAACTTTTCAGAACTTAAGGAGTCATTCTGGCTTCTAGAATACACACGTGAGGTAACTCTGATACCGAACTATTAAAGAGTTTAGAAGATCCGAAAAGGTTATTCAAAAGAAAAAATAAAGAAAAGTTAAGTTTTCCTTTGTTTGGTGCATCGTCATCTCAAGATTCTCATATTGATCCAGAATGGGAAGTTAATACTGGAAAGAGCCTGTTGAGAACTAAATCCAAGTCTGACGTTAAGAATACTGAGTTTAATCCTCGTAGGTTAGAATCTTATTTGTTGGATTCCCTCTGGGGAGATTTACAACAAACCACGAAAGTTGAAACATTTACCTCTCAAAATACTCAAAGCTCTTCAGTTCCTGTGAATCAACCTAGACCAATGGCAGCCAGATTTGCTCCTTTACGTTTGCCTTGTTTATTACATGATCTTCCTCAAAATTATTCCAAAAGAATTTCTTTATTTGATGGAGAACGTGACATAACCGAAAAACAACATGTTGCCAAGTTTGAAGATTTCATTGACTTAGAAGAAGTTGATTATCCAAATGTTAAAATGCGGTTATTTGCCCAAAGTTTGTTGGGTGAGGCAAAGAAATGGTTTAAATATTTGCCAAATGGGTCTATAATGAATTTTCAAGCTTTTCAGAATGCATTTCTAGATAGATGGGATGATAAATAGAATCCTTTACAGCTCTGATCTCAGTATAACAGTCTCAAAAAAGGAGGTTTTGAATCTGTCCATGAATTCTTCAGCAGGTTCATGAGGGTTTATAATTCCATCCCAGAAGATATAAAACCTTCTATGGCCATTGCCAAGTTACATTATGCTGGAGCCTTTGACAATGATTTTGCATTCTCATTGAGGGAAATAAAATCAGCAACCCTTGCTACAATGTTTACAGATGCTTTGGAAGTAGAGGCCAATATGATGGCGAGTGGAAAAATGAAACATAGAGATATGGATAGGAGGAAAAAGGAGGAAAATTTGCCTTCTGCTTCTTCTTCTACTAATGATGTGAAATTTGAAATGATGTTGAAAACGATGGAAAAATTGATGGACAGATTGACTTTGGACAATAGGGGATTCAACAAAGAAAAAGTTGACCCTCAAATCAGGAACCCCAATTTTAGAAGACCAAATCCTCTTGTTCTTCCACAGAATAGGCAGAGAGATATAAGAAACCCCAGAAATCAGGAAGAACAGCAAATTCGACCACCATTTCCTGAGAATTATGTTGCTGATGAAGAGGATCCTACTGAAAATGGAATTAATCCTTTTGGAGAGATGGATTCAGAGGTATATCTTACTGAAGAAGAGCATAACATGTTTGAACAGGAAAGTGGAAATGAAGAATTTGGAAGGGAGACATAACAGTATCAAAGGGGTTATTTACATGCTATGGATGATGTGCAAAGGAAAATCAGACTGAGAAACAGGGAGGTTTTTATAAATAAGGGGAAGGCTAATCCAAATCAACCTTCCACGAGTTCCCTAAATGTAGAAAATGGAAAAGAAGTACAAAAAGAGTCTCTTATAAATAAAGAAGGTGAAGATAAGATACAAAGAGACAAAAGAATAAAGCAAATGGCCCCAATTGATGTAGAAAGGGTTGGTTCTGGTTTTAATTTGCAAAATGAGCTTTCAAAATTAAAAATCTCTGTTCTGTTTAATGAGTTGTTGACAAACAATGAATATAGAGACACTATAACAAAAATGGTCAAAGGTCAAGGGGAATCGCAATTTGATATTTTAGAGTTGAATGATGATAATCCTGCTATTTCATTTGGGTCAAAGGTTGAAAATTTAGAAAATGAAGAGCTCCCTCCTTTCTATTTGAGTTTGAATGTGCATGATATGGTGGTCCATAATGCTAAATTGGACTCAGGAGCATGACATAATTTGATGCCGAAGGGATTAGTTCAAAGTTTGGGACTAGAAGTGACAAGGCCCTATAAATATTTGTATTCTTTTGACTCTAGAAGGGTAAAATGCCTTGGTTTGATCAAAGATATGGTAGTGACTCTGAACAAATTACCATATAAAACTATAGTCATGGATGTGGTAGTAGCAGATATTCCACCTAAGTTTGGGGTATTGTTGTCAAGATCTTGGACCTCAACGTTGAAAGGTAGTTTGCAAATGGATATGTCATATGCTACGATTCCTATTCAATATAGAAATAAAAGGTTATATAGTGAAAAAATGACTCCTTATGTAGTGAGCAGTCAAGATAAGCCTGAAGTTCATTATATATGTTGTTGACACTGATTTGGGGTCTTGTATTTTCTTTAATGATACTGTCCCATGTAATCTAGAAGCCACATTATAGGAGAAATCCGAAGAAGATAAGAAAGAAGGAATGAAGGAACAAGATGCTTTGGAGGAAAAACAAAAAATGGAAGGTTTATGGACTATGTATTTTGATGGATCTGTTGCAAAACTGGGTGCTGGAGCCGGTGTGTATATATTTCTCCGATTAGGGATTTCAAAGCTTTATCATATAAATTAACATTTGAATGCACAAATAATGTAGCAGAATATGAAGCTTTATTATTGGGGTTGCATGCTTTGAAAGATTTGGGGGCACAAAGGATAAAAGTTTTTGGAGATGCAGAATTGGTAATAAACCAAGTGAATGACAGTTGTCAAACCAGGCATCCTTGGATGAGGGATTATAGGAATGAAGTGTGGGATATGATTGGAAACATTTTTACAGAGCACACGATTCAAGTAGTTTCCAGACATGAAAATACTGTAGCAGATTCTTTGGCAGTAGCTGCTGGGAAATTCAAAACCCCTATTGCTGGTCAAAAGGAATATCAGCTGGACATTGTGAATAGACCATCCATTCCTGATAATCCCAAGTATTGGCAGGTATTTGAAGATGACATGCAGATCAGAAGGTTCTTAGAATTATCAGGAGAATTTGTAAATACTCATATTGACACCGAAAATGATGATGATGACATTTTTCAAGATGATGAGGGACCTGATAAAGAAAAGAAAGGCACTGAAAAGTTAAAAGGAACCTTAGGAGGTAAGGATATTATCCAGTTAAAAAATAATTTCATACCAAGGGGGTTAATTCCTTTAGAAATATTTTTGACCAGAATGATGTGGCTAAGAATCCCAAGGTAAAGCCTATTGAGAATGCTATTGAAGATAGAAATATTGGCACTGAAGAGAATCCTAAGATCGTAAAATTGTCCAAGTAATTACTTGAAAAAGAAAAAGAAGAATATGTGAATTTAATGAAAAAATATACAGATGTCTTTGCTTGGAGTTATGAATATCTCAAGGAGTATGATACCTCTATCATACAACATACTATTCCTATAAAGTCCGAAGAGAAGCCTTTCAAACAAAAACTCAGAAGGATAAATCCTAAGTTGCTTCCCATCATTGAGAAGTAAATTAAAAAGTTATTTGATGCCAAAATCATTGTAACATTAAGATTTTCGAAGTGGGTTGCAAATTTGGTTCTTGTTAGAAAGAAGAATGGAGAAATCAGACTGTGTGTGGATTTCCGGAATTTAAATAAAGTTTCTATGAAAGACAATTATCCTTTGCCAAAGATGGATCATATTTTGCAAAAAGTAGTTGGTGCTGAGAGAATTTCAATGTTGGACGGTTTTTCTGGCTATAATCAGATCAAAGTATTACCTGAAGATCAAGAGAAAACTACATTTGCTACAACCTGGGGCACTTTTATGTATGCAAAGATGCCTTTTGGCCTAATGAATGCAGGGGCTACTTTCCAGTGGGCTATGGATATCGCTTTTGCAGGAGAAATTGGGAATTTCGTGGTAATCTACATGGATCACATCATAGTCTATTCAAAATCTGATAGAGAACATTTGCATCATTTAGAGAAAGTTTTCATGAAGTGCAGAAAATTTGGTATATCTTTGAATACGAAGAAATCCAATTTTGCATTGGAAGAAGGAAAGTTGTTGGGCCATATAATATCGAAGGATGGAATAAAAATTGATCTTGAAAGGGTGAGTGCAATTTTGAAAGTAGGTGAACCCAGGAGTAAGAAGGAAATACAATCATTCTTGGGGCAAGTGAATTTTCTAAGAAGGTTTGTGCCAAGCTTTGCTGAAATCTTAATGAATATCACAAACATGTTGAAGAAGGGCCATGAGATAAAATGGAATGCGGAAGCTAGAAGGTATTTTTGGGAAATAAAAAAAAGCAATATCAGATGCTCCTGTGTTACTAAGTCCATATTTTACCAAAGATTTCTCAGTATTTTCATATGCTTCAGAATATACTATAGCAGGAGTTTTATTGCAGAAGAATGATGAGAATTTGGAATAGCCCATAGCAATTTTTAGCAAAATTTTGAGGGATGGAGAATTGAAATATGACATCATGGAGAAACAAGCATATGCTTTAGTCAAAGCATTGAAGGATTTCAGAGTGTATCTTCTGCATTCTCATATAATTGCACATGTTCCATCTATTGCAGTAAAAGTGATTTTGACACAACCACATCCAGAAGGCAGAAGGGCAAAATGGATAGCTACATTACTGGAGTACGACATAGAGATAAATCCTACTAAGCTGGTTAAAGGACAAGGATTAGCAAAGATGATGGATAATTCAAATTGTGAGGCTTTACAAATTAATTTCCTATCTCATCGGGTTCATCAGTTGGATACAGAAGTGGAAGTGATGGCTGATTCTGTGGCATCTCCATGGTATTCTGATATTGTTTACGTCCTTCGAAATTTACAAGCACCAGAAGGATTGAGTAAGTCAAGGGAGAGAGCCATAAAATTGAAGGCTACTAATTTTTGTATTATAAATCAGTATCTTTATTGGAAGGAACCCAGAGGTGTGTTACTAAACTGTCTTTGAGAAAATGAAGCTCAGCATACAGTCAAAGAATTTCATAAGGGAGATTGTGGAGGACATCATTCTTGGAAGGTGACTGTAAACAAAATTCTAAGAGTAGGTTATTATTGGCCAACATTATTTTCAGATGTGTATAAAGAAACCAACAGGTGTCATCAATGCCAAAATTTTTATGGCAACAGAAAGGTACTTCCTCTCCCTTTAAATCCAATAACAATAGAAGCTCCTTTCCAAAAGTGGGGTTTGTATTTTATTGGCGAGATAAACCCCAATTCGTTAGGACAACACAAATGGATTCTGACAGCTACGGATTATTTTACAAAATTGATTGAAGCAATTCCAACCAGAAGAGCCACTGAAACTGTAATCATGGATTTTCTTGAGGAAAAAATATTGGCTCGATTCGGATGCCCAGACGAATAGTAACAGACAATGCAACCATGTTTAAATCCAAGAAAATGATTGATTTCTGTCACAAGTACCATATAAGCCTCAATCATTCAATTGCCTATTATCCACAGGGAAATGGGTTAGCTGAATCTTCAAATAAAATCCTAGTAAGGATCATCAGGAAGCTGTTGGAAGATAATAAGAAGTCCTGGCACACCAAGATCAAGTATGCTCTGTGGGATGATAGGATTAGTACCAAAAGGTCCATCGGCATGTCCCCATTCCAGCTGGTGTATGGAACTGAATTTGTTTTTCCAGCGTCGTTAGGTGTTCCAGTTATGAGGTATTTTCAAGATCAGCAAGAAGAACCAAATCACATGCAAAGGAGGATAAATCAGATTATTGAGCTAGAAGAACAAAGAAATAAAGCTTATGACAAGGTGCAGTTACATCAGGAAAAAATGAAAAATACTTTTGACAAAAGAATCAAAGAAGAACAGTTTCAGATTGATGATTTGGTCTTGAAGTGGGATGCTCCTAGAGAAGACAAACATGGGAAATTTGATAATATGTGGGTAGGTCCTTATGTTGTTGCTAGTTACAGAGGACAAAACACATTTCTACTAGAACATCCGAACGGGGTTCCTCTGGATAGTAACCCTGTTAATGGAAGGTATCTGAAACATTACCTGTCCTAAAAAGGAGGGTAAAATTTGTATTATAACCCGTAAATATTTGTTCTCTATACAAATCAATACAGATGGTAGGACGAATATATTTAAAGCCCACGGTGAAAGCCCTAAGATTCAGGAGGCGTGCCATTCCTTTCTAAAAGAAAAAGAAAAACAATATATCTACGAAAAACAAAAGAGAAGTTCTTTGGAAGTTATTATGAAAGATTAAAGACAGGAACCTGGTCTACGAGTTCTTTGATACCTCGTAGGGAGGATATCATCCCTAGATGGAGCCAGTTGTTAACAACCCTATCTAATAGAGGATCGAAGGGACCATGGTGAAGAGGAAATAATGATTGATTGTCAAACTTTGGGTGAATATTATGGTATAAAGTATGAACAAAGGGTGAATATGCGATGAATTGTCACAGAATCCAACGGTGCAGAGCAAAAAAAATGGAGATCGGTCTCCTAGAATGTGTCCGATTTGTGAAGATGCGAGGAGGATAAAGACATGCGAGTGTTCGATGATATGTAAAGATCAATGGTAGCTAATCCGTTTCGATGAAATCTACGGTCATTGTGGACTCTGCCATGTAGATTTGCACGTTTGATAAAACGAGGACGCCTGATGGAATTGGGTACGTGTCACTTGATCCGACGGCTGAGAAATAAAGGTGAATTACATCGACGATCATGGATGGATCCGGAGCAGGAAGTTGCGCGGTGTTTGGAGATAAAAGGTGGTAGCAGAATGGAAACCACAGGACACATGGTCGATTGTGGTGCATTCCAGAGGCAAAAGCGGTTTGGTGGAAATTGCCGAAGGGGGGCCTCCGGAGTGGGGTCCTATAGAAACAAAGTTGAATTTCTCAAGGATTATTTTATTGACACTGGAAGAATGAAAAGGACCTACATTCTTGTCAACCTCTACCAGTCAATTTTGAACACACGCAGCCACAGTAACAGGTAAGGCTCAAACGCTCGAAATTCATCCATCTAATTACCATTATCGACTGAATTATGGACCAAGGAAAAGATTTGCAAGGGTTTAGTCGTATTTTAGATGACAGAGAAGACTATATGGTTGATAGGGACAGAGGACTGTGTGACCCTTTCCTGTCCATAGGAAGTGTATCAGTTAGCAAAGAGAGGTTATGGCAATACAATTCATAGAGTAATGATATCTTAAATGCCTGTAAATCATTTTTATATTATTTTCCTGTCGAGCAGACCCTGCATTTTCTCGAGTTCGCTGAGTGGTGCACAGTTAATTATTCTTCTTCTCAGAGAGTTATTATCAGTCAGTCTACGTCTAGGATACTATGTAAGATTGATGCCAAAGTCATCTGTGAAACATGAACTTGCCCGATAACTACCCTGAAAGTCGTGAACCTGTAAATGAGTTCATTTTAGCCGAAATGTATAAAAATTGTGAAACCGAGGTCTGTTGTGAATTCTTGTCAAATATTCTTAAGGATTTTCAGTCATTAGATGGTCTTTTTCCACCATACCGTGTTTGTATTTTCAGAGATGAAGTTTAATTAGTGGTGTCCTTAGTCTGTCAAGTCTTGGGTCTAGATGATGATTGTCATGTAAATGAATTCATCCTAGGCTTTCTGTTAAAAATAAGTTCATTAATTCTGAGTCTCAGTCAATTCATGTATTCAGTCTGGATGAATACTTGGCAGAAGCGATACATCTTCAATTGAGTGAATTCCCAAAGGTCATATTCTTCAAATTTCAAACTTATTTGTTGAACATGTTGCTATGTTAAAAATGTCACCAAATTACATTTTTTAAGTACTATCTTCTCTTCAAATTTTCCCAAGCAGATCAACATGTTTGAATTTGCGAATTCAATCATGTCAGAAATATATAGGATGTTATTTGATGAAGTGTTACCCCGGGTATTAGAATAGATGAAATGCATGATGCATCCCTCACCTGAGGATCGAGTCGAAGATTGGTTTCTGTCTAAGGATTCCACTGTTTTGAGGATATATGGATTTACTGGGGAGCCTTATAGGCTACCTGCTTTCCTTACTCACAGAATTTTCACATTAGATTTTATGAGACAAAGGTTGCATTGAGAGGAAGAAAATTTTGGGGCCTTTAAGAAATCTTCAAATACCAAATTCTCTCTCAAAGTTGGTTCTTTTATTTTCAAAAATAAAGGTGCCCTGGTTTTCAATCATCCGAATTATTAGCAGTACAAGAAGAGAAGGACAAGATCTACCGGGAGATGATGGAGCATAAAGGAAGAGATGTCAAATTACAAGAGGAAAAAGACAAATGGGAAATAGAATGGAGTGAGATGATATCACAAATATCCCTGCTGAAAAAGGATCAAAACAATGAAAAAGAGATCATGGAGGAATCGATGAGTCAGAATCCCACTACTGAAGACCTCTCTATTGTAAATATTGAGAAACCATTAAATGATTTTTCTATAGATGACTTGTTAGTACCCATGTCCCAGGTCATCCTAAAGGATGAATAAATAAAAGAGTTAAAGGTGGAAAATGAAAAGATCAAGTCCGAGTTAGCCAAAGTGAATGAGAATAAAAATAAAATATTGCAAGATAGAAATCAGCTACAAAATAAATTTAATGAATTGAAGGAAAGAAAAATCGGAAAGGGTCCTCTCTAGGGGGAAAAACACATAATTTGGGATACATTATCCGTAGAAATTACTAAATTCAGGCACTTTTTAAACTTCATTGATGATCAAAGCATGTTGATCAATCTGGCCATTCAAAGACTGAAGTTAGTAAATGAAACTATGGAGAGGAAACCCCTTGCTACGGCCCAGAACGCGTTAAATTTCTTAAATTCATTAACATATCAAAAGTTGCATGATATAGGAATAAAGGACAGAATAGCGATGGTACTATGGGCCAAAACATTTATCCATAAGCATCATCTGATGGAGGCAATCCAGGACAAAGCTGATGAAATGAACTCACATGTTAATGACTTCAAACAGGCCTTCAAAGAACTATTTGAAGACGGCCTTCCTTCCTTTTAGGACGAAGAGGGATGAATGTTTTCTCAGGAGCACTATCAAAACCTATTGGTACAAGGCCGAATGGATCATTCCAAATTTGACAATCTGGAAAAGGGGATGATAGGGAAAGTCATCGTGGATAAATTGACAGAGATTTCGAGATATTAGAGAAGTTCCTGATCATTAGAGGAAGGTTGCTTAAAGTGTCATATGAAGCCTACATGGAGCTGGAGGTGTACATCTGGGAGATGATTGAATATGATATTCCCAGCGTGGAGCAATGGAGAGCCATAGAGAGATTCGGGAAAACAAACTACATCTTTCATTCATGAAGATAGGTGTTTCCCGCGAAGGAGCTGCTTGGATGAGGCCATGTTACCAAGTTGATTTTAACTTAATAATCTGTTAGGATCAAAGCTAATAGTTTATTCCTAGGAGTTGGGAATTTAGTTACAACACTTTGATTAAGCCAGTTATTCAGTTATAAATATTCTTGGAAGATGAGATGATTTTATGTATACAAGTGCATTTATTTTATGTTATGGGGGTTGGAGCCCATCTGGTTGTTGACTGTTTCTTTTGAAGACATATATTTTTGGATAACAAAGTGAATGTCTAAGAGTTTTCTAAGATTTCTGCGTCATTTACATTACAGTCCGTATTGCTCTTATTTCTGTGATTGTTTTTTCCTGTGTAACACTTCATTCTATTTTTCTTCATATCTGAAAGCACAGTGTTGAATGATTGGAATTCATAGTGTTTATGATCTGATCATCGTTTCAGATATTTTATACATTTTTCTACTAAAGTTAATATATAATTCATCTTTGATGCTCTATATTAATGGGTTGTTCATTGTCTCTTCTATCTCGCCTGAGCTAAACGAATGACTGTGATGGAATGGTTATCTTGCCTTTGATAAAAATCTTATGCATGTGTCTTTGTGATATCTTTATGTATATGTGACCCCATTTCCAAATGGTTATGTGTATTGTTTCGACCATTTACACAATCTTTGAGTGTTAATTTATATCTAGCCTTGTTAAATCTGTATCTGAGAGATCCCTCTCTAGAAATAAAAGCCAATTTCTTTCTAAAAGTGGTTTTGCTGTTACCTTTGGGATTTACCTTTGCAACCTGGGTACATTCTGAGTGCTAACAAACTGGCACCGTTGCTGGGGTGCGAAAGTGCACATCTGCCCTAGGAAAAATGACAGAATTTGAAGAAAGATTTTTGTGGGCAAACATGAATTTTTATCAGTAGAAAAGGTTGTATATTTTCCCTGGTGACTCCATTGTAAAACTTTTCAGAACTTAAGGAGTCATTCTGGCTTCAAGAAGACACACGTGAGGTAACTCTGATATCGATGTCTTAAAAAGTTTCGAAGATCCGAAAAGGTTATTCAAAAGAAAAAATAAAGAAAGTTAAGTTTTCCTTTGTTTGGTGCATCGTCATCTCAAGATTCTCATATTGATCCAGAATGGGAAGTTAATACTGGAAAGATCCTGTTGAGAACTAAATCTAAGTCTGACCTTAAGAATACTGAGTTTAATCCTCATAGGTTAGAATCTTATTTGTTGGATTCCCTCTGGGGATATTTACAACAAACCGCGAAAGTTGAAACATTTACCTCTCAAAATACTCAAAGCTCTTCAATTCCTGCCAATCCACCTAGACCAATGGTAGCCATATTTGCTCCTTTACATTTGCCTGCTTTATTACATGATCTTCCTCAAAATTATTCCCAAATAATTTCTTTATTTGATGGAGAAAGTGACATAACCGCAAAACAGCATGTTGCCAAGTTTGAAGATTTCATTGACTTACAAGAAGTTGATTATCCAGATGTTAAAATGCGGTTATTTTCCCAAAGTTTGTCAGGTGAGGAAAATAAATGGTTTAAATATTTGCCAAATGGGTCTATAATGAATTTTCAAGCTTTTCAGAATGCATTTCTAGATAGATGGGATGATAAATAGAATCCTTTACAGCTCTTGTCTCAGTATAACAGTCTCAAAAAAGGAGGTTTCGAATCTATCCATGAATTCTCCAGCAAGTTCATGAGGGTTTATAATTCCATCCCGGAAGATAGAAAACCTTCTATGGCCACTACCAAGTTACATTATGATGGAGCCTTTGACAATGATTTTGCATTCTCGTTGAGGGAAAGAAAATCAGAAACCTTTGCTGCAATGTTTACAGATGCTTTGGAAGTAGAAGCCAATACGATGGCGAGTGGCAAAATGAAACATAGAGATATGGATAGGAGGAAAAAGGAGGAAAATTTTGCTTCTTCTTCTTCTTCTAGTAATGATGTCAAATTTGAAATGATGTTGAAAATGATGGAAAAATTGATGGACAGATTGACTTTGGACAATAGGGGGTTCAACAGAGAACAAGCTGACCCTCAAATCAGGAACCCCAATTTAAGAAGACCAAATCCTCCTGTTCTTCCACAGAATAGGCAGAGAGATATAAGAAACCCCAGAAATCAGGAAGAACAGCAAATTCGACCACCGTTTCCTAAGAATTATGTTGCTGATGAAGAGGATCCTACTGAAAATGAAATTCATTTTTTTGGAGAGCTGGATTCAGAGGTATATCTTACTGAAGAAGAGCATAACATGTTTGAACATGAAAGTGGAAATGAAGAATTTGAAAGGGATACAGAACAGTATCAAAGGGGTTATTTACATGCTATGGATGATGTGTAAAGGAAAATCAGACTGAGAAACAGGGAGGTTTTTATAAATAAGGGGAAGGCTAATCCAAATCAACCTTCCACGAGTTCCCTAAATGTAGAAAAGGGAAAAGAAGTACAAAAATAGTCTCTTATAAATAAAGAAGGTGAAGATGAGATACAAAGAGACAAAAGAATAAAGAAAATGGCCCCAATTGATGTAGAAAGGGTTGGTTCCAGTTTTAATTTGCAAAACGAGCTTTCAAAATTAAAAATCCCTGTTCCATTTAATGATTTGTTGAGAAACAATGAATATAGAGACACTATAACAAAAATGGTCAAAGGTCAAGGGGAATCGCAATCTGGTATTTAAGAGTTGAATGATGATAATCCTGCTATTTCATTTGGGTCAAAGGTTGAAAATTTAGAAAATGAAGAGTTCCCTCCTTTCTATTTGAGTTTGAATGTGCATGATATGGTGGTCCATAATGCTATGTTGGACTCAGGAGCATCACATAATTTGATGCCGAAGGGAGTAGTTGAAATTTTTGGACTAGAAGTGACAAGGCCCTATAAATATTTGTAAAATTCCTTGGTTTGATCAAAGATATGGTAGTGAATCTGAACAAATTACCATCTAAAACTATAGTCTTGTATGTGGTAGTAGCAGATATTCCATCTAAGTTTGGGGTATTGTTGTCAAGATCTTGGACCTCAAAGTTAAAAGGTAGTTTGCAAATGGATATGTCATATGATACGATTCCTGTTCAAGATGGGAATAGAAGTTTATATAGTGAAAGATGAAGGGATACGCCCTGTAGCAAAACCACTCCACTTCCTCTTCACGCTCTCATAGTCTCTTTTCCAACACAATACAATGCCCACATCTAGTACCATACAGTACTCACATCCGGTACCATACAGTACTCACATCCAATACAATACAGTACCCAGTACAATTTAAAATGGAACCTCCTCAAGCCTTATAAAGGATTAATCACATGCAATACCATGGGACAATACCGTGGGCTACAACAAAACCATGTGCCCAAACATTGTGCTAGACCTAACCACCTTTGACTCAATCCCGAGTCAAGGTTAACACATGCAATACTATGGGACAATACCATGGGATACAACAAACCATGTGCCCAAACCATGTGCTAGCCCTAACCCCCTTTGACTCAATCCCGAGTCAAGGTTAACACATGCAATACTATGGGACAATACCATGGGATACAACAAACCATGTGCCCAAACCATGTGCTAGACCTAACCACCTTTGACTCGATCTCAAGTCAAGGTAAACCCTAACAATCCCCCCTTTAAACTTGACTTGGAGTAATCACCAACTCCCCTCAAGTATTTACCGAGGAATCTTACATACACCCCCCTATCACCTAGGTCTATCTCTTGACTTTACCGGTGAGTTACTAGGGGTATGCATGCCTTACCAGGTCTTACAGCCATACGCCCATTTACATGCAAACCGCTCCATTACATTTTTATGTGCCTTCATGGTGACTAATCACAACAACTCTACCGCTACTGCACTTGCTGGACCTTGGACTTGGAAAATTTCTTCTTTTCACCTTTATGCTTTAAGGCCAACAGAAACCGAGAAGGAACTCAATTTCTCTCTGGTTACTCCCTTTGTCAACATGTCTGTAGGATTTTGGCTAGTGTGAATCTTTTCCAGTTTTAATAGTTCTTCATCTAGAATAGATCTTATGAAGTGGTACTTGAGTTCTATATGTTTAGTCCTTGAATGAAGGAATGAGTTATTTGCAATATGAATGGCACTCTAGCTGTCACTGTACAGCCTACTATTCTCATGTTTCTTACCCAATTCTTCCATGAGCCTCTGCAACCAAATCATCTCCTTACTAGACTCTGTAGCAGCAACATACTCTGCTTCCATTGTTGAAAGTGCAACAACCTCTTGCAGTTTTGAAATCCAACTTACTGTTGTTCCACCTACAATGAACACATACCCTATGGTGCTCCTCCTACCGTCTTTATCACTAGCCATATCTGCATCAACATATCCCTGTAGAACAGTGTTTGAACCTCCAAAACATAATGAATGAGAAGTGGTACCTCTCAAATACCTGAGAATCCACTGTACTGCTTTCCAATGCTCTTTACCTAGATTATTCATATACCTGCACACAACTCCCACTGCATGTGCAATATCTGGTCTTGTGCACACCATGGCATACATCAAGCTCCCAACTGTTGATGAATAGGGAATCTTGGACATGTAATATATCTCTTCTTGTGTCTCTGGACACATATGCTTTCTTAGTTTGAAATGGCTTGCCAAAGGTGTGCTAACTAGTTTTGCATTCTGCATTCTAAACCTCTGCAACACCTTTTCTATGTACTCACCTTCAGATAATGTCAATTTGCGATTTTTCCTGTCTCTTGTTATTCTCATACAAAGGATTTGCTTTGTAGCACTCAAATCCTTCATCGCAAATGATTTAGATAGTTTTCTTTTGAGCACATTTATATCCTGCGTGCTAGACACTGCAACAAGCATGTCATCCACATACAATAACAAGATAATATATCTTCCATTATCTAGCCTCTTGAAATAAACACAGTGGTCAGAATTACATCTATCATAACCTTGTTCTGTCATAAACTTATCACATTTTAAATACCACTGCCTTGGAGCTTGCTTCAGGCCATACAATCTCTTCTTCAACCTGCAAACTAAATTCTCCTTCCCTTTGACCTCATACCCTTATGGTTGCTGTATATAAATCTCTTCCTCCAAATCCCCATGGAGAAAGGCCGTTTCTACATCTAATTGTTCAAGATGCAAATCTTCTACTGCCACTAGACTTAAAATAGTTCTAATTGAAGTCATTTTAACAACAGGAGAAAATATTTCATCAAAGTCTATACCTTTCTTTTGTGCAAACCCTTCACAACAAGTCTAGCCTTGTACCGCTTCTTTCCTCCATCTTCTTCCTTCAACCTATAAACCCATTTATTCTGCAATACCCTTTTTCCTACAGGCAACTTAACCAGATCCCAAGTCTGGTTTCTTACCAATGAATCCATTTCCTCATCCATGCCTTGCTCCCACTTCTTTCTAGTTTCTACCTGCATTACTTCTTCAAAACATTCTGGCTCACCAGAATCAGTCATCAATAAATAATACAGTGAAGGAGAGAATCGTTCAGGGGATCTACTTAACCTGGTAGACCTTCTTACAGTTGCAGGAGTTTCGGGTACCTACTGCTACTCTTGATTTTCTGGTGCTTTTGGAACTTCATTTTCTTTGATTTCATCAAGCACTGTGTACTCTGTGTTTTCCTTTTCTTCTTTCTTTCCCTGCAACTGATCTTTGTACATGACCTTTTCATTGAATACTACATCTCTACTCCTAATGACTTTGTGATTTTTAAGATCCCATAAGCAATAACCAAAATCATCAACCCCATATCCAATAAAGGTACATTTCTTGGATTTAGCCTCAAGCTTTGTTCTATCATATTTATTAATATGGAAAAATGCTTCACAACCAAAATTTCTCATAAATGAGTATTTCACCTGTTTACCTGTCCATGCCTCATCTGGAATTCCACCATCCAAAGCGCTTGAAGGCCCTCTGTTTATTAAATAAATAGTAGTGTTTATAGCATCAGCCCAAAACTGTAAGCACAACCCTGCATGCAATCTCATACACCTTGCACGCTCCATGATCGTTCCATTCATCTTTTCTGACATGCCATTTTCTTGGGGTGTTCCATGGACTGTCTTCTCTCTGTGAATCCCATTGTGTGAACAGTAACTGTCAAACTCCTTGCTGCAGTACTCGCCTCCATTATCAGATCTGAGACATTTCAACCTTTTTCCTGTCTCATTCTCAGCCAAAGCTTTCCACTTCTTAAAAGTATCAAACACATTAGATTTATGTCTAATGCAATAAACCCAAGTTTTTCTAGTTGCATCATCAATAAAAGTAACATAATAATGAGAGCCAAGTACAAGAGATTATACCTGAGCTGGTCCCCATACATCTGTATGGACAAGCTCTAACTTTTCACTCTTCTTTTGTTTCCCAACCCTGAGAAATCTAACTCTCTTCTGTTTTCCATAAAAACAATTCTCACAAAATTCCAAACTTACCTGCTTCAGATCTAGAAGTAGTTTCGTTGAGTGGAGAATCTGTATCCCCTTCTCACTCATGTGGCCAAGCCTACGATGCCACAACACTGCACCTGTTTTTGTGGAAGCTACAGAAATAGAATAATCAGTGTTATGAGGACATAAATATAATGTACCTATCCTATTTCCTTTTGCAATTACCATTGATCCTTTAGTGACCTTCCACCGCGTTTCTCCAAATCTAGACAAACAGCCGCCATCTCCCAACTACCCTGTTGAGATCAGATTTATTTTCATAGCAGGAATGTGCCTTACATCCTTTCACAACCAGTCATTTCCATTATTTAGTTTAATCCATATCTTACCCTTTCCAACAATTTTACACGGTTCATCATCCCCCAATAACACATGCCCAAAATCACCTTGAACATAATCATAAAAGAATTTCCTATGGGGTGTATCATGACATGAAGCCCCTGAATCTACTACCCAATAATCACTAGTATTATCTAATGCAAGAATCAAAGCATCTTGTAAAACATCACCTGCTACATTTTCTTACTGGGTAGTCTCTTGCTGCCTCTCACCTTTCTTCTTTGGTGCTCTGCAATCTTTCTTTAGGTGTCCTTTCTTACCGCAGTTCCAGCATTTTATTTTTCCGAATCCAGACTTGGATCTTCCCTTTTTAGACTTGCCATGATTTCCTGGGCTCCTTCCTCTCTCTTTTTGTCTCCCTCTGCTCTCCATGGTCAACGCATTACCTGATGTCTCACCTGTGATTTTCCTTCGCATTTCCTCGCTAAGAATAACACTAACAACATCATCAAACTTAAGAGTGCTTGAACTAGGGACAGAGTTACTTACAGCCATGACCAAGCTATTCTAGCTTTCTGGCAATGATCACAAGATTAGAAGAGCCCTAAACTCATCATCAAAGTTCACTTTTACAGAACTTAACTGACTGGTAAGTGTATTAAACTCATTTAAATGGTCAGCAATAGATCCACTTTCCGACATCTTCATATTAAATAAATGCTTCATTAAAAATACCTTGTTAGAAGCCTAGGGTTTTTCGTAGAGCTTACTTAATGCGCTCATCACATGCTCTGTTGTTATTTCTTTCAAAATATTGAAGGCCATTGACGAATCCAAGCACATCCGTATTGTTCCTAGTGCCTTTCTGTCAAGAACCTCCCATTCTTCATCCTTCATAGCCGCTGGCTGTTTTGCTTTTCCGCCCAATGGCAGGTACAGATCTTTCTGGTACAGATAGTACTCCATTTGCATATTCCATAACTGATAGTTTTTTTCGTTAAATTTATCGACCCTAAACTTTCCTTTATCCGCCATTGCTCCCACTTGAACCAGGAACCCTTCTTTCCTGGGAGTTTACAAACCAAATAGACCTTTTGGCTCTGATACCAATTGTTAGAAAAACAGGACCGCAGAGCAATAACAATTATACAGTTAAATCAATAAACAAGATGCAAAAGCACATTAAACATTACAGAGAGACACAGATATAACGTGGTTCACCCAAACAATGGGCTACGTCCATGAACAAATTTGCTAGTCCTTTTATTTCAGTCTAGAAAGATGAAGGGATATGCCCTGCAGCAAAACCGATGCACTTCCTCTTCACACTCTCACAGTCTCTCTTCCAGCACAATACAATGCCCACATCCAGTACCATACAGTACTCACATCCGGTACCATACAGTACTCACATCCAGTACAATACAGTATCCATTACAATTTACAATGGAGCCTCCTCAAGCCTTATAAAGGCTTAATCACACGCAATACCATGGGACACTACCATGGGCTACAACAAAACCATGTGCCCAAACCATGTGCTAGACCTAACCACCTTTGACTCAATCTCAAGTCAAGGTTAACACATGCAATACTATGGGACAATACCATGGGCTACAACAAACCATGTGCCCAAACCATGTGCTAGACCTAACCACCTTTGACTCGATCTCAAGTCAAGGTTAAGCCTAACAATATGACCTCAAATTCAAACCAGAATCCATAGTTAAAGGGAAAGGACTGTGCAAACTAATGGCTGAAGGTAACAACAATGAAGAAAACAATTGGGAAAATGAAGCTAAGTTACATATGATGGATGTATGTCCTCTTTTCACAGCTCCAAATTCCTGGTACCAAGACCTTGTTCATTACCTCCAGGAAGGATTGTTGCCAGAACATTGGAATTCCAAGTAGCGAAGAGCATTACGCCTTAATGGAATTTTATTTAGGAAGAATTATGATGGAGTCCTTCTTAGATGTTTAGAGAAAGAAGATGCAAAGAAGGTCATAACAGAGTTACATGACGGGCCTGCTGGAGGTCCCTTTTCTCGAGATTACGATAGCCCACAAGATTCTCAGAGCTGGATATTATTGGCCCACACTGTTCATGGATGCACACACCCATTTTAGAAAGTGTGATATCTTCCAGAGGTGTGGGGGAAGAAAAGTCAAAGCAGCAGGACCATTGAAGTTGGTGATGATAACAACCATTTGAGCAATGGGGAATTGATATCATTGGAGAGATAAAACTAAATTCTTCCTTGCAACACAAATACATTTTGACAGCAACTGACTACTTCACTATATGGGACGAGGCAATTCCATTACATAAAAGTGAACGAAGATGCGGTCATGGATTTCTTGCAAGATCATATTATGACAAGGTTTGGGGTTCCAATTTCCCTAGTTTTTTATAATGCTACTTGTTTTTCTTCTATTAGATTAACTGCATTTGCTCATGAAAGAGGAATTAAGTTGCATTATTCTGCGAACTATTACCCACAAGGAAATGGTTTGGTAGAATATACAAATAAGAATCTGATTAGGATTTTAAAAAAGACTATGATAGAAAACTAGAGAAGTTGGCATTTAGCATTACCGAATGCTCTTTGGGATGATAGGGTCACACCCAAGAATTCCTTATGTGTGTCACCATATACGCTTGTTTATGGAAAATAGGCTATACTAACTCCTAACATTATGCTACCATCTTCCATAATAGCTCAAGAGTCTGGAGGCATAGATAACGAAATCCTGCAAATTAGAATCTATAATCTTTTGAAGGTGGAAGAGTCTAGGTCTAGGGCCAAAGAACATTTTAAGCATCAATAGGCAGTAGTGAAGCGATGGTTTGATAAACATAAAGTTGTAAAAAAGGAGTTTGAAGTGGGAGACCTGGTTCTTTAGTGGCATCACCTGCATGATGAAAAGGGGAAGCACATGAAGTTTCAACTATTATGGGTAGGCCCTTTCAGATTGCTGCAAAACTTGACCCCTCAACCTACAAATTGCAAGATTTACAGGGGTGGGAAGAGAACTTACCGGTTAATGGTTTAGTTCTCAAACCTTATTTTTCCTGATTTTTGTTTTTGTTTTGTACATAAATAAACTGTTTTAGTTGTTTATTTTTTATTTACCTTATTTCTATTGTTTTTTTTTATAATATTTTTATGGATTTAGATAAAAGAATCAAACTTTTGGTTGCATGGAGAGCATCAGAATTCTGGATTGACCAAAATCCTTGGTTATAGAACTATGTACTATTGATTTATCTTAAAGAATTTCTTCTAGTTCAGCAGTTTTCCTAAATGGCTATGAACGCATTGAAGTCCTACTTAATCCTTGTAAAATAACTCAGGATCAAAAGGTCTAGAATACTATTTTGAGGCTCCATCCATCTCACATTTAAAATTGTCTTAGGGGGCATGACAGCAAAAGACCCATGGAAACGAAGCAAGGTAAACAATATATTATATATAAATAATCCCATGCCAAGAATTGAAGGCCAAAAGGAAAATAAGAGTCAAAAAATCTCCTAAGAAAGCAATATGTATCAAACAAAGTACTGAACCATATAAGTACAAAATCGCCAAAGTTCTTCTCTATCCGTGAGCTGAAAATTAAATAGATCTCTCACACAAAAGGACACTATGGATAGAGGAGCCTGAATAAAAATTCAGAAAGAAAGGCATGCAGGAGGACTCAAAAAATGACAAAAGTCCAAAAGCACAAAAAGTGCAAAATGGCATGGGAATGAGGAAGAAATGAATATTTTTGTTTACCATATGTTACAATCTTGTGGTGCCCAAGCTGGAAACTACCCGAAGACAGAGGTAAAAAAATGAAATTCATATTCCTGGCCTCAAAAGAGTTATCTGGACTTTTAAATTTTGGTTCCCATTATTCCTAAATTGGACTATCATCAATGATTAAAGTACATATGCGCCATTTGGGAAATCCAGACATCCAGAAGAATTCAGCATGCTAGTATTTATTATCAAAATAGTCTGCTGCTTAAGGAAGAAATTGTCCAGAGATCTGGGTTCACCAGGTAGTGACCAATTGTTGTAGTTGCAACTATTTCCCAAATTTTAAAAAAAAATTGGACCCTCCTTTTAATTTTATCTTGCCTAGATTTGTTTGGGATTGCTGAACTTTGTTGTTCCTCTAGTACAAGTTTGGATCTTTTGAGGATGGATTGAGGTTAACTGTTAGCATTTTTGGAAGTTGAATGACTACCTTTTGTCTACTGATGCTTTTGGTTTGAACTTGAAGTTTTGGGTTATAGATAATTTCCTTTTCACTGTTGGAAGTTTATTGAACAATGAATCGGGACCATAGTCCTCTATGTAGCTGCCATTGTGGAAGCTAAATTATGAGTATCCCAATGGACAGTCATGTTTTTCGCCAAATTTTTTTATCTCCTTTGTTTATATTTATCAAAACTTTTGACTATCGGTGTTTTCTGTTTTATCACTATCGGAGCTTTAGTCCTGTGCATTGCTGCCGTTTTGGATGGAAGATTGCAAACACCCTGAAGAAAGTCCTTTGCTTTGTTGATTCTGTGGATTTTTTGTTTTAAATGATTTGCTTTCTTTTTCTATCGGGATTGTGTTTCGCATTTGATCGAAAGCCTAGTTCTTTGCTTCGCCGATTCACAGGCGTCCGAGTTTTTCGTTCGCCAATGGTTTGTTCTGATTTTTCGTCGATGTTTTCTATTGCTATAGAACCCCTAGTCCATGTGATTTCTGCTGTTACGACTCCCCATTGAACTAGTCATCCAATGCTTTAGTGGTTTCGAGCTCCGATGCTTAGCTATCAGGGGTTTTTATCCTTTCGGAGTGCCGGCATTACGAAAAGGTTGAGGAATAATCGTCCAATGCATAGTGCTCAGAGTCTCTAGTCACCGACGTTTTCTACTCATTGTTGGGGCTATTTAGTGGATTTCTGTCCGATCCTTAGCATTTTTGTTCTTGACTGCTGATAGGTTTTTTCCCGCCTTTTGATGTGTTTTTACACTATTTTATGGAATGGAAGATTTTTCTCGTGGGTGTTGGTCGAGTCGAATTTTTATGAGATGAAGAGTGCAGCTCAGGTTTTTTTTTTCTTGAGGAGTAGCTGTTACATTGTCCTGGTTCATGTTTTCATCGAAGGGTTTTGACTTAGCTCAGAAGCGGCCTGAATTAAGATGAAGAGTATATTCTATCAGGATCATGATTTTAGTTGGGCAGTGGGTTTAGAGGATTTTCAGACCTGGCTGTTAGGATTTTCTTTGCATTATCATGTCTGCTTTTCATGCATTAACATTGTTTAGAGTTCATTTTACAGAATGCATGTATTGATACAGTTCGCATTATTTCATTAAACCCTATATGGTCTAAACTATGCTATCTTCATGAAAGGATGATTACTATGAGTAAGATGTGTTTAAAAGACAAAGTAGAAGGGATGAAGCAAGGACGGAAGTGGTTGAAGAATGAAGAAGTAGAAATAGAGAAAAGAAGAAGAAAGTTAGGTCTGAGCGTAATAGGATCTAGCAAGGGACCAACGGATTACTGAGCATAATCAATAACAGTAGAGGCCCAGGATTTGAAAAGTTTGCCAGTTACCAAGCTGGTTCCTTTTCATAAAATTGCTCTTAAAATCTTAACCCGAATTGTAACGTATTGTATAAATCATGAGCACTCACAAAAGACAAAATTGTTGGATTGAATGGTTGGGGGGAGCCCAAAGGTCACCAAGGGGTATCCCAAGAGTTTTTAGTGTAGTATAAATATAGGAGAGTTAGATAGAATAAGCGGAATTTTTCCCAAATAGATTTGTGAGAGTATAATGTAAGAAGAACTATTTCCTTTTGCATAAATAAATTACAAGTTTCCTGTTGGAGAAATCTTTGTGGAAGGTTTCAAACGTTGTGCAATGGATTTTTTGAATGTGAACTATTTCGTTTTCAGCTGTTATCCACTAAGTGTGAGATCATTCTAACTCTTTGAACCTATGTTCTTGTTATGAATGCGCTCTAGTTTATTCTATGAAATTTCCACTATGAGTAATGAATGTTGTTCATAAACAATTAGCTATTTGGTTGTTCATATATCTATAAATGTTCATGTGTTTTGAAATAAGTAACAACTATCTGTGATTTTTCTTAATGCGTGCACAAAATACATTACTCATTGATGAATATTAATCTTGCTCCCTAGGGATAGGTTAGATAGTTAGTTTTAGTTTTTTCCTGATGTGGGTGGTTTAGATGCGAGAGAGTTAAGACGAGAGGTAAGAACTTGCGCATTACATTGTGACCGCTCCTCGTATTCTCTATCAATCTGCATTTTTAGATAGGCACTTGCATCTCATACTTAAATACAAAAAACTAAAAACATACATGGTGGATCGGGCCGTAACCGGTAAAACCCTTTATTTTTGTTACTTGACCTACGGTATCCGAACCATAAATCAGATGGATTCCCCATACCAAATAGTAAGGGGATAGTTGGGAACGTTTACTGGGGATAATCCCTAACTATTGTTACCTGCGATTTTCCAGGCCTCAACACAACCCAAATACAAAAAAACATTGTTTCCTAATCACAAAGGGGTTCTGAAAACCTTCCACTTGGTAGGGCACCTGAACATGGAATTGAACACATAATTGAGTTGGAATTTGGTACACTTCCAATAAAAATTGACCCCTAGAAGAATCCAAATAAATTCAGGGATGAAATCTATAAGGCCGTCAAGGATCTCCTTGAGTTAGGACTCATTAGACCAAGCTCTAGTCCTTTTTCTTCTTCGGTTGTTATGGTAAAGACGAAGGATGGGACACTTAGAATGTGCATAGACTACTGTTCCTTGAACTTGAAAACCATAAAGAACTAGTACCCAATTCCCTGAATTGATGAAGTGATGGATGACCTACATGGAGAAAACTTCTTCTCCAAAATAGACCTTCGGTCAGGATACCGCCAAATCACAATGAGGGAGGAAGACATACAGAAGACAACCTTTCTTTGTCATTTTGGTCATTTTGAGTTTTTGGTAATGCCATTTTGCTTGACTAATGCTCCTGCAACCTTCAAATCATTTATGAACAAGGTGTTTGGTGAGAAGCTATGCAATTATTTCATTTTCTTATTTGATGATATTATGGTTTATAGTAGGACATTGGAGGAGCACCTGCTCCACTTAGATGTGGTGCTCACTATAATTTCATATCAGTCTTTCTATGCTAATATTTCCAAGTGTGAGTTTCACATAAACGAATTTCTCTATCTCGGTCATGTGATCTACCAAGAAGGGGTCAAAGTGCACTAAGAAACAATAGATACCATATTGGGTTGTCCAAGCCTAAGGAACCTCACCGAACTGAGAGGCTTCATTGGAATTTGCAATTATTACCGTGAATTTGTCAAAGGGTACTCCTAGTACACTGCATCTTTGACATATCTGACAAAAAAGGATGCATTCAGTTGGAATGGGGAGGTTGAACAAGATTTCGAAAAGATGAAGGAAATAATGAGCATTTGTCCGGTACTTTCTTTTCCTAATTTCTCCAAACCTATTGTTCTTGAATGCGATGCCTCTAGAGAAATAATTGGAGTTGTTCAAATGTAAGAGAGGAACCCTATTGCATTTGAGAGAAAAAAATTGCATCCTCATCAAAGCATGTATTCAATATATGACAAGGAGATGTTGGCCATTATGCATGCATTGGACAAGTTCCGATAGTATTTGGTGGGAGGAAAATTCATAGTGAAGGTTGATCACAACAGTATTAGACACTTCCTAACCCAAAAAGAGCTCACTGACATGCAACAGAAATGGGTGAGAAAATTCCAACCATATGAATTTGATATTGAATATAAAAAGGTGAAGATAAATGGTGTGGCTGATACACTTTCTGTAATCCCACACTCTCGTTGATGCAAATGCTAAGTGGAATATATAGTTCGGCACCGAATATTCAAAGAATCAATTTGATTGTGAATCTTTGGATGGGGTAAGACCGAAATGAAGACTACAAGGTACATGATGACCTCATCTACTAAAAAAATAGAATCTTCTTAGTTCCTGGGTCTGCACTAAAGAAGAACATTATTGAAGATGCACATGATGAAATAGTGGCTGGCCACCCTGGTTTTCTAAAGAATTACGAGAAGGTATGACAGAGATTCACCTGGAAGGGTCACAAAGATGATGTTCTCATGCATGTGAGGGAATGTTCTATAAGCCAACAGAACAAAGTGGATCACACACAACCTAGTGGACTCCTCAAGCCTCTCCCTATTCCAGAACATAAATGGGAGAGTGTATCCATGGAATTCATCACTGTGATTCCAAGGGATCAAGGAAAAGACATCATTTATGTGGTGTTTGACAAGTTAACCAAATTTGCACACTTCTTTGCAGTGACCTCCATTATTTCAGCTAGTGGGTCTCTTCTCTATTTTTCAAGGATGTTTTTAGGATGCATGGATTTCCCAAAGCCATAATCAATGACCGGGACAAGAAGTTCACTACTGCCTTTTGGAAAAATATGTTCGAGTTGATGGGAACAAACCTGAATATGAGCACAATCTATCAACCCCATACAGATGGAAAAACTAAGAGGCCTAATAAATGGCTTGAAGGGTGCCTCTGTAACTATGTCAGGGGACATCAAAGGGATTGGGCCACATGGTTGCACCTGGGAGAGTTCTTCTATAATACTAGATTTCATCTCTCCATCAGAATGACCCCATTTATGTCCTTATATGGTATGAGGCTCCATATTTTTTAGATTTAATGTTTAGAGAGTGTGGATCGTAGGAAGCTAAAGATTGGTTACAAAAAAGGCAAGAAATTCTAAGGGCATTAAAAGAGAATTTGCAGGTGGCACAAAACTAGCAAAAGATGTATGCAGATAAGCACTAGATTGACAGAGTATTATAGGTAGAAGACTTATTCTACCTCAGTTTGCAAGATTATAGGAAATCTTCTTTGAAAAAGAAAGGGGCTGAAAATATTCAGTTTAGATTCTATGAGCCCTACAAGATTCTAAGAAAAATTGGTGAAGTGGCCTACGAGTTGGAACTTCCATAAGAGAGTAAGATACATAGTATTTTCCATGTATCCTATCTAAAGAAAGAAGTTGGAAAACAAATAGTGGCATTAGAAGAATTGCCACCCCTAGATAATGAAGGCCATTTGGTCTTAGTACCAAAGAAAGTGTTGCAAATCAGAGAAATGAAACTAAGTAATAGACTCCATCAAAGAGTATTTGATACAGTCGAAGTGGTTACCGAGTGAATATGCCACTTGGGAGGGTGAGCGCATCTTAAAACACCCTGGTTTGCTTCTTCTTGGGGTCAAGCATACTTGGTAGTGGAGGAAAATTCATGTCCCCACCTTATTGAACACCAAAATTGTTGGCCTTTCTAAACACCTAGGGGTTCTAAGTGACATCAATTAATTAACCTAGGGAATTTTGTTAAAATTATTATGTAGAAGTCTTGTACCTAGTTTGATTTCTTGTCATTATTAATTAATGTGAACTTAAATATGTGGAAAATAAGTTTAGATGTCAATATGGCATACTTGGGAAAGCCAACTTACCTAGGTGGATGATTAGAAACTGTCAAGGGAGTGGCAAAAGCAAGCTATCAGAAAATAGGGAAAGTACCAAAAGCCAAGAAAATATGTCATAAGGGAAAGCAGGAAACTATGGGACACAGGGGGTGTAGTTTCCATTTAGAGGTTTAGTCCCAAAATAAGAAATGTAGAAAATTTGTCATAAGGAAAAGAAGGAAACTCTCGGCTAAAGGAGGGCATAGTTTTCATTTTGAGGTTTAGTTACAAAAGTAGGAAATGCAGAAAAGAAGTCATAGGAAAAAGAAGGAAACCTTGGGACTAAGGAGGGCATAGTTTCTAAATTGAATGAAGGTTGATGACAAGGAAACATCTCTCTTTTCTAATACATTTTATTTTCTTAAGGAGGGCGCACCATGTTGCCAGGACTAGGGTTTAACAAGTGGTAACTTGCTTAACAAGTGATTGACTTTCTTAACAAGTCACCCAGGGTCTATTTAAAGATGGTTTGAGATCCATTTATCAGCTTGGTTGATAATTACTTTGATTTTGATGAAGCTAGTGCTTCCTTATTTATTGATGAGCCTCATTACTCTTGGGTAGTGCACCTCAAGTTTCCCATTCCCCTTCTCCTCTCTCCCCTTTCTATATTATTGCAGGTGACTTGAGGGAAGGAGGAGCTCATCAAGTTCAAATCAGATTCTATAGCTTGTATATACTCCTTTTGATCTGTATATGATAGTAAGATCTAGTCCCATATATATTTCATGTTAAAATTCTCATGAGAAGAGATTTATGTTCCCATCTAGTGGATTTTTTGACAATTTAATGTAATACAAATGAACTAATATCCATGGGAAGAAGTATTAAGTCATATGATCTGTAAAAATTATGGATTAATCTATTTAATATATTATTTGCAGTTCATAATTCAATCTAGTTCTAAATTCATCAATTTATGCACATCCCTGCTAGTTGACTAGGAAACTTCTACTAGTTATACAGTTTTCTTCAGTGTGGAATTTTTATTCATTAAAATTTCATTCCAAAAGTTGTTATAGGAATTTAAATCACCTCACTACCTATCCCATCCCTAATATAGTGATTTATTTGAGGTTGTACCACGTTTGCACAAGCATCTTTGTGTAGGTTCTCCCTAGGCCAAAACTGCTAGTTTTTCCCAAATCATTCCAAACAGCCCCAAATCACTCCAGATATGTTGCTGACTTTCTGACTACTTGTTTCGATCTTATTACCTATCTGATAAAACCTATAAACATTTCACAAACCTTTGGTTGAATTATGTGAAATTTATTATTAGTTGAACGATTGGGTGACCTAAACGCATGGAAATAGGTCTCAGCGAAGCTGATTCAGAAACCTAAATGGTCCCTGATTTACATTTCCTAGGGAAGGTACTTTCTATTTCCTAAATTTTCATTGGTATATTCCTTAACCCTTTGCCATATTACCACAAATTTATTAGTAACTCACATTTTTTCCCTTGCATCTTAAGCAGTTAATGTTGCTACAAAACTCTAATTGCACACCTCAGTTAATAATTACAAAAGAGTCAGTAATCTGATCTGAATATTGGATCAAGGATATTACAGTTTGAAGGAGACAAAAATGAGATTCATTCGGTGTCCAAATATTTTTTCTGGAAAATCATCGATCTAGATTATCACATTTTACTAATTAGTTGCAAACAGATTGTTTTCTTTACATATACTTCATACCATTTAAACTTACTTTACATAGTATTCATATTTTTTTGTTTTAAGGGAATGTGAATTAGGATACTATTTGCATTGAATCAACTTCATAATATACCATACTATTTGTAGTGTGTTTCTTCATAGTATTTTACAAAAGATAGTTGGAGTATCGAGAGTGCAACAGTGTATTTTTTATGTCTGTATATCTAGAAGTTTGTTTGTATATTAATGTATTAAAAATTTGTTTTTATTGGAGGTTTTAAATTTTTTTAGCTACCTAGTGATTTATGAAATCTTATAGTTGGACCTTCCTTATATAGTGATGATAAAACTTTCCGTTGTGGTATGGAACACTTATGGACTATAGAGTTTTGCTTGATATATAGTATTTTGGTTGTTGTTCTTGAGTTGCTCCACCTCTTCCTCGTCCTTCTAGGGTTGTTTCTTTATTGTATTACTTTCTTATGTTATTTGAAGTGGGTTGTGACCCTTCATCTTCCTACTGGGTTTTTCTAGATCCTAGTTGTGACATGTGTGGTTCCTTTTAGGATGAGTCGTAACCTGTGTGATTCTTCTAGAGTGAGCCTTGACCTGTTAGGGATGCTTGAAATAAGAAATGACCTATGTGCTACCTTTTGGGTTGGGTTGTGAACTGTGTTTTGTTCCCAAACCTGATCCATGACCTCCTATTGGACTTTTAGGCTAGGTGTGACCTCTTTTAGGGTTGACCAATTTGAACTGTGACCTCCTAAGATGGAATGTGACATTGTTAGTGCTTCCTGAACTAAATTGTGTCCTTCTTTGGGATGAATGGATTAAATCGTGACTTTCCAAAACTTGCTTGAGCATGATATGAGTCATTTGGGGCTGCTAGAAGAAACCATAACCCTGTTTGAGTGGACTAAGATATTTGTTGCATTGTTTGAGTGTTTGGGTCTGCTTGAAGTCAAACATGACCTTCTTGGGGATACCTGGACTAAAGTGTGACCTATCTAAACTTGCTTCAATAGGCTATGAGTTTTTAGGGGATTCTAGAAGAAACCATAAGCTTGTTTGAGTGGACTAAGATACTTGTTACACTGTTTGAGTGTTTGGGTCTAATTGAAGTCAATTGTTACCTTCTTAGAGATGACTCGACTAAATTGTGACCTGTCTAAACTTGCTTGAGAAGGATGTGAGTTATTTGGGGCTACTAGAGGAAACCATAACACTATTTGAGTAGACTAAGATATCTATTGCATTTTTTTAGTGTTTGGGTCTTCTTGAATTCAACTGTAACCTTTTTGGGGCTTCCTAGACTAAAAGGTGACATGTTTAAACTTGTTTGAGTAGGATGTGAGTTGTTTTGGGACAATAGAAGAAACCATAACCTTGTTTGAGTGGACTAAGATCTTTGTTGCACTGTTTAAGTGTTTGGGTCTTCTTGAAGTTAGTCGTTACGTTATTGGGGCTTCCTCGACTAAATTGTGACCTATCTAAACTTGCTTGAGCAGGATGTGATTTGTTTGGTGCTGCTAGAAGAAAACATAACCCTATTTCAATGGAATAGTATCTATTTTGCATTGTTTTAGTGTTTGGTTCTACTGGAAGTCAATCATGACCTTCTTGGGCTGCCTGCACTAAAGTATGACATGTCTAAAATTGATTGAGAAGCTTGTGAGTTGTTTGGGGCTGCTAGAAGAAACCATAACCTTATTTGAGTGGGCTAATATCTCTCCTGCATTATTAAGTGTTTGGGTCTACTTGAAGTCAACTATGACCTTCTTGGGGGTTTTTGGACTAAAGTGCGACCTGTATAAACTTGCTTGGGAAGGTTTTGAGTTGTTTGGGGCTGCTAGAAGAAAACATTACCCTATTTGAGTGGACTAAGATATATCACTCAACCTAGTAGGGCTGTCGTTTTCTTGTCTTGGTTGCTTCTTCTATTTGAAGTCGGTTGTGACCTTTCATCTTCCTTCTAGGGTTCTATAAAACATAGCCATGACCAGTGTGCTTCATATTGGAGTGAGACATGATCTGTGTGATGCTCTTGGAATGAGACTTGACCTGATAGGGTTTCCTGGAATAATTCGTGACCTATGTGCTTCCTTTTTGCTTTGGTTGTTACCTGGATGATGTAATTAGACTGGATCCATGAACTCCTTTTGGTATTTTAGGCTGGGTGTGACCTCATTGAGTGCTGATAAGTATGAACCATTACCTCCTAAGTTGGGCCGTGAACTTCTTGGTGCTTCCTGAACTAAACCATGACAACTCACTATTGGCACAAAAGGACATACCTGAGAGAGAGAGAGAATATATTCAATTACTTTAGGTTTAGTCAACTATAATAGAAACCAAGGTATCCCAGTAAACAAGTAAGGAAACCCCAAATATTGGAGAAACAGACCCATAAAAAAGAGTTCATAAAATACTAAGTAATGATGAAATTCTGAACACAAACAAGAGCTCAGTTTGTGGCCCATACAAATCCCATGGATTTCTTACAGTTTAGAAAACTAAAACATTGCAACAAAGATATTAGTCCACTCAAGTATGAATCATGACCTCCTAATATGGGATGTGTCCGTATTGGTGCTTCCTGAACTAAATCATGACCTTCTTGGGTCTACTTGAACTGAACCGTGACCTTCTTGGGGATGGTTGGACTAAACGATGATCTATCTAAAAAATATTTCTGAGTATAAGGAAGGTTTCAAATCTCTTATTAGGTTATCTTATTTTGTTTCCTTCTACTTTGAGTTATATTTACTACTTCTATTAGTAATTGTATTTGTATTCTTTCAACTTTAACACTAGGACCTTTTTTAGTGTTACAGTTGAAAGAGATGAAAATTATGCTTTACAGTTTAAAATTATCTTGTTTATTTACAATTGTACTATTTTGTTTCTATTATTGTTTTAATACATTAAAATATAATCTCTTTAATTTTATTCTTCTAATACATTGTAATGCAAAGATGTATTTATGTTGATGGAAAATCCAGAGTAGACAAACGCTATCCTGTAGGGTTTATGGGTGAGCGCCTTTGTGGTTTGTGTATGTAGACTTTGAATATGCAAAAAATCATTTCCACAAGGGTAGAAGATGTATTTAATTTCTTTGAACTTGTGAGATTTGTTTCATGGCATGTTGTGTTATGTCCTCCAATTTTTTTCGTTGATTAATGCACGATTATTTAATTAAACGTTTATATGAACTTGAAAATGAAAAGTTATGGCCTTTGACACTCTACTGTAGTTGGAACAAGAAAGAGGGATAACATACCTGGATGTGTATGGGGATTTGAAGTTGAGATGATGCCAAAAAAGCAAACTTTATTTCTTGCTTGAATGGTGGGAATGTAAAGTTTGATTGTCTACGCCATACAAATAATTCAATCTGAACAACTGGTGTTATTTGGATATTATTATCTATTTTTATAAACTAGTAATGTATTATCTTAGGTACAATTAATGTTTTTCCTTATAATGTTATTGTTGAATTTAAAATCTAGACATATTTTTGGTTTTATAGATTCTTGTTTCACTCTTATTTTAGGTCCTGCTTTGAGGTATTGTCAAGTATTTTGATGAAAAATTTAATTTTGGAAGCCATATGAATTTCCTGTATATATTAATCCTGAAGTTTAATACAATAGCTTGGTTTTACTAATTTTCATAGATGATTTGGTTATTTGTAATTTTAAGGTTTTTTTCTTGATCTAGTTTCTAGCAAGTTTTTTGTTTTTTGTAGGTTTGATGTGGTATGGACCTTCCTTATACGTTGATGATAAAACTTACTGTTGTGGTATGGAACACTTATGGAATTTATAACTTCAGAGAGAATAGAACAGTTTGAAACCTTGGTATTTTGTGTAAAAGAGTTGTTTCCCCACCTTGATTGTACACCTTGTTCCTATGGGTAAAAGGGTTATTCTCCAACCTTCATTGACATTCCTTGGTCAAGTTGGTGTAGGGGTTTCTTTCCCACTTTGTTATGACCCCTCTTATTGACTTGTGATATTATGGTGACCCTATATTGGTCTTTATGCTTGATCCCCCTCATACCGTACTATGTTAACCCTTTTGTTATGTTGTTATGGTTGTGACCTTCTAACATCCCCAAACAACTCACAGTCGTCTCAAGCAAGTTTAGAAAGGTCATGGTTTAGTCCAAGTAGCCCCAATATGGTCATGGTTCACTTTAAGCAGACCCAAGAAGTTCATAGTTTACTCCAAGCATCCCCAAAAGGTATATTTGTAATAACTTAAGAAGGAGAGGTATATTTGTACTATGCTTCTGTATAAGCCCTCACCTGCTTATTCAAGAACCTGTAAGTTCTGTCAATTGTTGTGTTTTTCTCCATTTCTAAAACTCCAAATATATAGATCTTATAAACTTTCAAAACCCCAAAATGCATTTCCAATTGGTGTGAGCTATTAAATTCCCCAACCCTCAATTTCACACACCCATTCCACCAGTCTCTCTTAGACCCAAATAAACCATCTCCCCTCTCACCTATGCCAAAACTTTGGTTCTATTTAAGGGTTTTATAACCCCGGTAATGTATAAAATCCATTGAAATAGAACAATTTGAACTCCACTCTAAACACATAGTTGGTGGTGGAATTGACCTGTAATTCCATGGTCATTGGTGGCATCGACGGTATCGAGCTTCGTCCTCAACATCATCGAAGGTCTCGAGGTCTTCACTCTGCAACGTGTGTGGTGGAAAATAGGGCTTTTCAAGGTTTTTGGTTTCTAAATATGTGCCATAATCCTTTATGTTTTTCCCTTTACCCATGGAAAGCTATTCCATGAATGGCACATAACATAATTTTTTCAAAGAAATATTAATCCCTTATATTAGTTTAATATATAATCATATTATATAGTAATCACCATATGGATTAATTATTCAATATTATATAGTTATTCCCATAAGGTTTAAAAGAGATATCCCTTGCTTATTAATTTATAATATATAGTCATCACGAAAAACATTAATTAGTCTATATTATATAGTTATTACCACAAGGGTATTCCACTTAGACATGATAAGTCATACCATGCCATGGAACTATATATCTAGTAGGAGCAAACTCACTTATTTACTCACTGGCATAATGGACTCAATAATTGGGTTTTTCTTTCTTGTCAACTGGGTGATTACATTGAATGATACTATAGTGGACTAAACCTACAATAATTCAATTTATTCTCTCTCATGTATGTCCTTGGTTCCTATATTGTCGAGTATAAGGAAGGTTTAAACTCTCCTAGTGCGTTATATTATTCGTTTTCTTTGTACTTTGGGTTAGATTTAATACTGCTATTATTTATTTTCTTTGTGTGATTTTCAGCTATAACACAAAGACCTTCAAGAGTGTTAAAGTTGAAAGAGATGAAAATTATTCTTTAAACTTTTATTGTATAGTTACAACGATATTATTTTGTTTCTAGTACTATTTTGTCATGGTTTGTGTTGTAATCTCACAGATCACATAGGGTTACCAATAATACACATAGAAGCATATAAACATAACATACACAAGAAATAAGAATAGATAAGGAATTAATAGATTATATTATAACATGAGGGTCCATACATATGCAAGAACTGAACCAAATTCTCATCTAGCTCAACAGCCTAATATATATGATTACAAATAGTTACAAATAACTACCTATCGGTTCGGTCAACTGAAACGACTTTATGCAACCGACCTAATCTCTAATTAGTCAGCTATTCGACTAGTTGTCTCACTGACTAGCTCCTTCAACATCTCCCCCATGAACAAAATCTTTCTTCGTCTCGAAGAAACAGGGGAGGTACTTAACACTACACTGTTTGAGGTGGTTACTTCTGCTATGGTTTGTTTTCATGTACTATGTAGTCATATGGTTGGTCGTTTCTCCACACATACTTCCACAATGGCTTCTGCTATAATGATGAGTTGGTGTTGAAATTTTGTCCAATTCTGTAGTACTTTTTAGATGTCGATAGTCAAAGTTGTGATGCTTGACAGAGTTGACAATTTCTCCTAGATGGAAAGATCTGTGATGCTTTCCATGTGGGAATATTGTCTCCATCTTGTCGAGGCTTGGTAGTACTTGCTGTACCCACTGGTATGCTTGTTTTTCTAGTTTCTATAATTTGGTTGTTTCCAATACAATCTGATCTTTTATTGTACTTCTCATTGTTTCTTCGATGCCTTGCCTCTTTTCTAGCACTTGGATATTCTCAGGAGTCTGGAAGATCTGCTGAAATACTTTTCCGTAGTAGGTAGTCCAATCACGAAGTACTTCTTATGTAATGATACACTCTTCCAAGTGGTCCTGCAGTACCTTGTGAGCTTTCAAGAATGATGTATACTGCTGCCTTAATAGTCTAGATGTTTCCTCCTTTTGTTCCTATTTTGTATTTTGTAGGTGTATTTGTAGGGTCGACAACACAGTTTCAAATAGCTGATATGATTTTTCCAGTGGCTTCTCGTTGTCGGCCTCTATTGGTCCTAGTATTACTGTTTGAATAAAACTTCTATAATTTGACAAAAAATCAATTTTCTCTTGCTTAATGCTGTCAAGCTGCTCTCATCTAGTTTTCTTTCTTGTTGATGCTTTTGTGGCAAGAGTTTCTAGGAGTTGAACCAACTCTCTGTCTCTTAGTTTCGTTGTGTCATCTGTAGCAGTCGATCTTAGTTGCTGGAGGTGGATCACTATCGGCCTTTGTTCTTTGTGGTGTTCTTTCTTCTTTTTGTCTTTTATTTTTATTTTTTGTCTATGCTGGTTTGGCTGTCGTTCTTCCTGTGGTTATGTAAGTGGTTGATTTCCATGTGGCTGGTAAAGGATGGGAGATATCTAAGGGGGTAAAGGATGAAGTGTGGCTTGCGGAAATTTTAGAATTCTTATCGGGGTTCCTTAAGAATGTCGATCTGATGGTTCCCCCAGTTCTTGGTTTTTGAGGTATTTGGTCGATTCCCTGTGAGAGCATTTGGCATGCTGAGCTAGACTTCATTAATGGATATTTGGTGGAAATTTTCTAAGAAGATGTGAATAATTCAGGGATTTTTTCAATGAATGCCTGGAAGTTGCCATCATGGTCGAACCGTTATTTTAGCGTCTCCAGCATAGCATTCTTACAGATATCGATAGGCATTATGGTGGGTGGCTATGGGGTATCTTCTTGTGTGATCTGTGTTGGGGATAGGGGCGGAGGGGTTGAGACTAAGTCAACAATATTTTCATCGACTGAAGGGGTTGTAGTTTTTACCTTTTTTGGTCTTTCTTTCTTCACTCCTGCGTCAACGAACCGCTTGAATTGTGTTTCAACTGAAATTTTATTTGTTGCAGCGTCTTCTATGATGTCGATAGTAGTAGCCAACAATTATTCTTCGTATTTTGATTCTGATAAGATAAGCTTATGCTTTCCCTCCCCTTTTTCTTGATTTGCTTTCTTTTTCCTTGATGCTGGTATTTTCTTTAAATTTTCTTTTGTCATAGCATATTCTAGATTATATGATTCATTATCTTCTTCTATATTCTCTTCTCCTCCCTCCTGTTGATTAGTTAGGATGATACTCCGTTTTGTTGGTACATCCACCTGATGTTCATTCGGTGCACTTTAGATTTGGAGAGGTTGTGGGACAATCATCTATTGGAGCTTTCTGGTATCCTCTGTTGGTATATCCTCTGACATGAAAGCACTAATATATAAGTGGAGTTCATAGTCCTCCTCTTTTTCTTATATAGTCAAGGGTTCTTCAATTTGTTGATTTATTTCTTTATCCCTTGCTGGTATCGATAGCTTGGTATTGGATTGTCGAGCTGGCTCTTGGAAAATATCCTCGACTGTTGGATAATAGTCGAGAGGTTTTGCTTTTGGTTTTGCCCCCTGCATGTACCATAGTATAGTGTGGTCAAGCTCTCTAGTTGAATATGTGCAAATTTTGGTAGATTTATTTGGATGTTCTGAGGAACCCTCCATCTAGTTGTCTGGACTTTTAGATTCAGGAACCAATTTTCCAGCATTAATTTTTCATTTTCCAGTTCTTTCAGTGTTCCATTGTGTGAAAATGGTTTGAACCTCCACATGTGATATTTGCATGGCTCTTGGAATTGCTTATATCCGATTGGACACAAGTGGTACATGGCTATCCAAATTATCAGTGATGGGATCCTGATAATTCCAAGCGACTCCTGGCATTTTTCACATATGGTTTTGAGCATGTCAGTGACTTGCTGAGCCCATCTGTATATGTTCCCTATTTTTGCTATTGTGTTGACTACTTCTAGCATATCTAGCTTCAGATCACTCACTTGGCCCATAGGTATAAGCCCTATCACTATGATTTTGTCCACTATTGGCAGTGTCTAGGCTTGTATTTGACTGATCATTAGCCCTTTCGAGTTCTTCCCTGATGGAGTTCCTATTAATCGTTCTACTAATCCTTATTTTAGGCCAATAGGAACAGGTTCACACTTGTTTTAAAGTACAGTAAGCTTGTATATGACCTCGCCAGAAATTTCTACTGGTCTGTCGAAGTAGAATTTACCATTGTGGTATTAACTGATGATAAATTTTACAACAGTTTCTTTTGTTCCATTGAAACTTGCCATGAAAGGTGTGTTCATGTAATTCACAAAGGTACTAAGGCTGACTTTCTCTACTTCTTATGTCATTTTCTTGTTCTTGTAAGTACACTCTTTGATTTCTTCCCATGTTTTTTCCCAGGTAGTTTCATGTACCCTTGCATTCTTATTATTTCTCAATCTCCTAACAAGTGGGGTTTCGACAGATTCTAATTCTTTTGTTTTGGCATCTGCGGCTCTGGTTTGCTTGGGGGGCATTTTGTCGGTCTTTTGGTTGGCTTTATTTACAAGGTTTCTTCTCTCAAATTTCTGAACACTTGGTTTCTCTATTTCTTCAAAACGGGGTAATGAATTTTTCTTTGGTGTGGTATTTATAGGTGGAGTGGATGGTGATTTTTTCGATGGGGGCATTAATGGTAGAAATAATGGTTTAGAACGGTCTATTGAGTTTGCATTAAATGCGTTATGATTTTGGCGCTCCTTCTAACCATAGTCATGAAGGCGTGATTTGACCTTTGGAGTCATTGGTCGATGTTGATCATGAGGGTGGTCAATGGTGGTATGTCGATGAGGTGGGTGTCGGTTGTTGGTTGTTGAAGTGTATTCTAGTATATCTTTCAAAATTTCCTATCATTTTGGCTTATGAATGTTGGCTCTTTTTGTTATTTTTGGGATTTTAAGATTTTTATAGGTTTTTCTGAACAGTTATGGTTGTTATATATATTTCTTTCCTTTTTTTTTAGATTTGCTTAATTTTTGTACCATTTTAGTCGGGTACCATTAACAAGTTTATGAAATATTATGCCTTGTAACGTCCTTAGTCAGACTGATTCGTTGGTGTAAATTTCTTCGACAACATAAGGTCCCATCCATTCTGTGTGTAACTTTTTGGGTTTTCCTTTCACTCGACTGTTATACAGCGGAGCAATATCCCCTATCGACATATTTTTGTTTTTGATGTTGCGGTCATGCCTAGCCTTCTACTGTTGTTTTTTAATTTCTTGATGTTGTAAATCAAGTAGTCAGTGTTCTTCTAGTTTGGCTAGTTGTATCACTTGGTCCCTCTTTCCTTCTTTGACATCGATGTGTAACATATCTGCTATGATAGGTGTTTGTTGTCAAAAATGTAGTTGAATGACTGCTTCTTGGCCGTAGACTAGTCAGAACGGTGTTTGGTCAGTTGAATGTTTGTATGATGTCTTGTAATCCCATAATACTATAGGATTTTTTTCATCCCAATCATCCTTATCGGTGTTACATATTTTTGTCAAACCCCTTGTTAATGTTTTGTTGAATGCCTCTATTTCTCCATTCGACTGTGGGTGATAAGTTGTACTGTGTTAGTGGTAAATTTTGAACTGGTCTGCCAGTGCTTTGATGGTTTTGTTAATGAAGTGTGACCCTTGGTCACTGATTAAGGTTAGTGGGCATCCAAATCTAGTAATTATGTTTTCATAGGTAAACTTAGCAACTACCTCACTGGAACAGGTTTCAACAGGTTCTGCCTCTGCCCATTTGGTTACATATTCTATTGCAGTTATGATGTACCTTGCACCTATTCTTTTTTATGGTATTGGAAATGGTCCTATTAAATCGATGGCCCAAATTTCAAATGTCAGACTCAGGTTTACTGATACCAAGGGAATTTCTGTACTAGGTAGACGTCGCCCCAGTCATTGGCATCGATCACATTGGCTAACAAAATTTTTGCAATCCTTGTACAATGTTGGCCACCATATCCCCAAGTGTTGGATTTTCTTGGCAGTTGTGTCTTCTTGGAAATGTCCTTCCGTCAATCCATAGTATGCTTCGTGCATGATATTTTCTCTTTCATGTTCTAACACACATCTCTAGAGGATTTCATCCAAGACCATCTTATATAAAAATCCGTTTATGAGGTTGTATGGTGAAACTTTCATGGATAAGATTTGTTTATTTTTTATGCTCATGCCCTCTGGTGCTTGACTATTTTCTAAGAATTGAGCTATTTCCTCTAATTTTGCCAGGACAAATTCTATTCAGAATAAGTGTGCATCTGGTAGGTCATCTTTGACTCCTATTGGCTCCTCACCTCTGTCAATTCTTGACAAGTTGTTGGTTCCTACATTTAGTTTCCTTGGTCTAACGACAACTTGAATTAAATTTCATGGAATAGTAATAGCCAACGACAAATCCTCCCATGGTGTAAAGGTTTGTTTACGAGGTATTTCAATGCTTGGTGGTCAGTATAGAAGATAAAAGGGTTGGATAGTAGGTAATATTGGTACTTTTGTAGCGCAAACACCATTCCTAATTCTTCCCTTTCTATTGTCAAATAGTTTCTTTCTTCCTTGTTTAGTTTTCTGTTGCTATATACTATAGGGTAGTCCATTCCATCGTCCCTTGATTGTGTTAATATCGCGCCTATTGTTAGGCCTGATGCGTCGATATATACATGGAATTTGATCAACCAATTCAGGAATCCAAGGATGGGTGCCTCGACTAGTTTCCTTTTTAATGTGTCAAATGATATATTACATTGATCTGTCGAGTCGAACTCCTGATCTTCCCTTAATAGCTCTTCTAATGGATAGGTCATGTCCAAGTAGTATCTAATAAATCTTCTATAATATCTAGTGTGTCGCAGAAATATCCTGACTTGTTTTGGATTCATTGGTGGTTTCAAGTTGAGGATAATATTTATCTTTGCAAATTCGACCTTGATGCCTTCTTTGCATACAATGTGTCCTAGTAGTATTCCTATAGGGGCTAAGAAGATGCATTTCCTTATGTTGAGAGAAAACTGGATTTTTCTACATTGTTCTAGCATGAGCCTTAGCCATTTGCATTGATCTTTCAATATGGATTAGATCATCCAATCATCGAAATATACTTCCATTGTTTTGTAGATATATTCTTGAAATGTTTTGACAACAATTCTCGAAAATACTATAGGTGCGTTTTTTAGACCAAAAGGCATAACTTTGTAGGGGAATGATCTAAATTCACATACAAATGTAGTCTTTTTCTAATATTCTTTGGCTATTGGTACTTGGTTATACCTTGAGAATCCGTCTGTAAATGAGTAGCATTCATATCCTACAACTTCATTTAAGATTTCATCTGCGTATGGTGTTGGAAATGGGAGTGACTTTTTTTAGTTCTTTGAATTCAACACAGATCTTCAGTTTCATTTGGTCATGTTTCTTTGGCTCGATGACCATTGGGATTGCCCATTCCGACTAGTCGATAGGGTAGATATTTCCTGCTGTGAGCATATTATCAATCTCTTTCTTGACTATCTCTTTGTATTTATGAGCTAATTTGTATGGCCTTTTCTTTACAGGTTGGCCATCGGGCTTGATGTCAATCTTCATTTCTTCCATTTCATGGAATAGTCCCTTGAGTTCTTTATAGTCTCTAGAAAATACATCATGGAATTCTTTTAGTAGGTTTACTATTTTGGTCGTTTTCTCTTCGCTCCAGTAATCACTAATTTTTTCCATTTTTGGTTGTTCATCATTTGATATGTCAAACTCCTTAGTTTTAAATTTGGCATCCAACCATTCTGTTGCTTTGGATTCATTGATAAGTCAAATCCCTTATTTGAACTATGAGAATGTAGTCGAGAAGTCTGATGCAGTCATTCGGTCGGTATCTTCTTTGTCAGTTGTGTCAACTTTAAAAACTGTTCGAATTGGTTTTGTTGTTTCTGAGTGATACGATTTCCATCGAAATCTTTTTCCTTTCAGATTTTCATTTTCCATTTGCAGTCTTGTCGACTGTGGTATTATATTGGTTTGTATGTTATTGCATGGTATTATCAGTTGATCCTAGTTTGGTATTAGACTGTTATTTCTAGTCGGTTCTATGAATGCTTTTATCTTCTTTGCAGTTTTGACTAATTTTTCATTTTGCAGTATATAACTGAAGTCCTTAATGAAGCTCTCTCTAATTTTTTTCCATTGAAATGTTTCACCTCGTGCCTCTTCCATTTTATACCATTTATTTGGTAAGTCTGCTAGCGTCGAGGGAAATAGGTGTGGCCATGTATGTTCATCTTTATAACCAAGTCTTCTCTATTCTCTTTTGCATGTTTGTATGTGCTCCTCTAGGTCTTTCCCTTGGATGAAGATAGGTATTTGTGCCTATTTGGTTAGCTTCATTACTCTAAATATTTCTACGAAGTAATTCGAAGCTATTGTCCAAGTCTGCAATCTTGATTGATGGGTATCCCACCATCAAGCAGCTTAGTCTATAAAGGTTTCTACCAGGATTTGCAGTTGGCCATGTTCACCTATGTTTTTAGAGACTTGTTCTATATGCAGAGCTGGGGATTCTCTTCCTTTATACCTTGGGAATTGTTTGATACTTATATTTGTTAGGGTTAAGGTAGGGTATTCCCTGGTTTTCTTTTCTAATATTGTTGGAATGATGGAGACTGAGAAACATTGATGGACTCATTTCTTCTATACAGTCTGAATGGTCCAACAACCTCTTGCTTGGGTCTCATAGTTTTCAACTTCCCAGTCATATAACTCTACATCTGAATTGTATCCCACTGAGTCTTGGTTTCCTAAGTGAAGCTCACCATAGATATTGGGTTCAGTGTAGTCATCGTTATTTTGAATTTGGTATAATTGTCGAATGTCAACTTCTTCATCAATGGATTATGTCCAAGGTACTCCTTGGGAAGGATGAATAGGGACTATGAATTTCTGTCCATTCCCTTTTAATTTTATCCTTTCTTTGTCTAGAGATATTGATGCTTTCATTTTTCCTCCCCATGGTCGACCTACCAAGGCTGGGAAGGAGCTGGATCCTTCTTTAGGGTCGATAATTTCAAATTCGAATTTAGTCGATATTCCTTTTATTGTTATATCAACATTTCTTCAAACCCCAAATGGCTTGATCAATCCTTGGTCAGCTAACTTGACGTATATGCTTGAATCATATAGTCGACGTCTACCCAACTATTCTGAAGTGTCACGAGTCATAATATTTACATGTGAACCAAAGTCAAGTACAACTTGTCGAACATGGTATCCTTTGATTTCTATATCGACAAGTGGGTCGACATGTCTTTTTGGTTTAGACTGCATATATTTTTGGTTTGTTTTTCTATATTATTATTGTTCTTCATATTATACAATAAGTCAATGAATTGAGATACGGATTTATCATCCTGTACTAAGCATATTAATTCTTTGCTTGTGTTTTGTCAACTGTCATCGACTTCTTCCTGCTTAGAAAATTCTTTAAACATATTCATCACATCATTATATAATTGTTTTTGTTTAGTTGGGTTGGGATAATCATTTTTGTTCTTTGATTTTTCTTATACGTAGATAATCATTTCCATTTTTTGTCCCTTGTCGAGTTACTATTTGCAGGTTCTTTGTATTGATTACATCATGTTTTTGAACGCATGAAAATACATTAACATTTTTCTTTTTATTGATTTTGTTAAGCCTTGTGGGACAATCCTTTGATGAGTGATCTCCCATGCCACAGCTAGTACAAAAATTTAGATCAGTTATATCCTTGAATCAACAGTCTGCATAGCGATGCCATTCTTTGTAGCATGTAAAGCATTGGATGGGTCATCGTGGTCGGTTGTTGCAATTTCCAAAAAATCATCCTCAACGTCAATATCCTCCATGACGGTTGTTGAACTGTCACTCATATCGATGGCCTTCATATCTTTGATTATTTCGCTCGTTTTTATCATTGCTTCTCTTAGTGTTATCATTATTCTGCGTGGCTACATTCGTTTGGTATACTACTTGGTAATTTTGTCTATTCATTAAATTTAGGTGGCAGTCGATCGTTGTGTGAATTTTTACCTCACAAATTATGCACCATGATGCTTTGTCGTTCTTCATGTTATACAAGAAATATTTCATTGTATGGTATCCATGTTCTTGGAAAATGTCGGAGAAGCATTTTGTTTCAACTGAATGAATGTCCCGTCAGCTTGTTTCTTATCGACAATTATCTTTAGTGTGTCCAACCATTGAGCATTTTGTGCACCAGACATCCTTATTTTTCAGGTTTATCTCTTCCAAATATTTTTGCATGATTTCTAGTTTTTCTTCAAGTCTATTATCAATGGGGTATGCTGGGAAATATTCATCCATTTCTACTTGCAGAGCTTTGGTAAGTGCATCTTCATAAGTTTTAAATGTCTCCAAGATTATGTGTCGCCGTATTTTCTATGATAGACCTGCAAGAAACCACTGAATTAATAATTGTTCGTCAATTACATAGTCTAATTGCGTGAGGAGGTCTTTCCATCACTTATCGTATTATCAGACAGACTCTGTTGGTTTTTGAGATGTTGTTTTCAGCTTTTTAGCTACCAAATGTTTTGCGTCTGGAGTTTTAAATAAAGCCAAGAATTGTTCTTTAATGTCTACTTTGGATGCTTGGGGAGTTCTATCAATATAGGTTATATACCAAGTTAGTGATCTTTTCCATAAAGTACCAGCGAAATGTGCCATCTTTCGTTCTTCCATCGTAACTTGATTTGCCTCCCATATTGACTCATAGATGAACCAATGTCATCTAGGGTATCATCACCCTTGTAGAGAGGGATATGTGTTGATTTGTGACCCATGTCAGTGTCATTGTCACTGTCTTCTTCAGGAGGTGGTGGTGGTTGGGGTGGTGGTGGGTGTAGTGGGATGTTTTATTTGTCTCACTATTCACAGTTGTTGTTAACAGAACTTTCATTCTCGTCGGTCATTTTGTGTGTTGTTTCTTCTATGACAAGTAGTTGGTTTGGCTTGACTTCCTCTGTCGATGTCCAACTACACTAATTTTCTTATAGGTCTGACTGTTATGAATTTTGCAACAATGTGTTTAGAAGGGGGGTTGCTCCTTCATGTGTCGGGTAGAGCAAGTGGATGCTTAGGTTGGAAGGGTATGCTTGAAGTGTTACCCAATCTCCTTCCTCTGGCCAATGCATTACTAGATGATTATCATCATTCACCTCGTCGTCTAGTCGAATCCATATACTAAACTCACCAGCTCTTAGTCGCATGTCTTCTTCGACAATGGCCCGAATTCTGGTACTCGGATCCATTGGAGATAGAGGTCTTACCTCCTAGGGAAATTCTAGTTGGAGAGCTTCTCGATGCTATATCCATAAGTCTTCTTTCATGGGTGATTCTTCTTCATCCATGCCTTCTTCCTATCGGTCATGAGCCAACTATGGCAGATTTATTTCTTGGTCTGTCACCCTAGTAGTCATCCCTCTTTGCAGTGCTATAGCCTACTCTCTCCTTTGTTCCCTTCTTTTCATCCTCTTCTCCCTTTCTATTCTCTCCAAATCCGACATACCTTTATGTGTCACTGTCCATTTGATTTCCTTCTTAGGTTTACTTTTCATTGCTAGTGATGGTATTTCAGTCGACTATAATCCTTTTAACTTTACCCCAACAAATGACCAACTACCCCCCCCATATCCTACCCGACACTTTAGAAAGCTTGGATAGTTCTATTTATTTGCTTAGGGAGTATTCCCACTCCCTTTCTGCAATGAATTTTTCCCACTTCTTTTGTTTCTCTGCCTAGTTAGAGTTGGGTGGTGGTTCACATAGTGATGGACGTGGCTCTACGATATGGCCCACTACCTTATCTATTAGGAATTTGAACAAAAGGGTTGGTAAGGAGCAAAGAAACTGCTCAGTGAGGTCTATATAAAACCTTTTCTCAATTCTTTTGACTGAAACTCTTTCTTCCATGGCTTGTTCTTCATAGAATTCATCTGTGATCTTTTCAAACCACTCCGATAAGTTTGTTCATTTGCCTCGAATCAGTTACTCCAGTAGCTGTTGGTACTTAGTTGCTTCCATATTTTTCATCCAGAAGTTTTTTCAAAAGCTGAGGTACCGACTCTACATACTTTTCATGTGTTTTAGTGAAGAATTTCTCCTTTGCTTGAGTAATGGTCAATCTGTTTCTCCTTGTATAGTTCTGCAAATAATTTTCTATCTTACAATCCCACCAGTTCTTAATCTCCTCTTCTAATATCATCTGCTTATGGTCATTACATCTGTATATGTACTACCTGCAATGGAACCAATGTTGTAATCTCATAGATCACATAGGGTTACCAATAATACACATATAAACATAACAGACCCAAGAGATAAGAATAGATAAGGAAGTAACAGATTATATTATAACATGAGGGTCCATACATATGCAAGAACTGAACCAAGTTCTCATCTTGCTCAATAGCCTAATATATATGATTACAAGCAGTTACAAATAACTACCTGTTGGTTCAGTTAACCAACACGACTTTATGCGGTCGACCTAATCTTGAATTAGTCTGCCATTTGACTAGTCGGCTCACCAACTAGCTCCTTCAATAGTTTGTCATGGTTTATGTCTTTTTTCTTATAATATATCTGCCACTAAGTTTAAATATCAAAATCTGGTTGGAAGTTTCCAAAATTTACAGTTGGATTGATGCATATTTGTTAGGTTTTTTGGATCCATCTCTTTAATTGTTGGACAAACTTTAAATACAGGAGAAGGTATTTTTGTTTACATGTTAATTTCGTGTGATTTTTTTTTTTGTTGCTAAAATTGTGGAAATTTTATCGACGTCCTCATGAGAATTTTAGAATCTTTTTTCTTTGAGAAATTATAATAGGGAAGAGTTGATGGAAACTCCCAAATGGTGATGATAAAATGCATTGTTGTAATATGGACCTACCTTATACGGTGATGATAAAATGTATTGGTGTGGTATGAAACACTTATGGACTATATAATTTGAGAGAGAATACAACATTTTAATGGCTTGGTCTTCTGGGTAAAAGGGTTGTGTCCCCACCTTGGTGGTACACCTAAATCCTATGGGTAAAAGGGTTATTCTCCCACCTTGATTGGAACACCTTGGTATTATTGGTGTAGGAGTTGTTTTCCAACTTTGTCATGACCCCTCTTGTTGACTCTTGATCTTATGTTGACCCTTGATTGGTCCTTATTCTAGCGCCCTCCTCATAGTTTGGTTCCTTAACCCTTTCATTTTGTTTGAGATGGGTGTGACCACCTAGTAGCCCCAAACAAATCATATATTTATCAAGCAAGTTTCGACAGGTCATGATTTAGTCTAGCCATCCCAACTAAGGTTAGAGTTCAATTCAAGTAGAACGAAGAAGGTCACTGTTCATTTCAGGAAGCACCAAGAAGGTTACAGCCCAACTTAAGAGATCATGGTTCAGACATGAGTGGACTAATATATCTGTTGCACTATTAGAGTGTGTTAAGATGTAAGAAATCCATGGGATTTGTATGGGATGCAAACTGAGCTCTGGTTTGTGTGCAAAATGTCATCATTACCTGATATTTTATGGACTATTGTTTCTGGGTATGCTACTCTAGTAATTGGGGTTTCCTTATAGTTCACTTCAAGCAAACCCAAACACTCAAATAGTGCAGCAGAGATCTTATTCCACTCAAATAGGGTTATTGTTTCTTATAAAAACCCCAAACAACTCACAACCTACTCAAGAAAGCCATGGGGTTTGTATGGGCTACAAACATAGCTATGGTTTGTGTGTGGAATGTCATGATTACCTGATATCTTATGTACTGTTGTTTCTTGGTCACAGTTTCATACTCTAGTGGACTAATATCTCTGATGCATTGTTAGATTATGCTGAGATGTAATAAATTCATGGGATTTGTATGGGACACAAACTAAGATCTAGGTTATGTGTAGAATTCCATCATTACCTGATATTTTATGGAATTTTGTTTCTGGGTATGCTTCTCCAGTAATTGGGTTTTAATAATGGTTCACTTCAAGCAGAGATAAACACTCAAACAGTGCAGCAAATATCTTATTCCACTTAAAAAGGGTTATGGTTTCTTTTAGAAGCCCCAAAATACTCACAACGAGCTCGGGAAAGACATGGGATTTGTATGGGATACAAACTGATCTTTGGTTTGTCTGTAGAGTGTCATCACTAACTGATATTTTATGGAATGATGTTTCTTGGTCTACTGCTCCCTGGGGATTGGTTTCTTGTTGACTAGGTAATTACGTTAAATGCTAATATACTTGACTAAACTACTGTAATTTTATTTATACACTCTCTCAGATATGTCATTTGTTACTATAGTGACTTTTCTCTTAATAGACAATATATGTTCTAAAAATATATTGTTGAGTATAAGGAAGGTTTCAATTCTCCTTGTGGCTTATCTTATTTGTTTTATTTGTACTTTGTATTAGATTTACTACTGTTATTATTTATTGTCTTTGTACGCTTTTCATATTTAACACAAGTACTTTCGGGAGTGTTAAAGTTGAAATAGATGAAAATTATGCTTTAAATATATCTTGTCTAGTTACAACTATACTATTTTGTTTCTAGTACTATTTAATCATGGGTTGTCATGGTTTATGTCTATTTGAGATGGGTTTTCATGGTTAATGTCTTGTTTCTTATCAAATATGAGCTGCTAAGTTCAAATATCAAAACCTGATTGGAAATTTCCAAAAGATTCAGTTGCATTGATTCCTATTTGTTAGTTTTTTGGGATCCATCTGTCTAACTGTTGGACAAACTTTAAGTAGAGGAGAAGATATTTGTGTTTGCATGTTAATTTCATGTGCCTTTTTCTACTGCTAAAAATGTGGAAATTTTATAGACATCGACGTGATCATTTTAGAAGATTTTTCTTTGAGAAATTAGAATAGGGAATAGTTGACGAGAACTCCCAAATGGTGATGATAAAAATCACTGTAATTATATGGAAATTACTTATATGGTGATGATAAAATGTACTGTTTTGGTATGGAAAACTTATGGAATTTATACCTTGAGAGTGAATATAATAGTTTGACACCTTGGTCTCTTGTGTAAAAGGGTTGGTTCCCCACCTTGATGGTACACCTTGGTCCTATGGGTAAAAGTGTTACTCTCCCACCTTGATTGACACACCTTGTTATTTTTGGTGTAGGGGTAATTGTTTTCTGACTTTTTCATGACCCTTGTTGTTGACTCTTGATCTTATGTTGACTTTTGATTGGTCCTTATTCTAGGGCCCCCTTATATTGTGGTATCTTAACCCTTTTGTTATGTGAGTTATGGGTGTGACCTCCTAGAATCCCCAAACAACTCATATCCTTCTCAAGAAAGTTCATTTAGGTCATGATTTAGTTCAGCCATTCCCAAGAAGGTCACAATTTAGTCCAACCATTCCCAAGAAGGTCACAATTTAGTCCAGCCTGTATAAACTTCCTTGAGAAGGTTGTGAGTTGTTTGGGGCTGCTAGAAGAAAAAATCACCCTATTTGAGTGGACTAAGATCTATGACTCAACCTGGTAGGGTTGTCATTTTCTTGTGTTGGTTTCTTCTTCTATTTGAAGTGGGTTATGACCTTTCATCTTCTTGCTAGTGTTCAATTTTTATCATTCAAACTAGCATTATGATCTTAGGATCTTTAACTGAGAGAATAACATGCATAGTAATAAAACACAAGAGATAAGAGACACAAATAATTTTCCTCGAGGAAACCATAAAGGAGAAAATGCCACAACTTCCTCAGAGATAGAATCAGCACCAAAAGTAAAACCCGAAACCATAAAGATGATCTCCCGACAGCACTAGTCTCTCTCTTGTCCTAGCAACTTCTCCTCTCACTCTTGCACCCCAATGAGTGAGTGTATGTGTAATAAATAGAGAGGCTCGCTCTCTATTTATATTCTTTCATTCACTTGAAACCCACTCCAACATGCCATCCTCACTTAACAATTACTTACTAGAGCCAACATCTTTAGGAGTGTCTAATAACCCTAGTGCCCCACAACTTGTGGGGACTTTGTCTCCTCCAACCAACAAGGAGGTTTATCCTTAACACAATGGTGGGGACTATAGCCCCGAATTACAATGAATCACCTAGGGTCGACTTCTCTAGGATAGTATAATAACCCAAGGGCCCCATAACTGTGGGGACTTTAACCCTTGACCAATAGGAGGGTTACCCACAATGACTTGACATGATTTTTATATTATAGAAACTTTCCAGAATAAAAATCGGGGTATGACATGACTCAATTACATTACAGACACATCCGAGAATAAACATCGGGGTACAATACATAAGATATACGGATGAATACATTCTGAAGTTACACTTACATCAACACTCCCTCTTAACTAGGAAGGTATTCTCTCAACATAATTTATACATACAAGTATTCTTCTCTGTATCATCTGGATCATCATCGAGTCCTCATCATCTTCACCTTCAATTCATCTCCATCTTCAAGTCATCTTCATCTTCAAGTCATCTTCATCATCGGATCTGGATCATCACTGGATCTAGATCATCATCGCTGGATCTGGATCATCACTCAATCTGGATCATCATTACTAGATCTAGATCATCACTCGATCTAGATCATCATCACTGGATCTAGATCATCATCACTGGATCTAGATCATCACTTGATCTAGATCATCTCTGGTTCTAGAACATCTCTGCTGGATCATCATCATGGGTGCTATCTCTTGATTCTTCTCATCACAGGAAGTTCTATAGAGGTAGCCCTTTTTCATTTTGGATGTATGCCTAGCCACCATGTAGGTCTTCTTTAGCACTTATATCTGACACTTAATTCAGAATGGCTTGCCCAGCACTTACATCTAACCTACTCATCAGAAAGGCACGCCCAACACTCACATCTGATCATATAGGAACCAATCCTCCATGCCAAAAGGCTCTGCACTTACATCTGATCAGGGAATGATTCAAGAAGGACAATTGCACTTACATCTAATCAACCAATGATCGAAGAAAGGAAAAACACTTATATCTAATCAACCAATGATCGAAGAAAGGCTCAACACTTATATCTGATCAACCAATGATCAAAGAAAGGCTCTGCACTTACATTCGACATATGCGAGGAACCAATCCAACATGCATGTTTGAAAAGGTGTGCACTCACATCCGATCCTATAGGAACCAATCATACATTCATATCAGAATGGCCCCCAGTCCCATACTGAGCTACCTGGTAACTGACCAGGTTCCTCCATTCTCCAGGAGAATGGAAATTGCCCTTACATCTATCCTACTTGAGAGAATGGCCAGCACTCACATATGACATGGAAGGAACCAATCCTCTCACCATGAAAGAATGGCTCAACCCTTAAACTTGACCTACTCATTCGAATGGCTATGCATTCAACACTCATATCTGACATGGAAGGAACCCATCCTCTCACTATCACAGAATGGCTCAGCCCTTACATTTGACCATGGAAGGAACGAATCCTCTCACCATGTTAGAATGGCTATGGGTCTCATCACTTTCCCTTGGAGGGAATCTTGATCTGGAGAAAAAAAATATTTTCCCTAAAGTACACGCACTTCACCCTAGCCAATGGCTTCGTCAACACATCAGCTATTTGTTCCTCCGTCACAACATACTAAAGCTTCACTTCTTCCCTCTACACCATATCCCTTATATAGTGATACTTGATCTCGATATGATTTGACTTGACATGAAACACTGGATTGTCTGACAACTTCACGTAACTCTAGTTGTCACAATGTATACAAGTAGCATCCATCTGGAGATCAAATAAATCAGACAGTAGCTTCCGCATCCATACTGCCTCACAACTAGCTGAACAAGCTGCGACATACTCTACTTCAGCTGTACTTAGTGCCACACAGGATTGCTTCCTGCTAAACCAAGAAATCACACCAGATCCCATACTAAAGAAACAACCTAAAGTGCTTTTCCTATCGATGGCACTACCTGCCCAATCTGAATCAACATAACCCTCCAGGTTAATTTTCTAATTCACCTCTTACTTGAGCCCATAATCAATTGTACCTCTTAGGTATCTCAGAATGTGATTTGCAGCAATCAAGTGAACATGTCTCAGATCTGTCAAGAATTGGCTCAAGGTGTTCATAGCAAAGCAAATGTCTGGTCTTGTGTTCTTCAGATACATCAAGGACCCAATCATCTAATGATACATCGTAGCATCAAGCGACTCTAATGAAGCATCGCTCAATAACTTCATGTTATATGCCATAGGTGTAGTCATGGCCTTGCATCCCATCATCCCAAGCCTCTTTAGGATCTCTACTACATAATTCCATTTTCCACACCTCCATGCCTAGAAAATAGTGCATCGACATATAACAGGAGCATCACTGGTCTTCCACCTTCAACCTTGAAGCAAAGGTTGGAATTTTCTTTACTCTCAGTAAAGCCTAGAGTCATCAGTAATATATCCATCCTGTCATACCATGTTGAACCTTAGGATATTCTGCAGTCACTCCCTATGAAGCATCATTCTCCCTCTGTCTTCCATACTATATGCATTGAAACATTCTGTACTGAAGTGACAGTGAATACCAAGATCCTCTATCTTGAAATTTTTCAAAATTTCCTCTCACACCCATCTGTGAGCTTATCATCCTCTATCAACCTTGTAGCAAAGGTTCAGGTCTTCATCAAGCTCCTCCTGGGTTTCTTTTGAGCTCATACAAGGCCTTCTTCATTTTCTCACATGATTATGCATGTCATGTGACTTCACTTCCAATGGCTACAAATGTCTCTTCGTAGTCTATGCCTTGTATCCCATGATGTTTCCATCTACTATGAATTTCCCTTCACGTATTGATACTACATCCTAGACATCATTCTTCTTGAACTGATCTTCCCTTTTTTCTTGGAAGGTTCTGCATCAATGATGTCACTGGATTCATCATATTATTTTTCATTTTGAAATGTCGTCACTTGTTCTTCGGAACAAGTCTCATCCTTCTTTGCCTGTAGCCGATTATGTATGTGATCTTTCCTACAAGTCAAATGCATTTGTATGGTTAGAAAATTTCATAAGGAATATTCATACTGGAAAATTCTTATGCATAAATATATGATCATGCAACTACTTTAGCCAATACAACATCCATCCATATCTCATGGAAACTTTCTAGATGCCTTCCATCTCTACAAGGACAACTATGAGATTGTGCACTAATCCAATATGTCAAGAAATAGGTTTCATTCTAGATAAGTAGAAATGGAGAGTTATATAGCACCATGAGCTACTTACCCATCACATGCATATTAGTAGTATACTGTCATTAATGTAAACATTCTATCATGCATAATACATTAACTGAATATAAACAAATGCATAACAAAACAATGAAATGACAATTCAATAATTATCTTTATTTGTTTCGTGGGTAGACTCATTCTTGAGTCTTCAGCTTCATCATCTTCTTCATTCATAATAGCATCATTTCTTATCCAAATACTAAGTTGGATATGAGATTCTTCAAGAGTTGAGTTCTTCATTTTCCTCATCGCTTGAGGGGTCTTCTTTGGATGGTGAGAGCTTGATCTTTAGTTGCTCCCATCTTCTCTTCTCTTATTATTATTCAAGCTTCTTCTTCTTCCCAGAGTCTGTTGAAAGTAATCACTTCCTTCTTGGCACACATTCCTCGCATGAATGAATCCCATGATCCTGGGAGACCATTAAAGGTGGCTATCACCACTTCTACATTATTCACTTCTTCTTTTACCACTTCAAGTTGTTCTTTGATTTGATAGACACTTGTAAAGTATGACTGTATGGTCTCAGCATTCTGGATCTTTACATTCTTCAACTGTTTTCTCAAATTCATATTCCGATATATATTCTTCCCTTCAAATAACTTGGTCAAGGAGTCAAACATCTTCTATGCCTTTAGGGAAGACACTTGTGGTACAATTTGATCCGTGACTGAATCAACAATGATCTTATTGGCCTTGACCAAGTTCTTCTTGTGCAAGGCTTTTAGCCTCATCTCCCTCTGGAACTGAAACCTCTCTACTTGTGTAGGTCTCCAATTAATTTTCTTTAGAGAGATCAAATATTTCCATGCTTGGAAGTTTTCCACTTCACCAAGCTTATAATCAATCTGATGTGATAGATCACTTTGAAATGAGAACCTCAAATGAAAATAGAAAAAGATTAGATCTTACCAATTTGAGGTGTCCGTCCTAGTTTCGGAGCTCGCTGATCCAGGGTTTGTTAGAGAAACCCTAATTTTCAAAACTTGGAATCTTTCATATCTGATTGGATAGAAAGATACAACTCTTCAAGTTGAGCTGTCCAATGTACTCCTTTCCTTAAATTAGTGGATGGAAGCTCCCAGAACAGGAATCCCTAGTTTTCCAATTTCTGCTATAGAAATGCCTTTTACGGTTTTTGTGGTATCTCCAAAATTACCGGTCCTATATGTCTAAAAATTCACATGGTTGTATCCTTTCATGTCCCTAATCCAATACCATAGGTTTAATTAGATTGGGTTTCACCAATTGGGACTTATGATTTTTTTCCCAAGGTGACCTGTTACAGGAATTTTCAGAACAACAAAGTTGTATGGAGTTCCACGTGTCACTGGTGCATCTTCTCAGTCTTAATCTCGAACCATAGAAATTAAATTCCATTCCATTTCTAGAACGTCTTTCAAAATTTCATTTGGACCTTTGTACCCCAAGATATAGAAATTTTCCCCAGATGTCCTATTTAGGGATGAATTCTAGAAGAGGTCAGAACCCTAACTTGGAGGGATCATATCACCCATAATATAGCGAATATGAGGTTGAGGTTTGGAGATAGTGTACATCATGGTTTTATCTTCAGCCTCTGCAATTTTCCTCTCTTGATCATGTGCCAATAGTGGGATATAGGGAATGTACCAAAACTTAGCAATTTTAGTATTTAGGGTTTTTCTAGCTCGGGGTCAAACTAGGGTTTGACTTTCCCGGAGTTTCACCCAACCAAAAATATTGATCCAGGTCTCTAAAATTCAATTTTTATAGGAGAGAAATCCTATGTTGGGCTCACTCAAAATTGCCTCTTCTCTAGAAAGCCCTAATTTCTCACACTGAAACTGAAAAATGCTCGGAATCGAATTTTGCTTCAACAAAAAGATGCGCCCTTCAATGGAGAGTTAGCCTAGCATACTTTTGCTGATGGATTGTGGAGAGAGACCCAAAAAGTAAGAAGCCCTAGCTTTTGTAGCTAGACAATGTCTTATTCTCAGGTTAGCTCTGATACCATGTTATATTTTTATCATTGAAGCTAGCATTATGATCTTAGGATCTTTAACTGAGAGAATAACATGCATAGCAATAAAACACAAGAGACAAGAGACACAAAGAATTTTCCTCGGGGAAACTATAAAGGAGAAAATCCTGCAACTTCCTCAGAGATAGAATCAACACTAAAAGTAAAACTTGAAACCATAAAGATGATATCCTGACAGCAGTAGTCTCTCTCTTGTCCCAACAACTTCTCCTCTCACTCTTGTGCCCCAATGACCGAGTGTGTGTGTGATAAATAGAGAGGCTCACTCTCTATTTATATTCTTTCGTTCACTTGAAACCCAATCCAACATGTCAGCCTCACTTAACAATTACTTACTAGAGCTGACATCTCTAGGAGTGTCTAATAACCCTAGTGCCCCACAACTTGTGGCAACTTTGCCTCCTCCGACCAACAAGGAGGTTTATCCTTAACACAATAGTGGGGACTATTGCCCCGAATTACAATGACTCACCTAGGTTCAAATTCTCTAGGATAGTCTAATAACCCAAGGGCCCCATAAATGTGGGGAGTTTAACCCTTGACCAATAGGAGGGTTACCCACAATGACTTGACATGACTTTTATATTATAGAAACTTCCCAGAATAAACATCGAGGTATGACATGACTCAATTACATTACAGACACATTCAATAATAAACATCGAGGTACAATACATAAGATATATGGATGAATACATTCCAAAGTTACAATTACATCAACAACTAGGTTTCTATGAAACATAGCCATGACCTGTGTGCTTCCTATTGCATTGGGGTGTGCCCTTTGTGATGCTCTTGGAATGAGCCTTGACCTGTTAGGTTTTTCTGGAATAAGTTGTGACCTATGTGCTTATTTTTTTGTTTGGTTGTGACCTGCATGATGTTCCTGGAGTGGATCCATGAACTCCTTTTTGTATGTTAGGTTGGGTGTGACCTCTTTGAGTGCTAATAAGTATGAACCATTACCTCCTATTTTGGGCTGTGAATTTCTTGGTGCTTCCTGAACTAAACCGTGACATGTCACTATAGGAACAAAAGGACATACCTGAGAGAGATAGAGAGAGAGAGAGAGAGAGAGAGAGAGAGAGAGAGAGAGAGAGAAATTAAATTCAATTATGGTATTTTTTTCAACTATAATAGCAATCAAGGTAGCCCAATCAACAAGTAAGGAAACCCCAATTATTGGAGCAACATACCCATAAAAAGAGTCCATAAAATACTAGGTAATGATGAAATTATACACACAAACAAAAGCTCAATTTGTTTCCTTTACAAATCCCATGGATTTCTTACAGCTTAGCAAAATCAAACATTGCAATAGAGATATTGTCCCACTTAAGTATGAATCGTGACCTCCTAATCTAGGCTGTGACCTTATTAGTGATTCCTAAACTAAACTGTAACCTTCTTGGGTCTAATTGAACTGAACTGTGACCTTTTTGGGGATGGCTGGACTAAACTGTGATCTGTCTGAAAAAATATTTCTGAGTATAATGAAGGTTTCAACTCTCCTATTAGAAATTGTCTTTGTATGCTTTCAACTTTAACACTGGGACCTTTTTTAGTGTTACAGTTGAAATATATGAAAATTATGCTTTACATTTTAAACTTATCTTGTTTATTTACAAATGTACTATTTTGTTTCTAGTACTGTTTTAATGAATTAAAATATAATATCTTTAATTTTATTCTTCTAACACATTGTAATGAAAAGACATATTTATTTTGATGGAAAATCCAGAGCAAACAAACGCTATCATGTAGGATTTATATGTGAGTGCTTTTATGGCTTGCGCATGTAGACTTTGAAGATGTTTTCAATTTCTTTGACCTTGTGATATTTTGTTAATGGCATGTTGTGTTATGTCCTCCAAATGTTTTGTTTATTAATGCATGGTTATTTAATTAAACGTTTATATGAACATGAAAATGCAAAGTTATATCCTTTGGCACTCTATTGCAGTTGGAACAAGAAAGAGGGATAACAGACCTAGATGTGTATGGGGATTTGAAGTTGGGATGATGCCAAAGAAGCAAACTTTATTTCTTGCTTGAATGGTGGGAATGTAAAGCTTGATTGTCTACGCAACACAAATAATTCAATCAGAACAAGTGATGTTATTTGGATATTCTTCTCCATTTTTATAAACTAGTAATGTATTATCTTATGTATAGTTCATGTTTTTCCTTATAATTTTATTCTTGACTTTAAAATCTAGACATATTTTTGGTTTTATAGATTCTTGTTTCATTCTTGTTTTAGGTCCTACATCGAGGTATTGTCAAGTCTTTTGATGAAAAATTTAATTTTGGGAGGCATATGAATTTCCTATATATATTAAGCTAGAATTTTTTACAATAGCTTAGTTTTACTAAGTTTCATAGATGATCTAGTTTTTTGTAAGTTTAAGGTTTATTTCTTGATCTAGTTTTTTGTTTTTTGTAATTTTGATGTAATATGGACCTTCCTTATATGGTGATGATAAAACTTACTGTTGTGGTATGGAACACTTATGGAATTTATACCTTGAGAGAGAATACAACAGTTTGAAACCTTGGTATTTTGCGTGAAAGGTTTTTTTCCCCACCTTGATGGTGCACCTTGTTTCTATGGGTAAAAGGGTTATTTGCCAACCTTGATTGACACACCTTGGTCTAGTTGGCGTAGGGGTTTCTTTCCCACTTTTTTATGACCCCTCTTATTGACTTATGATATTATGGTGACCTTATATTGGTATTTATGCTTGATCCCCCTCATAGTGTAGTACGTTAACCCTATTGTTATGTTTTTATGGTTATGACCTTCTAGCATCCCCAAACAACTCACAGTCGACTCAATCAAGTTTAGAAAGGTCATGTTTTAGTCCAAGCAGCCCCAAGAAGGTCATGGTTCACTTCACGCAGACCCAAATAGGTCATAGTTTAGTCCAAGAATCCCCGAAAGGTATATTTGTACTAACCTAAGAAGGAGAGGTATATTTGTACTATGCTTTTGCAGAAGCCCTCACGCACCTATTCAAGAACCTGTGAGTTCTGTCAATTGCTGTGTTTTTCTCCATTGCTACAACTCCAAATATATATATCTTATAAACTTGCAAAACCCCAAAATGCATTTCCAATTGGCGTGAGCTATTAAATTCCCCAACCCTCAAGTTCACACACCCATTCCACCGGGGTCTCTTAGACCCAAATAAACCATCTCCCCTCCCTCCTAAACCAAAACTTTGGTGCCAATTAAGGGTTTTATAACCCTGGTAATGTATAAAATCCATTGAAATAGAATAATTTGAAGTCCACTCTAAACACATAGTTAGCGGTGGCATTGATCTGTAGTTCCATGGTCATTGGTGGCATCGATGGTATCGAGATCCATCCTCAACGTCATTGAAGGTCTCGAGGTCCTTAGTTTGTAGCGTGGGTGGTGGAAAATAGGGTTTTTCAAGGTTTTTGGTTTGTAAATGTGTTCCATAATCCATTATGTTTTCCCTTGATCCATGTAAGGCTATTCCAAGAATGGAACATAACGTAATTTTTTCAAAGTAATATTAATCCCTTAGATTAGTTTAATATATAATCATATTAGATAGTAATCATCATATTGATTAATTATTCTATATTATATAGTTATTCCCATAAGGTTGAAAAGAGATATCCCTTGATTATTAGTTTATAATATATAGTCATCACCAAATACACTAATTAGTATATATTATATAGTTATTACCAGAAGGGTATTACACTTAGACATGATAAGTCATACCATGCCATGGAACTATATAGCTAGTATGAGTAAACTCACTTATTTACTCACTGCGATAATGGACTCAATAATTGGGGTTTCCTTTCTTGTCAATTGGGTAATTACCTTGAATGCTACTATAGTGGAGTAAACCTACAATAATTGAATTTATTCTCTCTCTTAGGTATGCCCTTTGTTCCTATAGTGACTTGTCTCTTAATAGACAAGATTTGGTCTAAAAAAATATTGTCGAGTATAAGGAAGGTTTAAACTCTCATAGTGGGTTATCTTATTTGTTTTCTTTGTACTTTGAGTTAGATTTACCACTGCTATTATTTATTGTCTTTGCATGATTTTCAGCTATAACACAAGGACCTTTGAGAGTGTTACAGTTGAAAGAGATGAAAATTATGCTTTAAACTTTTATTGTATAGTTACAACGATATTATTTTGTTTCTAGCACTAATTTGTCATAGTTTGTCATGGTTTATGTCTTTTTTCTTATAAGATATCTCCTGCTAAATTTAAATATCAAAATAAGGTTGGCATTTTCCAAAATTTACAGTTGGATTGATGCATATTTGTTAGGTTTTTGGGATCCATCGCTTTAATTGTTGGACCGACTTTAAATACAGGAGAAGATATTTCTGTTTACATGTTAATTTCATGTGCTTTTTTTTGGTTTGCTAAAATTGTGGAAATTTTATCGACATCCTCATGAGAATTTTAGAAGCATTTTTATTTGATAAATTATAATAGGGAAGAGTTGATAGAAAATCCAAAATGGTTATGATAAAACTCATTGTTGTAGTATGGACCTTCCTTATACGGTGATGATAAAATGTACCGGTGTGGTATGAAACACTTATGGACTATATACTTTAAGAGAGAATATATACACTAGTACAAGTGATCAATTTTGCCACGGCAAAAATGTGGCAATATCCACGCTTATCCGTGGATATTGCCACGTCTAAGTGTTTTTTTTGCCGTGGTAAGTTTTTCGTCGCAATAGTGACGACCCTTAATTTGCCGTGGAAAAGTTCCACGGCACGCCGTCGTTGTATCCACGCCTAGACATCGCTATATCCACGCTTTTCCGTCGCTGTAGCCACGCTTGGTCATCGCTATATCCACGCCCTGTATAAGTTTTAAAAAAAAATGCAAAGTTCCATGCCATGCCGTCGCTATAGCGACGCTCTGTATATG
>LPNX010282743.1:254607-276516 GCA_001517045.1 Pseudotsuga menziesii
TTGAAATGTGCTGATAACAAAAACAAAATAAAATACTAAGTGAATAATATTGTGGGAAATGTTTCTTTAAAAACTTTGCTCATTGTATAAATATTTTAGAGAAGCTCACAAGAACATGTTTCACAATATTTATATTCTTTAAATGCTTATGCATGTCTAGCAGCTTTGTTACAAATTATTTAGTGCCCATATTGCTTCTTTTCTTTTCCTTCACCCATGGCCTTCAGTTGTCTATGATCTATTCTTTTGTATTGCTATTATTATTTCTTTTATTCATTTACTACAATCTTTGGAAATGCATGCATTATACATTACGGCATGGTCATTTCAGTTAATTTTACCATCAAGTCGGTTGGCCTAGTCTAGTCATTTTATATCATTTCTTTATGTCTTCTAATTAAATTAGAAGCAGGAAAAATTTGGCATATACCTCAAGCAGCTGAATTTGAAGACATCAAATTATACTCCCCGCATCATTCACATATCTTTGGCTTTTGCTGCTGGCCTCTACTTGCTTATGAAGTATAAATTCTGGAAAGCATAGAACTACAACCTTTGTCTTTGAGGAAAAAGGAAATATACCCATATCATCTATAGGAGTCTGCTCTGTTTCCGTGAACAACCAGTAGATTGAAATTCAAAAGACAATGGGTATAAATATCAAATATTGATGGCATAGAATCATATTGGCACCCTTGACATCATCACTTTCAACAATTTATTCACTTGAATATTTCTATTTCTATCACTATGAGAACCTAGTAATCTTTCATTAATCAAGGCACTATATGAGCAAGTACTCTGACCAACTGCAAATGATAATATTTCTGTTCTTTTGCTCACCCATTTTGCTTCACCTGTATTTGGGTAGGATGAAGCCCTTTAAAGAAAAGCTACGGACTTACAGTAGAAGCAGAAGATAGCACTGCTATTGTATAATATTTCATTTATATGCAGGACTTAGCATCCTACAATGCAGGTTAAGAATGACCAATTCACAAACATGGCCGTGACAACACAAATGCTGTCATCATTGTCTAAAACATTCCAAGCCATTGCTCTCTCAAAAGCAATAGCTCTTCCATTACTAGAGATCCGAATACCTGCTGGCATGTAGGAATATCCCTAGAGAAAAATGGATAAAACACACTCTTAGCCACTAAAGCAACAAGAGAAAACTGAAAAGATATGAGCAATAATATACAATGGTGCAGACTACATAAGACATGGAGTTAAAGCTACTGCCATAGTGTAGTATTTTTCCATCCACCTGTTGCAGGGCTTGAAGCAAGTCTTTGTAAGCATCATGTTTCTCGTTTTCAGGAATTGTTTTGAGCCATGGAAGTCTTGGCAAAGATGCTGCAGTTGTTTCCAGCATGTCTAGACCTTCCTGATTTGCAAAAACATATTCGAGGATATGCTGGCCATCACAGATATCATATTCAAAATATAACTGTGTATTAGAAAAGATCCACAAGATGTTTAAACCTCTCCAGAATTGAATTTCAAGTAAAACAAGAAAGTGTTGCATTTGGCACATCTGATAACTAGAACAATAGTAAGATAATGTAAAATTTATAAGCATGCAAGTTAGTCAGAACTTCATTTTGGTTCTGAAACCAAACAAGACATGCTACCACCCAACTGTCATCTAGAGGGTGGCAGTATGGCAAGTGGCTCAAATTGCTCCTACAGACCTTGTGCAACCTATAAATGTTCCTACACTAATATTGTACCTTTTAAACTGTCTAATTTTAAACATTAAGAATCTTCAGAGCAAACTAAAAATGATCTAGATGAGTGACCAAGTTCATTTGAGATTTCAAGTGTCATAGCTCATTATCTACAAGCTAAAGTTGTATATTCATGATCTCATTGAAATAAGGAATGGGAGCCTTCATTATAAAGTAATAATTTGAACGAGCAGGGGATTCCCTAACAGAAGGCATGCTAGGCATAAGCACTTTTAGCAGACAACCCTACCTTTGATGAAAATGAATTTCCGCTCGTGCAAAACTTCAAAATAGACATCATGTCATGGAATAGAGAATTGATGATCAACTAACAACCAAGTAACACTGGAGACGTCAATAAAAAATGACAAATAGCACAACAGAATAGACAACTGTGAGGCCAACAAGTACAACCGACCATATCTCAATGAATACATTCAAGAGAACGACTACTAAGCACAAAAACAACTTCATAGGTGAGAAATTCCAGAGAACAAATACATTGCTCAAGGAAAAAAGAAAGGCTTATTTACACATGGTTTGTCAAGTCATGGAAAGATAACTGATGGTTGAGAGTTGCGCAATTGAAAATTTGCTTGTTGAGAATCAGGATAATAGTAATGTTGGTGCTCTAAATTCAGTATAAACAATGTCATGTGTACTTACCCTTTGAGGCATGTCAATTTTAGTTTATCCCCTTTCTGTATAAATCTTGTCCGTCCCTATTTTTAATTTTATTATCTAGTGTACTAATAAATGGCATGTCCATTCTAATGCATCTATGGTTACAAAAATTATCTCAATACTAACAGGATATCAACTTGGAATCAAACAAGAAGAAATCAAATAATCTTAGTTGGGTGTTCTATCTTCTATGTATGTGCCTCAGCTCAACTAAATCCATCTATGAATGATTTAACTGCAAGGCAACTGGTGCAGTACTGATTCAAACAAACAGATACTTATGAAGTACCTTTGAAGTACAATAGATTATTGCATCCTTGTGATTCCAGAAGGCTTTGAATAAAATGTCAGCATTTACAGCTGTCTCTGTTTTGAAGAGGTCCAAACCAAAAAAACTTTTGCAACCATAATAAATGACAAAGTTTAAAAGAAAAGGGACAAAAGGTCACGTCTGATTCGCACTAGTTGATTAAGAAAATTAGTACCATACCTATATTTCTATACAATGTGATAAACCAATATTTTAGATTCCAAACTACAAACAGATAGATTTCTCCCTTTCTGTGAAGTTGCACAAGCAGGCGTGATTAAAACTGCATCTTTTCTAATAAATTCAAGGACCCTTTGAGCATAATGGTGTGCCTTTACTGTCACAAGATCCCGTATTTGAGCCTCATACTTGAACTGAAATGCTACAGTTAATACAGATGAATAACGTAAAACATCAGACTCTCCAGGTCCACCCTCTAAATGTGAGGTCAAATCTAGTGTTCGGGAGAGACAACACTGATCCTGCAGTTACAACCAGATATCAGAATGTCCCAAGTTATGGAGTACAGAAGCATCTAAACCAAAATTCACAACGAAGAGAAGAGGATTACCTTGTAATTATTTATAGTTATAATACAAAATCCTGATGGGAGTAAAGGAAGCTCATCAGATAGTGAAGCATCAACTGGTGCAAACACAAGCTGTGCCCACCCACTGGTAGCTGTCCCACTTATGCCGTTGCATAGCTTTAAAAATCCATTGACGACATAAATTATATTAGCATTTACGGTATCCAAAGTCCTCAAACTATTACTGTGATTGATTATCATCAAAATATAAGACGAATTCAATTTGCAAATTGAAATTGTTCATTGCAAACCTTGAGAAGGTAAAAACCATTCTATAAAAATACCTGAAGGATAAATGTTTCATTTGATTTAATGTCAGTCTCTTCTCCAGTACTCTCCAACTTTATCACTTCCAAGGACTATAAAATCAGAATACCAAATTGCAAGATCAATTAGAGACCTACCCATATGCCAGATTAAATAAATACCTTCTCAAGTCTAACTAGTGCCCACCTCATCCTGGTCAGCAGACTGGGTCAAAGGCAAGGAAACCTGCCTAAAACTACCATGGAATCCTGCAGTTTGTGTGTTTTGGCATAGCGATGCTTTATAATTGAAATTAAGTTCATAGTCCATCCATTCAGTTTGGTGTTCTCTCAGAAAAAGGTCTAGCATTGTAGGAGAAACCTCCTGAGAACCAAAGAATATAAATTATTAATTACAGATAGTTCTCCTGTCAAGCTTATATCAAATACAACATAAAATTTTAAAATAAAGTTTTCACCAGACCCTCAAAGTTTTCCAATATCTCCATATTCAATTCCAGTTATTCCACATACATCTTAGAATATCAAATATTTAACCCCCCCATAATTCAGGCCCATTTTCATAAACTCCAGAAAATATCTCCTCAAGAGATTGTGTGGTTCATTTTCATTCTGAACTCTAAATTCTCAATTTTTCGGACACATCATGAAATCACTAAGGTTTTCAAGACAAAACTTTCATAAACCATAACAGTAGCATATAAACTCAACAGTATGTTGTATGACCCATTATTCTGCTAAAAGATCTATGCACTGGTGTGGACAAATTTAATTCTGGCATCTCTGTTGAAAGATATACCATTTCAACACCTTTATCCCTCCCCAAAAGAAATTGTCACTAATCCACATTCCACATGTCAGGCATGTAGATGCTGATGTCATGGCATACAGCCCAAGGCTTGCCACTTCAATAGATCAAGCTATCCTAGTCCTGCCCATGTGTATGGCACTCCACTCTGTCTGCTAATTGTGACCAAAATATAATAATACAAATAAAATTTTTCAGCAAATCCTTGTTGTGATGCTGATGCCATTATCTAATGTAGAACTTTCATCAAAAGTGCCCTTAGATCATCTAAATGAATTACTACCACAAATCCTGTGAATCAAGTTCGGAATCATAAGAAGGATTTCTGTCAATTACCAAAAGCTATGAACTCACATCTATATGTCCAATAACACCTTTAAATCGATGTAACTTATTGTATACAGAAACACAATCCTAATTGTCTTCCCTTAACTCACCGAGTGTACAAGCGGTTCATGATATGCACAGTCCACTTCTTTACTTTCCACCATTCCCAAGACTTCCATTGCTCTGGGTCAGTTGGTTGTCCCTCGGGAGGAACTGGCCTCCAGCATAGCTAAAAATAGGTCCATCCAAGCATTAAAGACATTGGGATCAAACAGTTGCTTAGGGACCTCTAGCTGCACAGCAATGTCATCAACCTTAATTCAACATCCAAATCAGATAACCTATATTTAGATATAAATACAGAAGAGGCTTTCTGGGTGTTGAAAGTAATAGCTTGCATACATAAATGGATGACCAGAAGATTTTGCAGATGAGCTTGATCATCTCTACTATTTCTATTGTAGGGCTCGGAATTTGAACAAGGTGGTTGTAAATGTTAAGTAAAGGTGGGAAAGCCTCATCAATGATGAGATATACAGGAGTTCGCTCATCCTCTGACTTGAACCTTGACATACACAAAGTAAGAGTATATATAAACTGTATTGAAAATTGAGACAAATACTTTGCATGCTGACAAACCTTTAATTAGTTTAGTATAAAGAATGGAAGGTAATTATGAAAGCCAGAACAATACGTTGTATTGCAGCAGAATACTTACTCATACTTCCTTGAAAGAATTCTCAGCACATATAAAGCACCATATACTTGCTGATCTTGCAAATTACGCTTGACCCAGATAAGAAGGGCAAGCCAATGCTCTGGATAGTTTGCATTAATAATAGTTTTAATGCACTCCCCAAGATGCACTCTGCATAAAGATAGAAAATGTAAATTAACTATTATAGACACTTCTAACAGATCAAAAGTTGAGTAAATTTTATAGTGTAAGATTCAAGGCCCCACAGACAGCATAGACTACATCTGAAGAGAAGATACAAAAAGCATGATGCTACAAACGATATTTTGAAGTAGGGCACAAATAAAAGTAAATGTGAATCTGCCACTGTTTCAAACAAGAAGTATCTCATGAAAAAAATCATTTATAGAATGGACATTTGGGCATGCACCCATGATATGTGAGCAAGTAAATTGAGTAGCAGTTTTTAAGCTAAAATATTGGCTTCAAGCAAGCTTGAGCTTTAAATTTCTTGATACATAAAATACTTCTGAAGCTGATGCCATCAGATGTTCCAGGCATATATATACTTAATCTCCATGTCAAAATGCCAAAATGTGAAACAAGCATTTCATCTGCAGGTGAATGTCAATATTTATAAATGTTAATGAACACAGAAGTATAGTTTGCACATAGTACTACAAGGATTTATGGGGAGAACACCTTCTTGGCTTATAAAAACCACACTGTCAAACAAATTCTATGTTTTACTAAATAAGGTTAACGATTACAGAGCTCTATGTCTCAGATTCACAATGGGTACTCTCTCGCAAGTAAATCTGGTTACTGTGAGTTTAAAAGCCAGGATCCACACACAGCAAGGAATCTTCAAGCATAAAAATAGTAAATATATTTTGTGATTCAAAAAATAGACATAGAAAATTATGATATTGGAATTTCTTTTATAATTCAGGTCTAACTGTGATTGTTTTTCATAAAAATCTCGATGTATGTATCTGCATATATTGGAAGACTTTACTGATGAGAGAACAATAGAAAATGATGCTTTTCTTATAAACAGGCTTGTGTGCTTATTTTCAAAAAAAGAAGAGTTTGACATCGCATAAAAATCCTTGACCTCTATGTGAGCTATAGATATTGGTAACATCTGGAAAAATTACTACTTCATTTGAACCAAGACAACATTAAATTGTATGGATCAAAACAGAACAGCTATAAATTGAATGCACAGATCAGCAATTTGCATGCGTATTCACAGTTTTGGCTCACAATGATCTGCTAGTTGAGATTCAGTGCACAAAATGGTTGAGCAGAGAGAAGAATGAGATTCAATAACAACAATATTTACTCTCGGAACAACATTTATGAGATCCCATAAACTAGTCGAGAGGAAATTTGAGATTTAGTCCATTTATGCACAGAACAACACACCTCTAACCTTCATGGGATTTTTCAAAAGAGAATGTATTTTTGGGATCTGCGTGTTCGGCACATCAAGGCCACTGGATACATTTCCCAGACAGATCTGTGTCATTCGAAATTAGGTAGGCATTTCCAGGTGGATCGAATGCAGGGATCCACAGTTCCTCCTTTTCTGCCAAGAGGCTCCGGCATCACAGTCTCACACATATCATATATGTATTCATAACATGTTTGGAACTGCCATTGTCTGAAATATAATATAAATGACAGAGCATAGAAACCCAAGACATGCAGAATATTATTTTTTTTTAACTTCACATCTCACTATTGCAATGGAATCTGATTTGTGACAACCAACAAACTTGAAATGGACTTCTTCAGGTAACAAATAGTATTTAATTTCCAGATCCTTACAAACTGTCAAACTATCATCTCCAACCCATGTTCGGAACTTCAATTTAATTCCCCTCCGTCTTCTACGGTTCATCGAGTCCATTTCCACCTTATTTATGTCTGCTTTTTTAAAGCCGCACTATGATTAGTGTGTCAGTACTGTTACATGCTTTCCAAACAATTGCCTGTATCTATTTACTCCTAATCCACTGGGCATGTGGAACGAAAATACCAACAACAAAAACTGAACTGCATCTATTTACTCCGAACCAATTGGGTATGTGGAACTAAAATACCAGCAAATTATATTTACCCCAAGTAAATATCATTAGTTGGAGCAAACTGAACTTGGTTATATTTACTGCTCTTGGTCCATGAATATTCTTCAGAATACACACAGGAAAGATATAATTGTGGCATTGCCTTAAGCGACAAACGAAATACAACAAGATGTTGTTTACTGTTTACAATCTTCCCCTACCTGAACACTGATCACCAACATCAAAAGGATAATGAACACAAATGCAATTGCTTGAAAGTCAATTGGGTCTAGCCAAAGTGGTTGTAGGATAGAGTGTTATTCTCTCACCCAAGTTCTATTATTGTGAGTGGCACGTTGAGCTAATAATGAGTGTATTCTTGTGCCCTGACAAATCTGGGGTTTACCTGAGGTACCATTCTCGAAATAAAGGAAAATCCCTTTCCCTAGTGAAGTCTTCCAGCTGAGATGATACAAGTACAATAAAGTGGATAGCGGAAAAATGACCATTATGCAAATATTAAAACAAAACGAATGGGCCAGTGACTTCCATTCACCCAAAAATCAATTCAAAAACATGTTTCAAAATAGTTGAGGTTAACGAATTGCTTGCAAGTCTCCAACCAAAACTGTGTTTGTTTCCAACAAACTCCTAGGAATTGACATCGTAGCAATCCCAAAGTTCGAAATAAAAAATAGTAGGCTTCCCAACAAGCTCTGCAGAACATTCATGTCAAAACATTATACACTTGTATCACAAAATTCATGGAAGCAGAACTGAGAAAACTACAAAAACAAAGTTAAAAACACATACCACCCAATCCAAAGAAGGACTCACAGATAGTTATTATTGTTGGGCATTTACAGAGGCCGGGGCTGACCATGGCGGGACCTCCAAGTAGATGTAAATGGGGCCAACGGTTAAACCCTAGCTCGCAAAGGCCTAACAAGGCATCCCAAGGTTAAACCCTAACCAGCAAAGGCCTAACAAGGCATCCCACCAAGCTCTCTTAAATTAGAGTAAAATTACTGACACAATGAAATTGAAAACTGGCTAAATATCCTAAAGTAGCTTAAGTATCTCGGGAGCTACCTTGTCGGAGCAGTAAACTCTATGATTTACTGAATTTTAACCTGCTTCCTTAGAAATATTACCAAGGAAAGATATACAAAATGAACAAAGTCTAGTTACAAGCTTATCTCAATTTGCAAATGGGATTGTTTATGAGAAATCAAGGCAGTAGGCATGTCAAACCACCCACCAGGGTTAAATTCTCTAAAGGCACCGACAAGTGTTTGGGCCAAGTACAAGTCTTAGTTGTTTTTGATGGAAAAGCACCTTCCTATCTCAGCCACTTATAGCTGAATTGAAGTGCTCGTGAGTAATGGTATGCCCTTCAATAGCGATTTCGCCCATAAAAATGGCCTCCTTTGGACATATTTGGGCCAATTTTAATGCCTCTGGACTTTAAAGTTTAAAGAAGCACTTTCAGAAAGAAAAAGTTTATCTCATTTATCTGCATCAGCAAAGCATTTTCTTCAAGGCTAATGGCTACTGCAAAGTATCCCTCTGTGATGTGAAGCTAATATATCTAAGTTCATTAAAATAGTGTTACAGAATTTTCCCTTCACCATCTAATGCAATTGCAAACCCTAAGATCTTTGCCTTACAGTACTCTGCGAGCTTTTCTAAACTATGGGCTTCTTCTGAAAAATTCAAAGAAACTTAGTAGGCCCCAAATGACTATATTAAACTAATATGATTTAATGTGAGGGCTCCTTCCATGCAACACTAGAAGCTTAAAACATATTTAATCAATAAGCTCGCCAGAAGTCTTATCTCCTTAATAAGCTTGAGAACCAAATAACAAGATAAAAAACTTCAAATGGTGTCCACTATACCAAAATAAGTCGTGTAACAGAGAAAGACACGGTAAGAAAGCACGCCCGTGTCACATTGGTCCAAACGATGAAGGTTAGAGTATTCCCTAATACGATGAGGTCACGAGGATGAATCTCAGGGGCGAAATGCTCATGTTGTGAGACTATAACAGCACAATAACAAAATGAGTTCCATACCATGAGATTGGGACCGAACTGCAACAGGACCATGCTTGTGAGAATACTTCATTGGAATTGTGCTGATATGTATTTGAGGTCTCCCCATATTTAAAGATAATGAAGAAAGCTTGGTTTTCCCACCTCAAACTCTTCCTCCCTCTGATTCCTCCTCCTCGTCCATTAATCCACCCACCCACGAAAACGAAAACAAAAAGAAGATCGAACCTCTTATTTGTAGAAAGTCAATAAAAGACAGTGCTGTCGCTATATCAACGGTCAGGCATGGATACAGCGACGAAAGTCGGGGCTCCTTAAAAAAAATTGTAAAAATGCATAATTTACCCTTGATTTTTCCACGAAAGTAAACAAACGTGGAAAACTAACGTGGAAAAATCTGCCCGTATGTACTAGTGATACAACATTTTGACACCTTGGTCTTCTGGGTAAAAGGGTTGTGTCCCCACCTTGATGGTACACCTAAATCCTATAAATAAAATGGTTATTCTCCCACCTTGATTGGAACACCTTGGTCTTATTGGTGTAGGAGTTGTTTTCCAACTTTGTCATGACCCCTCTTGTTGACTCTTGATCTTATGTTGACCCTTAATTGGTCCTTATTCTAGCGCCCCCCTCATAGTTTGGTTCCTTAACCCTTTTTTTTGTTTGCTATTGGTGTGACCTCCTCGTAGCCCCAAACAAATCATATCTTTCTCAAGCAAGTTTCGATGAGTCATGGTTTAGTATAGCCATCCCACAAAGGTTAGAGTTTAGTTCAAGTAGAATGAATAAGGTCATTGTTCATTTCAGGAAGCACCAAGAAGGTGACAGCCCAACTTAGGAGGTCATGGTTCAGACTTGAGTGGACTAATATATCTGTTTCACTGTTTGAGTGTGCTAAGATCTAATAAATCCATGGGATTTGTATGGGACACAAACTGATCTCTAGTTTGTGTGTGGAATGTTATCATTACCTTATATTTTATGGACTATTGTTTCTGGGTCTGCTACTCTAGTAATTGGGGTTTCCCTACAGTTCACTTCAAGCAGACACAAACACTCGAACAGTGTAGTAGAGATCTTATTCCACTCAAACAGTTTTATGGTTTCTTATAAAAACCCAAAACAACTCACAACCTCCTCAAGAAATCCATGGGCTTCGTATGGGCTACAAACGTAGCTCTCGTTTGCATGTGGAATGTCATCATTACCTAATATCTTTTGGACTATTGTTTGTTGGTCATCGTTTCATACATGAGTGCACTAATATCTTTGATGCATTGTTTGATTATGCTAAGCTGTAATAAATTCATGGGATTTGTGTGGGCCATAAACTGAGCTCTAGTTTGTGTGCAGAATGCCATCATTACCTGATATTTTATGGACTTTTGTTTTTGGGTATGCTTCTCCAGTAATTGGGTTTTAATAATGGTTCACTTCCTGAAAACCTAAACACTCAAATAGTGCAGCAGTGACCTTATTCCACTCAAACAGGGTTATGGTTTCTTTTAGTAGCCCCAAAATACTCACAACCTCCTCAAGAAAGACATAGGATTTGTATGCGATACAAACTGCTATTTGGTTTGTGTGTAGAGTGTCATCATTAACTGATATTTTATGGAATGATGTTTCTTGGTCCGCTGCTCCCTAGGAAATCTTTTCTTGTCGACTGGGTAATTAGCTTGAATGCTACTATAGTTGAATAAACCTACATCAATTTTATTTATACTCTCTTTCAGGTTTGTCCTTTGTTCCTATAGTGACTTGTCTCTTAATAGACAAGGTATGTTCTAAAAAGATATTGTTGAGTATAAAGAAGGTTTCAACTCTCCCTGTGGGTTATCTTATTTGTTTTATTTGTACTTTGTATTATAGTTACTACTCTTATTATTTATTGTCTTTGTATGGTTTTCATCTTTAACACAAGGACTTTCGGGAGTGTTAAAGTTGAAAGAAATGAAAATGATGATTTAAAATTATCTTGTCTAGTTACAATGATACTATTTTGTTTCTAGTACTATTTAATCATGGCTTGTCATGGTTTATGTCTGTTTGAGATGGTTTTTCATGGTTTATGTCTTGTTTCTTATCAAATATGCACTACTAAGTTTAAATATTAAAACCTGGTTGACAATTTCAAAAATATTCAGTTGCATTGATGCCTATTTGTTAGGTTTTTGGGATCCATCTCTCTAGCTGTTGGACAAACTTTCAAGTACATGAGAAGATATTTGTGTTTGCATGTTAATTTCATGTGCCTTTTTCTACTGCTAAAATTGTGGAAATTTTATAGACATCCACATGAGCATTTTAGAATCCTTTTCTTTGAGAAATTAGAATAGGGAAGAGTTAATGGGAACTCCCAAATGGTGATGATAAAACTCAGTGTTGTGTTATGGAAATTCCTTATATGGTGATGATAAAGCGTACTGTTTTGGTATGGAACACTTGTGGAATTTATACCTTGAGAGAGAATATAATAGTTTGACACCTTCGTCTTTTGCATAAAAGGGTTGTTTCCCCACCTTAATGGTACACCTTGGTCCTATGGGTAAAAGGGTTATTCTCCCACCTTTTTTGACACACCTTGGTATTTTTGGTGTAGGGGTACTTGTTTTCTCACTTTTTCCTGACCCTTGTTGTTGACTCTTGATATTATGTTGACCCTTGATTGGTCCTTATGCTAGCATCCTCTTATATTGTGGTACCTTAACCATTTTGTTATGTGTGTTATGGGTGTGACCTCCTAGCATCCCCAAACAACTCATATCCTTCTCAAGCAAGTTCAGTTAGGTCATGATTTATTCCAGCCATTCCCAAGAAGGTCACAGTTCAGTTCAAGCAGACCGAAGAAGGTCACTATTCATTTCAGGAACCACTAAGAAGGTCATCTCCCAACTTAGGAGGTCACGATTCATACTTGAGTGGACTAATATCTTTGTTGCACTATTTGAGTGTGATAAGATGTAGGAAATCCATGGGATTTGTATGGACCATACTAGGGATGATTTTAAGGAACCATACTTATTTAAAAGTGTTAAACATTGGTGAATATTACCAATTCTTAAAACGCCAACTATAAGATGATTGGCGATATCTTTCAAAAAATATTTTAATTTCCAAGGATTTTATATCATTTATATAATAATTTGGCAATTTTTAGGGTGAAAAAATTTTACCCCGTCAAAATTGGGCGAAATAGGGCTTCAAAGAAATGCAAAATGGCGAATCTTTTTTGGGAGAAAACATGGAAAAATAGCCCACTGGGATAAAATTCGCCCCTAAAATTATCCCTGGACCATACATTGAGCTCCTTTTTGTGTGTGGAATATCATCATTACCTGATATTTTATGGACTATTGTGTATCGGTGTGTTGCTCCAGTAATTGGGGTTTCCTTACGGTTCACTTCAAGAAGACCCAAACACTCAAACAGTGCAGAGAACATATTAGTACACTAAAATAGGGTTATTGTTTATCTTAGCATCCCCAAACAACTCACATGCTCCTCAAGAAATCCATGGTATTTGTATGGGATACAAACTAAGCTCTTGTTTGTGTGTGTAATGTGAACATTACCTAATATTTTAGAGATTGTTATTTCATGCTCTATTGCTCCAGTAATTGGGGTGTCCTTGCTTGTAGTATGGGTAATTATCTTGACTGCTACTATAGTTTACTAAACCTATAGTAATTGAATTTATTCTCTCTCTCATGTATGTCCTTTGTTCCTATAGTGACTTGTCTCTTCATAGACAAGATTTGGTCTAAAAAAATGTTGTTGAGAATAAGGAAGGTTTCAACTCTCCTAGTAGGTTATCTTATTTATTTTATTTGTACTTTGAGTTATATTTACTACTAGTTTTATTTATTTTCTTTGTATGCTTATCATCTTTAACACAGTGATCTTAGGGAGCGTTCAAGCTGAAAGAGATGAAAATTATGCTTTAAACTTATCTGGTCTAGTTACAAGGATACTATTTTGTTTCTAGTACTATTTTGTCATAATTTGTCATGGCTTATGTATGTTTGATATGGTTTGGCATGGTTTATGTCCTTTTTCTTATCATATATCTGATGTTAAGTTAAGATATCAAAATTTGGTTGGCAGTTTCCAAAAGTTGCAGTTTCATTGATAAGAATAGCGATATAGAGAATATAGAAGTGTTAGAAGCTACTAAGGTGATGGATGTTCACTATGTTTTTTTCTAACGTTTGTAAAATAATAATAAACTGTCTTTCAATGTAAATTCCAAGTTATGTATGTGGTCATTTTTTTATATGGTTCCTGATTTCCCATTTCAAATTTCAATACAGATGTTAGCAGCAAGCAGGCTATCAGAGATACAAGAGGCACACAAAGAAAAGATTAAAGTTTTAAAGCAGCTAGAACTTGTGCAGGTTGACATATATTTTGGTCAATGATAAACCTTTAATTTTTAGGACCCATATTGTTTGTCAGTATTGTGTTGTTTGTGAGGTTTTTTTAGTGTTTGTCTTAGGCTAATTCTATTTGTATTATATGAAAAGGAATTGTAAAGGATGATAAGTATGTTGTGTCATCGAGACCCTATATTTTACTGAATGAGAAGCTTCAACATTTAAAAGTTGAGGTAGAAAAATATCAAGACATAATAGAGTCATTGGAGGTATATTATTAGTCATCATATCGGCACCATTTCAATATGCCTAAGCATTTTTTGAAATGTTCTTACAATGGTATCCACAAATATTGGAATTCAAACTACTGGATGAAAGATATAGAATTCATAGCATTCATAAGTAAATGTGTTTGAAAGTTGAGTTAGTTGATGTTGCATAGAGAGCAGATGCCAATGCTGATGCCATGATTACCAAGCTAGCTGAGACCAAATTGCAAGAATTTCTGGGAGAGATATATTTTAATCCTTTTTCATCTTGCATTTATAGATTTATTTCAGTGTGAGAAGAATAGATTTTGATTGACAACTGCATTCTTAACCAAGAAGGAAATACATTGTCATTGGATTTAAAGTCATGGTTTCAACTTTACACAAAGAAATGGGCATGAAGCAAACACAGTTAAGTAGGTTCAAGGAGATAACATGTGAAGTCCACTCTGTATGGGAATAAGTTCATTCACTTACGACTATACTTGGTAGAAATTTTTCTCTCTCTCTCTCTCTCCTAAAATTTATATAACATTTTATGTTTAGTTTAGCAAAAACATAGATTTCTACAATATTTGTCCACTAAATTCCATTTACTGAATGAAAATTTACATTGATAGAGTTAGAATCCATCATTATATAGGCATATATCTTTAAATATCCTATGTTGATTTTCATATATGGTATGCTATGTTCTAATACTTGTTTCTTTTAGAGTCTAAATCCATGATTTGTACGAGAACTATTCTGATCTCTATTTATTTTCTGAAATCCATTTACCATTTTCTCCATTTAGTTTAGCAGAGCATAATTTTCTAACATCTTTATCTATTGAATTCATTTTACAAGATAAAAAATAATCAAGATACAATATACATGTAAATTCCTATGAGATTGGATGACAATCTCATATGTTAGGACATATAATTTTATAGAAATAATTAATTATCAAATACATTTATATTTGAAAGCAAATCATGTACATATATTACATTAATTGTGCTAACTATGGACATCGGAACCTATTTTCAATGCTATAGTAAACCAAAAAATCCAATTCATCATGTATTTGGTGATTGAATGTTGCATCCAAGAAATATCAAATTCACAATGTATTTGGTGATTGAATGTTTTTGTGATTAGACCAAGACTAGGAATCTAATCTATTCATGTGATATTAACCATCATCTACTTGCCATTCATATTTATCACAATTTTGAAGTTTCAATCTAGTCTCATTCTCTTCTTGCATTTTATTAATAGTATCTCATATATAACCATAGTTACAGGAGTTGGGAATGTTTGAGTATTTTTTGATAAATATATAGGAAAAAAGAACACGATTAAGCTTGGTACTTCTGCAAGTATGGTAGAGACCTCAAGGGTACTAGCTCAATGGAAGAGCACCTTCCTTACTGGAAGGATATTGGTGGTTTGATTCCTCCATACCCTATATACAAGAATTAGTGAATATTTTCATATAAAATGACTAAATTAGTGACCAAAAAAGTAGAGATAAGTGGCCAACAAATGGGAGATAAGCAACCAAACAAATGACCAAAATTATCATATAAATGACCAAATGACAGTTTTTGTGACTAATTTTCAGTCTCTATCACCAAACATATGACCAAATTAATGACCAGATTAATGACCAAACATATGACCAAATTAATGACCAAATATGTGACTAAATTAATGACCGGTCGACAAGTTATAAATGAGCAAACTATAAATGACAACATTTTTGCTCGTGTGATAAGAAACCAAAAATTATCCACCAAAGATGGCCAAATCAAAACTGGTCATTTATAGGCATATTTTGGTGATTTTTTTGTTCACTTATCTCTCATTATGTACTAGCCTGATCTAGTCCATCTTGGGCGAGCCACATTATATATGTGTCTCTCTTGTAATGTGTTTGGGATTTGCATCTTGTTTAATTATTTAATTGTGTAATTGTTATTCCTCTAGGATCATGTTTTTCTAGAAAAAATCGCATCACAAATGGAGAAGAAGGTGCAAGATGACCACTCGCAAACTAATGAGAAAGGAAAGGATCATTAGTTCCCCCAAGTCAAAAACCAAGATTTGCACCAGGTTTGGTGGCAGATGATGGGATAGATGTAGTGAAATCTGACATGTTGAATGTAAATAGGCCTATGGGTTGAGTCTCAACATCCAACATCTCCGAGGCAAACCTCCTATAGGAAGCTGTAAAATATGACAACTGGGGTCATGTACTATGGGAAGTACCATATCCCGAATAGTTGGCATAAAATGAATTTTTGGGTATCCATATGGTTCATCCACCCATTCTAGATGACAGAGACGAAGGGAACTTCGAGCTCTCAGATGTAGTTGTCATAACAAGAACTGTGTGTGAATCAAAGTGTACTAAAGGTTTCCTAGAACATCTAGTCCTCTTCTGAGGAGGAGTATAAGGGTTCCAAGGATATAATCATGCTAAACATAGAGATCATTGAGGTTCCAAAAATCGATCCAAAATTACTCAAAAGAAAAAATACTCAACTAATTACGATCCCTAAATCTAAATAGCGCACAAAGAGAACACCCCTAAGAAGACTAAGTAGGATGCAAACAAGCAAAGAGGGAGGATAAGTGAGCTATCAAATGTAGTAGGTATGTCTCACCTGGGAGAGGCCTAAGAATATTACACACTACAAGCAGAGGCGTGTAACCAATTATAGTGGCCCTAGCTTCAACACATATATCAATTTTGTTGTCTAACCCCTACATGGCTAGGACACTCACAAAATAACCTCTACAAGTACACCATGTGATACCTAGGTAAGGAAACTAAGGTCACCCCAACATAGCCAATGATCAAGAAGACAATCATAGAAGGTTTCTACCATATGGGTAGGGTAACAAATCTCAAATCTTGAAAGCACCAGAGGTACCTCAAAATGCCCTAGATACAAATAGATCCTGGAAATATCTACGATGCCCAATATAAAGTTGCAAGGGGATATCTCCACCACAAACATGTGTGTTTCCTCATTCTTAACTCATGTGTAAGAGGATCCTCCTGAGAACACTAATTATACCAAGGATTTCACTTCTCACCTGGTCATACACCTAGTTCTTTTGTTTCATAGCCTTGGAAATATTTACTCATGACAACCTATTCCAAGACTCTTTATTCCTAGGCTTGTTTGTACACCTCTATCAAATAAAAATGTGTAATCAATTTTAATTTAAGTGTTAATTTTAAGGGTGTGATTACTCAAGGATAATGAAGGTGCACCTAGTGAGGTCGTGACTCAACAATGAAGTAAATATGCACACCCTAAAAAAATGCTAAGTGAAACTTATTTTTAATCATGAAAAAGGGTGTATTCCACTACATGCAATGAAAAAATTTCCTTTCAAATTCCCATGAAAACATTCCTATATGAAAATATGATCAATAAATCCATCTAATCAAACCTAATGCAAGTACCAAATCAATGCAATGCACAATGAAATAAACATGCAAAGACAAAATATTTGTGTATTTTCAATATAGATGCAATGAAAACGAAAATAAAAGGACCCTACAAACTCCAAGACCTCACAGCAAGAAGAAAATAATCCAATAAAGACACTGAGACCAAGAAGGCCAATGCACTAATAAAAAAACAAGAAGGAGATAAAAAATAGGAATAACTTTCATAGAAATTCAATGAAAGAGACATCTTTGGTCATAATAGAGGCAATCAATAGGAAGCACATGGACCCGAGAAGACTCAACAATATTCACAACCCACCTATAACCTCCACGCATTCAAATCTAAAGCACAAAGAGAGATGTATACGATTATTCAAGGAACAATAAAATATGTACGTGACTGTATGTATTGCATCCTATGTATATATGTGACTGTAAGTTCTATGACACATGTATAGAAAGGAAAAGATTGTAAAAAATAAGATAAGACTCAAATTACTTCAAGGGATTACCAATAACTCAACCAACCACTAAAAATGACACATAAACACAAAGAAGCAGAGAGAAAATCAATTCAATCATGCACCCATACCCCAACAAAAAGGAAATCCCCAATGGAGTCACCAATTCTATTATAGAGAATATCTCCTACGGCTTGGGGTGGACCACAATAGACAGGACGACACCAGAAATAAATCCATTTCCAATCATGCTACATACACTAGAAAAACTAAAACTAAGGAACCAAGGGGATGTACCTTATTTCGAGTGTTCGATGTAGATCCTCGTTGAGCTTTCAATCAAACTCGTACATGCACTTTGTCCTCAAAAACAACAAACATACAATAATTATATATGTAAAACATTATAATATAATCTAGCATCTTATATTCCAATACATAATCAATGTAATTACATCCATGGATAAAAAATATTTATAATTACACATGCAATGGGAGAGAAATGGATATTTCTATTAATATGAACATAGATAAAGATGACAAACTCTATCAGCACCTTGTCAAAATTGAGAAACTAAGTTCCTCCAATGTTGGGCTTAGGGCAGACCCGGGTTCTAATGCTTTTTTCTTTGCACCAACAAACTGACCCACAGTGTTGGCCCTTTCGGCAACAACTTGCGAACAGCTTGAAGTCTCACCCGAAACAGCTATGGGGTGCTGCAGAATCAAGTTTCTGCAGGCAAACGAGGGATATTACTGTACCTTTAGTCTTAACAACAAATATTTATGCAATACAGAGCTTCGACATTCACTTAAATCGCTTCATAGTTTTAGATAAACAGACAGTTACTTGCTTAACCCTTAACTGGGAATTCACAATGAAGTTATTACTTAGCACTATATCTTACTTTATCATTCATCTACTTATCCAATGCATAAAATATAATAGAAACAAACACAAAAAGAACCACCACAACACAAGATATACATGGTTCACCCCCAGTGTAGGGGTTACGTCCACAAAACTGTTAGTGTTAACCTTGACTTGAGATCGATTCAAAGGTGGTTAGGTCTAGCAAATGGTTTGGGCACATGGTTTGTTGTATCCCATGGTATTGTCCCATAGTATTGCATGTGTTAACCTTGACTCGAGATTGAGTCAAAGGTGGTTAGGTCTAGCACATGGTTTGGGCACATGGTTTTGTTGTATCCCATGGTAGTGTCCCATAGTATTGCATGTGATTAAGCCTTTATAAGGCTTGAGGAGGCTCCATTGTAAATTGTACTGGGTACTGTATTGTACTGGATGTGAGTACTGTATGGTACCAGATGTGAGTACTGTATGGTACTGGATGTGGGCATTGTATTGTGCTGGAAGAGAGACTATGAGAGCGTGAAGAGGAAGTGCAGCGGTTTTGCTGCAGGGCATATCCCTTCATCTTTCTGGACTGAAATAAAAGGACTAGCAAATTTGTTCGTGGACGTAGCCAAAATTCAGCTAGGAATGGTTGAGTTCAAAAATTAGTTAAAAACCCACAAGCATGTACCCTAGACATACGCATATGCACATTTTTATTATGCTAAGGTTGGGTGTTGTAGTCATAAGGCCTACCCACAGGCCACCTACCCAAGGTGACTATTTGAATATTCCCACTACGTGTGTCCTTATCTAAAAAAATGGTGGTTCCCTTCATGTGACTTCTTTTACTACCAACCCTCTCCATATTTTTCCCAAGGTTTTGAGGTGATGGTCGACAAAAAGGTTGGAGGATCTTAACACGGAAGAACCCTCTCATTATTGTACTTTGTTTGAAGGTCTTGAGAGTGACGGATCTCAGGGAAAGAATGGAAACCAAGATCAAGGCAGTGTTCAAGTGACTTCAAACCTTGTTTTCGAACCTCCCTTGGGTGTCTGACAACAGAATCCAAAATCCAATGGTGAGCAAAGGTGGGAACTATGAAATCATCGAACTCAAGTCCAGTCTGTAGGATATTAAATTTCATCTGGGAAAGGTCTACAAGAGGGTGGGTGTCAGTGTTCAAGAGAACAAATAAGTAGCATATGATGTTAGCTACATCGCTATTCAAATGGGTTGTCATGAATCCAGGATAGATGATAATGAATGAGACCTTAGGGAGATGATGGGCACCGTAGACATCATTGATGAAGAGGTTCAGAATATGACTAGAATGACCAAGTGTAGCTAATGTTAAAATTCCCTGGACCAAGGCGACCACCTAATGGAGGAAACTTCGATTGTCCATCCCACGAGGGGTTCACTTAGTGAGCTTGTTACATAGAACATTCATTCGTAGGATATTAAAGAATATCTCTAATTTCACTAAATATTGGAAAATACTTCCTAAAATTTTATTATTGGACCCCCCTCATAATATACATTTTCATTTATGAAAACCCTTAGTTTCACCAAATATTGTAGGTATCCATTTTATCAACCCATTTTTACCCACCCCTTTATATCATATTGTAAATTTGTAACAACAAGAGCCCTAACACATCTTATTATAAGAAAACAAGATGATAACTAAAATACAGCATAATGTTAGTAATGATCCCAACAGCGTTGCAAGGGTGACTAATTCATTTGTAGCATTGGACAGTGGAAGACCCAATGAAATAGTAATGGGGAAGGAAAACACATAAAAGGAAACTCAGTCAAGAGATCAATATAACAAAGAATGTAAAATACTAGTAGTTCAATAGTCAATGCAATGCGTAGAAAAGATGAGAATTGCACATGTTTCACACCAAAACCTGCTAATCTACCCATTTTATATCATGTAACTGCAAGTATAGCCATAGAGAGCTCATGTTTTCTATAAGCTTAATAAGTTAAAGTGCATAAAATATTTTTAATAATATTAATAAATGATTTCTATTCTTTTTTTAAAAGCTATTTGTATACGATTTTTAATACATGCATAGTAAAATATGGTAAAATAACAGTCAAGAATTGTTTGGATAAATTATGTGCAGATATCTTCTTACGCTTAATTATTCCTAGTTTAGTGAACATAGATTCTTCCACAACAAATGAATCACATTTCTATATATATACAAGATCAAAATTAGTAAAAAATTAGAGTAGATTCTCTTCATTTCCTATTTAAAATCTTAAAATAAATTAAATGACACTCCCAAATAAATTTACAATTGCTTATCCAAGAGGTTATTGATTTTTCTTAGGTCGACAAGTATTCTATTTTGGAATATTTGTAATTTTATTTAATTGGGAAGAGGTTTCTGTATGAAATTAAGAAAAAAATCCTCAATTTGTTATGTATATGATCCAATGATATAATCAAATTCCTTGGTATTTATTAAGATGGATTTAAGGAGTTAGATTTCGATTGCAATTAATATTTCAATCAATAATATTATAATATGATTAACATAATGATATGAATATTTTCATTTAAAAACTATTTAACAAAAAAAATCACAAGAATGATGATAATATTATAGAAAATTTATTTGAAATTAAATATTGTGACAGTATAAAATGTTTTCATTTACAACACTTATATATATAATTTAAAAGTCCATTGGATGTAGCTTGGGTGGTTGGGAGATTTGGTTTTTGCGCTCCCCACCCAGGTTCAAATCTCGTCGGGGACATTTGCTCCTTGGGAGCCTCTATATGTAATAAAATATTAGGTTGGTGAGTCGTTTATCATGATTAATAATGCCCAAGTTCATGTATACCTGCCTAGCTAGTAGAAGATATTTTCCCAACTAGACATAGCCATGATGAACCACTTTATATATATATATATAT
>LPNX010282743.1:276574-286617 GCA_001517045.1 Pseudotsuga menziesii
TTTAGGCTTTTAGGAGTATTCAAATTCTCGATAAGAATGGACCTTGTTAAGTCATGAACTTGTTTCCTTTAATTTAATCATCTTTATTCTAAGATTGCTTATTTGCTTGAGTTTGTTCTTTTACTTACTTTGGGAAATTTTTGGGTTTTAGTGAAATTTTCAAATTTTTTGCCTTTAGGTTTTTCATTATTTTTGTTCCTTTAGGTCTTGAAGGGTTCCAAAGGATATTATGTTGAATAATGGGTTCACAAACAACATCATGATCATAGTTTATCATTTAAAGCTCATGCAAAATGGAAAAAATGGTTAAAATAGCGCCCAAATCAAATTCAAATTATTCTTGTAGCGCAGCGATGAAAAATTAACACAGCGGCGCTACAAGAATATCGCGCACATTGAAATCACTGTTTTTTAAGCTGAATTTTCGCATGAGTTCTGTTTCTAAGTGACTAATCGCATGTTTAAAGGGTGTCGATACGTGTTGCTCCAGTAATCATCATGAAAACAGGTGGGGTTCGTGTCATGGAAGAGATCGTGGTAATTATCACCTAGAACTCAGCATATCATGACAGATAGAGGCATAGACTGAGTTTGATGTGAGGTAAATTATTCCATACATACATTACGAAGCTGAAGACTTAGCGGAGCAATGACATTTGCCTAAAAACCGGAAGTTACAGTTACAGAGAAGAGTTAGGGTTTTTCGCCGTTGCAGAAAGGAGTTAGGGCTTTCTTGTTTCGCCACCTGGAATCAAATTGGACACCTGGAGACACTTGTATAGCTAAATTGGACAATTAGACAGCTCAAGCATTGATTTTAAGCTTCTGCAGCAGTGCAAGAAAAAGGTATTCCGCGTTAACCTGATAGTGGCAGCCAAATTGGGGATTTCTTCTTTAAAGCTTGTTATGATAAAATTGATTAAGGAAAGTTGTAATTGATGTTGTTAACAAGCTCTCTGCAATTAAATATCAATCTAAAAGGGTTTTGGAATGCTTTGGGAAAGTGACAAGTTGAAAAATAGCAGTCGTATTGAAGAATTACCCTATCAAGACCTGAAATTTTGTGATAAGGTGAAGCTCTATTCAGTTTATGGTGACCATAGCTTCACAGAGTACTAGTTACTTCCAACTAATACAATAAGTGAGTTAATCATATCAATTTCCTGAAGACCTAGACTAGATTAGGAGCTAGAAGTTGACTGGTTTTGATGATAAATATAAGTTGGAACAGAAAGCTAGCAGATAATAGATTGTCTTCATATCTTTCCCTTCACTGGTTATACAGTCACAAGTTGATTTAAGCAGCAGCCTTTTGAGAACATTAATGCAAATTCCTTTTGCAAACAGAAAGCTCATAAGTGATATTAAAAGGAGCTAAGTGTTCTGTTTGAGCAGAGGCATATAACACAGTTTTTTTCATGCATTCTAGAGATGATCTAACACCTAAATGAACAACTTGGATAATTGTTATTTTCAGCAGCAGTGTTATTGAAGAACTTGGGGCACTCTGATGACTTAAATCACTCAAGCTTGATACAAGGCTTGTCTTGCATTAAAAACAAAAGAAGACTGTTAAAATAATTAAGAGAAAATAGTCAAAGAGTATTGAAACAAGCTGACTATCAAACCTTAGAATCTTGAGGAGAAAAAAGGAATTGTTAGGTCATTCAAAGAGTTTTAAATTTACAAAGGTTTTTAGTCATTGAGAATAGATGGGAAAAAGTGGCAAAACAAATAGGGCTAAGCCCACTGAATTAAACTGGATTGACCAATTCCCCGGGTGTGCGGAAATTTTTCAGAATGCTGGTTGGTTAGATTTTTTCAAGAAGATCAATGGTTATAACACTGAGGTCTCCTGTAAATTTGCACAATTCTATAACCAGGACATGGTGGTTTTTGACACTCTAAAGTTTAAGTTGACAGTGGATCTAGTTGCTGAAGCTATAGGAATCACTAATGAAGGTGAAATGTGGTTCAAAAAATTGTCTTTCACCTTTAATGCCGAAAGATACCTTTTACCAGACATTACCCTAGACTGGAGCAAAGGAATACTGATTCAAAATTTTAGAAATGAATGGGTGGAACCCATTAGAATCCTACAAAGTTATATCACCTGTGAGGGAAGATATGCCTATGTCTTCAAATACCATTTTAGGTTCTTACAGCATTTGGTGGGTGAATCCAGAATGAGTCTTCCTTTATTTTTGTTTAAAAGTTTACAGAAGATGTCAAGTAGAGTCAAGGCGCATCAGGATCATACTTCGCAATCCATATTCCACCATGGTTTGATTAAGCTCATCATTAGTACTTCCCTACAAAAGGAAGGGAAAACATGGGAGTATTTTCTTTTCTGGTCTGGTTTCCAAATCAAGCAAGAAGAGCAGCAAACCAAAAAACAGGTGGATAAGGGGAAAACCTTAGTTAGGAAACTAGGTCAGAAGATCAAGTCGAAAGACAAGAAAGAGGTTAAACTTGAAGAAGCACCAGAGCCCTTGAAGGATGACAATGAACCTCAAAATTTTTCAGCTGACAGTAAAGGTAAATGTTCACTGTTTATAGAAAAGAAAGATCATCCTATTCAACACATGTCACTAGCAGAAGCTTTCAGTGAAGATAAAAATGATGTCACAGAAAAGGTTGTTGTACAGGAAGAAGACATTTAGGCCCATCAAAGGAGTCCCATCACTATCCTATCTAAGGATGAGGGATATCTGTTAGAGGAAGATGAATTCACTGTCAAAACTGAAGCTAGGGTTGATACCTACACAGAATGCTGCAGACAAAAGAAGAAAGCGGAAAAGTCAAAGAAAAAGAAGACCAAAGTAAAAGCTGTAGAGTTGGCCATAGTAAGACATCGAGGGAAAACTTTGAAGATGGTGAAATAAATTGCCTCAGAGTGGAGACCAAAAACTAGGCCAAGAAACGGGTTAAGGCTGAGTATGAAAAAGCTGTTGAACCCTAAGCTGAATACAAAAGAAGTGATTGTTCTTAATGATGACTCTTCAGATAAAGCCATTGAAAGCAGTAAAAGAGCCCAGCCTCACTCACACAAAGCTATCTACTGTATTTATGGAATTGAGGGGTGAATTTTTAAAACAAGAACATCAAAAGGAAACTGAGGTTTCTTATTCTGAAGATCACCACCTGATAGATGAAGCTACACCTACTGAAATGGCGAGTCAGGAAAACCCTATTATGCATGGTGTGTCTTCAAGGCTGCTACAGGAAGATGAAGACATTTTCAGAAGGTTAGATATTCGTTGGTTGCCCAGTGAGATGCAAGATACTATAACAGGGAAGCCTTTTGATTCGGAAAGGGAGAACCTACAGAGAACCATCAAACAATACAGGCATCATATGGATTACATGCAGGAAGTGAATGATGGTCTGATCCTAGCAAACAGAAGACTTAGGGAGGATTTGCAAGAAGTTAATGAGCATTTTCAAGAGCTGACTGCAGTGTCCAAAGAATCCCTGAAGAGGAAGAGAACCACTGATTTGCATTGTGCAGATTTGAAGCTAACTGTTGAAAGCCTACAGAAGCAAAATGAAGAACTCACAAGAAGGTTAGTAGACATGGAAGATGAGCAAAAGAGAGCCAAGAAGAAGGCTCAAGCTTTGGATGGAATAGCCTTACTAGCTTGGGCTACAAAAGACCTTTGATTTTGTTAAGTCAGTCAGTTGTTTGTTATGTTTTTTGAGGAATATTTTAGTTAGTTAATCTTTTGTTAAGTTTTTGGAAGAAATATTCTATTTTGTAAAGTGTAATTTGGCATTATCTCATCGATGACTTAGATGAAGACAGTTAAGGTTTAAACCCTAACTGATTTTTTGAGAGATAGTATTTAGATAGATGAGAAAGACAGAGGGGGGGTTCTACTTTTTGGCTGGCTTAAGGAGGTCTGTGACTTGTTTGTGAGCTAAGTATCATAACTCTCATGTGTATTTGCTGAATAGAATTATGAAATATATGATCCTTTACACCCTTCAAACTGTGTTTGGCTTCATTTTTTAACTTGTTTAGTTACATGATTGAGAAATTCATTGCTAGTTTATGGTTTCTTTACTGGTAATGCTTGTCAATTGTTGAATGAATTTCAAATGTCATGTTCTGATTGGATATTGGTAATTATATTATGCATCTCTGTTCTTCTTTGCTTATGATTGAGTTCTTGTTTAGCTCATGAATGTATTCCCTTCAGTCACCAGACTTTACAACCACAAAAAACCTTTCAAGAAACCCTGAAACCTGCTTTTGTTTAATTGAATATTTGAGATTTTGTTGGCTTGTTTCTTTATAGCCTTGGAAACAATTTTTGGCACAAATAGACCTCATATAATATTTCCTTACTAGAAGACAAGAAAAAGTAGAGACACAACTCTCTTATTTTAGATGTTTTTTTTTCATTTTACTTAATTACCAATTTGTTAAAGTTTACCCTTCAAAGTGCTTGACTTGAAAGCCTTCAAGAACCATTATAGGAATATTAAGACTTCCCCTTTTATGTATACTTGTTAAATTTTTTCTTTCTTCAAAGAACTATGTTTGAAACTATCTCATTTTTGTAATATATGACTATGCACAACATTTTTTGAAGCTGATATATTCTTTAATTTTTGTTATAAAAAACATTATCATATAAATAAATGAATGATTATTTTAGAGAATAAGACCATGGTATAGAACTTACCCTAACAATACATATAATGTAAAAAATATATATTTTTGAAACCCTCCTTTCATTTTTGTAATATATGACTATGCACAACCTTTTTTCAAGATAATATATTCTCTAATTTTTGTTATAAAAAACATTATCATATAAATGAATGATTATTTTAGAAAGTAAAACCATGGGTATAAAACTTACCCTAACAATATATATAATGTAAAAAATGAAAAACCATGGCATTAAAATCTCTAGATCACGTTGCACAATTTTCTAACCTCGAGGGCTTCCAAAATTCTTTGCTTTAGCATCGAATAAAATGAGAATTTACAAATTTCAAACTTAAAGAATAATGCTACCTTAATGCTATGTATTATTAATTAGTCGTTAGATTGTTATTAAATAATTCCATAGTGCACTATCCAACCAAGTTGTTTGAAAGGTTTTATAAAAATGAATTAATTAACTATATATATGAAAATGTAATTAAAAATAATTTGATACTAAATTTTAGTTTTTTAATATTAAAAACCTTATTATTAATATTGAAGTTATTAATATATATATTTTTATATAATAAATTAATAAGTATATCATGTCTTATAAATTAAATATTAAAAATGAAAAAACTAAAAAGTTGTGATTGAAATCATTATAATAAAATTGGCAAGGTTATTTATTAACTACGTATGTGATATTAAACTTTACATTTTAATATTAAAAACTTGAATGTTAAAGTGAATGAAAAATATATATTTATATATTATAATAAATTAATTATAATAAATTAATTATAACTATCTCTTCAAGTTATAAAATAACTTTAAAACTTTGGATGTGGGCGATTCTCTGCTGATTGGACCTCAGAGCATGACTGATGGGGCATACAACTGCCCCCTCGATGTCATCCCTCTGATGTCACCTCTTCGGAATTTATTGTTCTCATTGTCTACAACTTCGATCGGAGAACATCAAATCCTCCATGGTACACGTCTCATCCCCTGTCACATGACATTTTGCATACTTATGGCATTCTTTAATGCTCCTTTGGAAACATGTTGTTGGGTTATTGTAACAAGACGTCAATCCTTCATACCATTCTCCACCTACCCAATCATGTTCATGCCTGCAAATTTTTGTCACCTTGCACTTCATCCTTCTACTCCTAGCTCCCATGTCATCTCCCTAGTACTGTATTCCCCTACTCTTTCTATAAGTTGCATCATGTTGCACAGAAAGAGGGCCACTCCTAGACAAGGTCTTGCAAGTCGGGGCACCTCTAGTCAACGAGCTACCAGCTTCAGTGCCCAAGCTAGTTCAGAGGGATATGACCTAGAAATCACTGGTCCCCTGTGCCTCCTGTTCGATGATTGGGAAGATCAATTAATTATCTCTCTTTATGTGGCTAACATGACCACTGAGCATAGGTTTCATTATTAGGTTGTGAAAAATCTATTGGTTTGTCTCCTCCTTCGCTCCACAACCCTCCATCTCCCTCGGCCATTCCAGCTGCAACTCCCCTCGATGACCCCCCTACTGGGCCTATGGACATTGAACATCAACCACCTCCTCCTCAACGAAGAATGGCCAACACCAAGGCTGCCAAAACCAATATCGCGGTGGATTAATGGAATTCTAAGCCTCTCCTTGTTAAAATAAATCCCTCCAGCAACGACGACAACTCCAACAGCAACGACAACTCTAGCAACAAGGATGTGGGCCTAAGCAACAATGACGATTTGGTCATTACAAAGCCATTTGACTCCATGACACAAAGTATTCCATGCACACAGTTGTGTTTCTTCTTCAGGACACCCATTCAGGAGGAGCCTTACACAAATCCTTAGGCTAGGTTTTTATGAATCATGCATTTTCTTTTTTGACAGAGCTATTGGGGATTCAGACACGCATGTTTACTCTCATAATCCTTTATTGGGATTATACGTGTAAACTCTATAAGTTCTATACTTTTATGATCTGTTTTCCCTCTCACTGGGAGGATCTCTTAGACAGCAAAGGTCTGAATTCCCTTCAAGGGAAGGCTAGTCTTATTTATTTGCTTTTTTCCGGAGAACAAACTCTTAGATTTGTACTAATTAAGACCGAAAATCATTATAATAAAATAAGTGAGTTGCGATACATCTATCTAAAATCAAATTTAATGTGTAAAATATAAAAAAGGTAATAAAAAATATTATTAAAATAGATATATATATAAACTAAAACCATATTTTATCAAATATTGTTTTTCTTTATATATATATATATATATATATTAATTAGTACAACTACTTAATTTACTTAATTTACTTAATTTGTGGTATGTAAATAGTGAGAGGAAATTAGTTAAGTGTCACAAATAAGTTATCTAATAATGTGTTGTCTAAGTATCATTCCTCAAATACCGCTTAGGATAAATAACAACCAAAATGCCTAGCTTTTCCAGCATTTGTTTAATCATATCCATTCAAAACTTGTCTCTAGAAATTGTAATTCTTGCAAATATCAATTGCAGTAATTACCATGATTTGTAAGGTAAATAACAACCAAAATGTCTAGGTTTTCCGGCATTTCTTTAATCAAATCCATTCAAAACTTGTCTCTAGAAATTGTAATTCTTGCAAATATCAATTGCAGTAATTACCATGATTTGTATTAAATTAAATGTCCAATTTTAAAACAACCCAAATCGTGCAATTTGTTATTTGAGCAATAAAAACTACGATTTCAGCTATTTTCAACTATTTCTATTGTGTCGGATTCTGTTAGGGGCCATTTGGCCATATACTACTCCCTCAAATACATGTGATTACATGAATTACACATTAACTCAACTCCTAAATGGAGTTCTACGATACCTTATGTACATTAGCTAGAGTCCTAACTGCTAGATGGAGTTCTACTCTCACATGGATTGGACACTACCATGCCACTAAGTTCAATCATCACATGAGTTCAGAGGAGTTTATTAAGTTATTAGGAATTTGACTCTCACATGAACTACACATTAACTCAACTTTGAACTCTGGGCTACAAAATGGAGTTTGACTAAAACTTGTGCACAATTAATAGACTCTAAACTTCTAAATAAAGTTACACTACACAAATTTATCACAATGAAAAAACAAAGTAAATAAATTACACACAAATTATATAAATCGATATTAATAATAACTTGGATGTGTGGTTTGATTTCACTTTCTAAGCCTATAAATTTTACACCTTCACAAATTTTGCATATAAGATTGACTTAAACAAATCATAGAATAACTCCAAAATTTAAAATGGACCTAAACTAATTATATAAAAATGTTATAAATCAAATACAAAATGTAATTTGGAAATAGATATGCCCAATAAATATAGAACTAAACTAATTATATAAAAGGTTTATTATAAATCAAACACAAAAATGTATTTTTGGAAATTTATATGTTTTAATGGTTTAAAAATTAGACTATTTGTGTTAAAATAGTTTTATTTTAGTTTAAATTTTTCAAAAATTTAGGTTATAGTTGTCAAGTTATGTAATTTTGAGTGGATTAAGAATTTTTAAGGAATCTATTTCTAACATCAAAATCCATATGTAAACAAAATTAAATCTTGATTTTTCAAAATTAAAAAAACATAGTATTTAGATAAAAAATGACCCTCTAAGTCAAATAATTTATTTTTTATATATTAGCATAAATCCATATGAAAAGGGAAATGGATCTGTGCAAACCCGATCATTTTTTAGAATAGAAATGTTAAGGAATGTATAATCTAATGTTTATGGTTTTAGTTTATCTAATTTATGTTGTTTTATATATATGCAATTCTAAATAATTTAAATTTAATTTAAGATGATTTGTTATTTTTAATAATATTTTATTATTTTTTTACAAAAAATATGTATCAATTCTAGGATGAGCATAACAAAAAATTGCACATCTTTAAAATATAGAATGCACTAAAATGTAAAATGCACATGAAATTTTTAGACTCCTTAATAAGTTTTTTTTTAACAGAAACATAAAAGAGTATATTATAAACGGGCTGTGCACATCCATTCTGTACAGATCAAAAAAGAGGAAGGATAATCCTGTAGATCAGAGGCAGAGCACTAGAGTCTAGATCTAGACGTAGTCCAAAAAACTGCATACATAATTCTTCCATGATAACTAACAGCACACGCAGTATACACCCTTATATATTGCTTACATAATAGGAGACAAAAAAACATGTATTCATAATAAAAACCAGATTACAGATGGCCTCTCAAGTGGTTTGGCTGCACAACTGACTCTTCTTCCATCGGACGCTCCACTTCAACAGTTGCTCCATTGATTCTGCTGCCTTGATTCATGGAGATGAGCCGAACCAGGTCCTCGTGAATCCTATCCACCTTCTCCAGCATCTCACGCAAGGTGCTTTCATTATCATCGATCTTGGAGTCATGATTGCTGATTTGAAGGGAAGTGTAGCTCACAGTGTCCTCCATCTTTTTAATGTCATGGGAAACCTCCCTGTTATCCATAATTCCTATGGAAACCAACTCATACAGATGCGGCAAACTTTTCCTGATATCCTGGATGCCTGCATTGTCCCCAGGTTGTGCCATCCTGCCAGAATCAGAGGAGATTTCTAGGCAATCGAACTGTCTGAACAGAGGATCAGCAGTGCTGTTCGATAACTCAAACTCGGGACAGTTAAGGATGCGACTCAGCACTGACAGTTCTTGCTGAAGCACCGAACCCCCTGTGTGCCAGCGTAGGCCAAAGTTCCTACCATGCCTTCATGCCACCCAGAACAATTGCAACCTAAAATACGACGCTGACTGCCAAAGAGAGTGGAGTTTATACCAGAACCAGAGCCTCAAATCCACAGCGCAGAGGAGAAAAAACAGTGGCAGTTGGAGAAGGCTGTAAATGCCAGCCTCTCCTTCAGAAATGAGCAGGTCAAGGGGAGAGCCTGCCAAGGAATGTCGTGCAAGGAATGTCGTGCAACTGGACTCTTTCAATACCAGTCACCACCTCCTGAAGAATTCGAAGCTTGTCATGGGAGCCGAACTGATCCAAGACCGAGAGAGGATACATGATTTTGCTATGGAGCGGCATATGGACAGGCTCGGGGGTAGAGCATACGTGCGGGGGAGGATAGCAATAATCCCACCGCCTAAGAGCTTTAATGCAGGGAGGGCTCGAAAGGAGGGCATAGCAGGTCGTAATCCACGCGGCCATGAGATAGATGCTGAGGGGACGGGCCATTAAATGTATAGAGCTGGCAAAAAGAGAATGGAGGCCAGCTGCTAAGGGGAGGGGCAAATCGGAGTGGGGGGATAAGAAGGAGGAGGGGAGGAATAAAAAGAGGAGGGGATAAGAAAGGAGGGGG
>LPNX010282743.1:297443-334187 GCA_001517045.1 Pseudotsuga menziesii
AACCCCCTCATGAACCCATAACACCCAAACACACACATCCATAAGCCTTCCCCTACTTCTAACCCCCCTCCTCAACCTACCTCTAAACCCCCTCTACTTCCCCTTAACTCTAACCCCATCCAATCTCTTTAATCCCCTAACAACCCATCACTCTTTCTCTTTGTCCCTCTCTCTATCCCCTATGTCTCCCCCTTCCTCTCTCTCTCTCTTTCTCTCTCTCTCTCTCGCTCTCTCTTTCTCTCTCTCTCACACACACACACACACAAACGGATCCCTATGTCTCCCCCTACAACTAACACCCCCATCCTCCACTCTCTCTCACTCCCCAATTCATCCAACTGTTATACCAAAATCCTCACCATCATGTGATCAGACTCTTAACATACCTACTTGCCCTAAATCGCAGTACTTGGAGTGGAAACTCATAGCATTTTGTCAATCTTTCAGAAAAATGCTCAGCACCATGCTTTCCCCTTTGTCCACGAGCGGTACCTTGCTCGCACTACCTATCCCCGGTTGTCCACAAGTGGTGCCACCACTTATGGCCCTTAGTCCATAAGTGTTTCTTACCAGAACCGCTCTGTCATTGAAGGAGAAACGCGGTACCCTGGGTAAAAAGGGAAAAAAATAAGTTTCTCAAGGCTTCTAGATGATGAGCCTCGTGTCCTCCCTTATCCCTATCATTGTGGGTTAGTTGAGCTCGAGATCCCTCATCCTAGGATCTTAGAGACCACCTCATCCACTAATCTCTCAACCATCCCTATCCATTGAGCCTTATAAATACAAGCTCATATCCATGGTTGAGGGAGAGAACTCTTAAGGTATTGTTATGATGTTGGATTGATTACTTGGCCCAAGCCATTGAAGAGAATAAAGAGCAAAATTCGAAGCTTATGGGGATGAGAGTGCTTGGTTTCATGGAGATGGATGTCAACACTAAGGCTTAACTGGTTGTAAAATTCTCCATTTTATCTTAATGCAAAGCTAATTTCCATCCCACATTACTGTTGTTGTTTGATTTCACATGTATGTTGTTAGATTCCTTAGTCACTAACATGGATCAAAAGATTATATTCTTCCAGCTTTGATGTTTTTACATGTTTAATCTGATTGTAGGTACACAAGGTTACTATTGAAGCATCACATTCCAGGTATCTACGACGTCCAGGGAGGGTATTCAACCTTTGTCCTTCATTTGTTATGGATCTGAACCATTCAGACCAGTGGAACACCTTACTGTCCGTAGAAGGTGAAATATTTCAGCTAACAAATCTGGTGACTCCGTTGGGGAATAGATATATGTATCAGTTGTTCTGATCTTCCTTAGTTCTTCAACTCTTGGCTGAATCCAGGCTCCTTCTACAACTCTCTTCAGTCAGATCTGCTATCTGACTTAGTATATTTGGGTTTGAAACTTCCAGATCTCTTTAGATCTGAATCATTTCGACCTTTTATGCTCTGTTTTTATACTCAATCTAGTAGTTTTGACCTTGATCTAGTATTTTTTTGACTTGATATATCGTTCTCTTTGTGTTTTGGTTTTCTATAGGGAACAGGACCTATGCAGTGTATGAGAAGAGGTGCCACCGCCTGAATAGAGTGGGAAGCATGTGGTGCCACTGCCTGTATCCTGTTGGTGAGAAGTGGTGCTGGGATAGAACCACCCTATCAACACCAGAGAAGTGCAGTGCCAGGTAGACATCATTCCAAGACCTTCTTTTCCTCATTTTTTGTAAAAAATTGAGTTGTTTTTCTTTTAGTCCTGCACCGTCAGGCTTGTGTGACAGAATATGATGCTTGTGGCTTGAAATTTTATGGTTTAAAATTGGTTTGATTGGGAAATTCAAAAGCTAGATTAGGATTTTTGATTGTTCATCTGCTTCTCTGCTTGTTGGTTTTGTTTGTGAAAGGATTTCTTGTTTTTTGAAAATCTTAGGGCATTAATAAGATCTCTTTTCATTTCTGTTATATAGACTAAAATAAGAACACTAGATTAGCTTCTAGGTTTCATTTCTTGTTTGCATAGTAAACTTCTCTTTCTTCCTTTAAAAAAGAATTTTTTTTACTGAGACTAGGTTATCATCATCGAGCATTGGACATTGGTTCTCTGATTGGCTTCACAAGCTTTTAGACTCGTCATTTTCTTTCATCTCTTATGCATTTATAACTATCTCGACAAAATAAAAAAAATGGTAGTTTTAAGTTAGATTTTCTTATGTCTTAAAAAAATTGAAAAAATAGAGTGTGTTTGCATATAGTGTGCTTCTTGTTTTTCTTTTAGAAAAGAGATTCTTCCCCTTCTTATTGCTTTTAGAAAAGAGAAATCGGTTTGGAAAGTGCTACTTGTCTTTGATTTTGTGTTCAAGACTATTTTTTGGAAGTATTTTTGGTTTTGAATCAAAAGAAAATGCTCTCTTTCCCTCCCGTAAGTAGGCATACTGAACGGTAAAGTGAAATATTTGCACAAGCATACTGAACGGTTTTACTTTTCTATCAAAACATCATGCATTCACCTAACCATCCGATTTAAAATCAACGGTAGTTATAGGTTAAAATTTATGTAGCAATTGGAGTGATAGGTTAGAGGCGTGTTAGGGCATCGTTAAGCATAGGAGCTATCGTTATTTGTCCACATTACATTCTGGGACTCGCGCGGTTCTTCCACGTACCGTTGGTATATCGAACATCATTTCATGTACCCTTGAGGTATATAGAAAGGTACTTCACATACTTGATTGTATATCGGAAGGCCCCTTGTGTACAGTTATGCATTAGACAACACTACTACTGATTCGAGCTCCCACGTACCTTGAGTATATCGGGAGACCCCACTAGGATACCTTATCCATCTGAGAAAATCCCTTTGGTTGTCTTGCTTGGAGCAATACATCGAAAACAACATTCGGGGAGATTACTACGCATGTACCGTCAAGGTATATCACGAGTGGAACCTTCTTGATAATCCTAATGAGAGACCTGACTTTTTGAACTCCTCCTATCATTTTAAGTGTGCTTGTTTTGACCTATATCTTGTGTAGGGAAATTTTTTGGTGTGTTTTCTAGATTTTTAGACCCTAGGTTAGACAGGAACTGTACAAACTGGCTATGTTAAGACAGTCCAGAAGAGTACGGGGCTTTCCACCCAATTTTATTCCTGGTGCAGGAGAAAATCCAATGGAAGTTATCGACCAAGGAGCTGCTACCACCTCCCAAGTGGGAGATAATGTGGTTGTAGAAAGTGGAGGACCATATTCTTCACACTTTCCTGGTCCAACAACCTTCTTAGGGAAATACCTTGTTCCATTCTCCCACGGAAGGTCATGTTGATGATACAACCCATTCGAATTATGGTCCCAATGCTCCATTTTGGGATACCTCTATAAGATAGGCCATTGCCTCATTTCACACCTGTTTAAATTCTTATCAAGATGAAGAAGAACATAAGCAATACCGTGCTACCATTCTCCATGTGTAGGAGATTGGCAAGAAAATAGATGAACTATTAGGACCGACACCATCACGTTCCACGTCTGTTCTTGTGGGATATCATTCACTAGTTGATTCTATGAGGCCCATTGAAATGATTATAGATCGTGTAGTAACACCACAAAAACTAGGTCAAATTACCACCCCCACCACCTCTCATGTTATATATGTTCCCAATCCTCCTAGGTCTTCTGCACCGGGGGCCCAACCTTCAATTCCCGTTTTGTCAGTACCTTCTAGTGCTGGGGGGAAACCCTCGGCACGACCTACGTTATCTGACACCGGAATTGTACCTAGTAAAGGGTAGACCTCTAATACAGAACCATATACATTTTATGTTCCTCCCACCCACACTAATGTGGTTAATCCCCCATCCAGTTTAGGCCAGCCCTTGGGGGCACAACCTGTAACCATTCAATCTTTTGGAGGTTATGGTTATCAAATACCTATAGGTAATATTAATCATCCACCCAATCCTACAGGAATTCCTTATGCTGGAATTCCATACCCTAGTAACACTTTTATTCCATGGGGGAAACCCAACTGGTCTTACATGCCAACTATGGGGGGGATACCTTTACATACTGTGGGAGGTGCCGGAGGACCGCCTTATGGACGTCCTCCCCTTGGGGTGCCTAATGGCTCTGGAGGATCTAACAACTTTCCTCCTTATGGTCCTAGTGGTCCTAGTGGTCCTGTGGTGCCTAGTGGATTTCCTCCTTATGGCTCTGGAGGGTCTAGTGGCCCTCCACTCTAGTGGCTCTGGAGGCTCTGGAGGCTTACCTCCTAGTGGCTCTGGAGGGTTTGGTGGTCCGCCTCTTGGCAGTCTGGGTGGTCCTGGTAGTCCTGGTGGTCCTAGTGGTCTTGATGGTCCTGGTGGTCCCAGTGGCCCTGGTGGTCCTCCTCCTAGAGGCCCTAGTGGTCCTAATCCCAGAAATCAACCCCTTGCGGGAAGATTTTTTGTTAGTTCTTCGCCACAGCAACTTGTTTTACAGTCAACTTACGGTCCTATTGGTAATTATATGCCATATCAATATTACCATTATGTGCAACCCAACCGACATTTACCTTTCCTGGCAACGTTGGACTTACCTAACTTGTCCAAGTTGATTAATGACCCCATTCGACACAATCCCTCGTGGCCTCCCATTTTGGTAAAGTTACCATCGAACATCCCGAAGTTCGATGGGAAGTAGGGAGATGATCCGAAGAACCATGTTATGACATTCCATTTGTGGTGTTCTTCAAACTCCCTCATGGATTACTCTGTTCGGTTACGACTCTTCCACCGAACTTTGACCGGTACAGCCGCGAAGTGGTACATTGAACTCCCACAACATTGGTTTGTGCATTTTGGCTCGTTGGCAACCTTATTTATTACACACTTTCAGCTCCCTATTCATTATGAAATGGGTACTGATCTTTTAAATTCTCTGCAACAGAACACCCCCACCCACATATCTGATCATATTCATGAGTGGAGAAGGTGGAGAAGGCTTATTAAGGCCCCTATTCCAGATCAGTTATTAGCTTATTGGTTTACTAAATCCTTCTTTCCTCCTATTTCCCGAGATGTGGCTATGGGTAGTGTCGTTACTGAAGAGCAGGCTATTAGTCAAGCCCAGTATCTAGACTTGGTCTATTCCCAGTCTGGATCTTTTTATGACTTGATTCCTCAAGCTCCTCGCCCAAGCACCGATCCCTCCAAGCCACTAGTAGAAGTACCTATTGATGGGATTGTTGGTTCAATCCAGTCCCCATTAGTAGCAAAACCTACCAAACAACCCCAAACTTCCACCCCTACTGCTTCAACTCCTAAGGTATCCATCAAGGTCAACTCTATTCAAAGTACTCAAACCTTGGGTAATAATAAAAAGAAAGGTAAAAATAGAAATAAAAAACCTGGAAACCAATAGGAGGCTCCAAGATCTACCAATAGTGATAACAATAAAGCGAAAAGAAAGGAAAAATATCCCTATATTCTATGAGGAGGTGATCATTTTTCAAAGGAGTGTCCTCGTCTGGATGAAATCTCCTAGTTTCTGAAGTCCAATCCCACACCCGCAGTACTTATGGATCCTTTTGCCTCTCAACAACAACTGGTAGACCACATGTCTAATTAGGGTAACTCTAGTTCATCAGAGTAAATTCATATGATGTCCTTAGATGCCATCAATCTTCAAACTCGAAGTCAAAATTATGACAAACCTGCAGATAAGAAAGAAGATCATTCTTCTTCAGGGAAAGCTCCCTTTACTAGTTCTCCTGAATCCTCGTCTACTGTCCCCTTATCTATCAAGAAGCTTACTCTCGACATGATTTTGCGTCCACCTAAGAGCACTCTTCAGAAGGCAGCATTTAATCCTAATTCTCAAGCTACTCAATTTTATCTTAGGCACCTTGTGCAATGTCTTCCTTAGAAGTACTCCAAAGTTTCCCTACACAGCGCAAAAAATTGTTGACAACATTCAGAGCTTTAGACCCAGATAATAATAACTTGATTCATTTAAATGTTGAGAACTATAAGCCTAGATTACCACATAAACTTGCTTTTTAGATCATTACAAAAGTACTGGGAAAGAATGTTTTTCGAACGGTACTATATGAAGGAGCTTCGACCTCGGTTTTGTCTCTGTCTTGTTGGAAGGCTCTCAGCTCTCCCGAGCTTGTAACATCACCTACGACCCTTAAAGCCTTTGATGGATGGGGTTTTCAACCCCATGGTCTCATATCATCCCTAGCCGTTAAGCTGGGGGGAAAAACCATTTCCATTCAAGTAGAAGTGGTAGATGCCCCTTTAGATTACAACCTCCTTCTAGGAAGAAATTGGTTCTATGCCATGACTGCTGTCGCCTCAACAGTATTTTGAATACAATTTTTGCATCTAGGGATAATTGTTACTATTGACCAGCTTGATTTCTGTATGCAAATGTTACTACCTCCGTAGCTAATAACATCCCCATGTTAGGTGAGTCCCCTCCTCCTTACCAGTCGGTTTGGGTAGGCATGTTGAAGGATTCATCCTTATGGGGATTTTTCCATCCACTCCTCCTAACATGGATACCGCAATAGTCCATATGATCGCCTCATTTGATTATGAGCCTAAGGGTAAACAAGTTGTTGAGTCCACCTCGTTGAGTTCACACGAAGCACTGTATGACACCATTCAAACCTTTTTCGATGATCACACGGATGACCTTCATCAAGTGGCTTGGGATCCTTACCATTTACCATACTTGTTAGAGCCTTCTCTTCCTGTTCTAGATTATCTATCTGATACTTTCCCTTCCAATGAGTCGATTATGGATACCATGAATATGGATGAGTCCATTTGGGAGAATCACCATCATAGATCCATGTTCCTCCCCAACACCAGTTCGGTTAGCCATGATTTTGCATCCTTGTTTCCTACTGATATTGTCAACATACGCCAAAGTCCTATATTGTTGCAAGATATAGATTCTGAAGGAAACCTTTGCAACATTACTCAGATGAATCCGATTGATGTATCAACTAAGCCTGATACTATCGAGCATGTTCATGTTGGGCAGAACTACTCGATAGATGAATCTGAAGCCTATACGGCACTTTTTAAAGAATTTCGTGATATTTTTTCCTATTCCTATGAAGAGATTCTAGGGATTGACCCATCCATTGTGGCCCATGAGATTAAAAGCTATCCCACGGCTAAAACTACTAGAAAAACACTAAGGCAATTCCATCCTCAGAAGGTCGCAGCTATTAAAGCTGAAATTGATAAACTTCTCAAAGCTAGGTTTATTTATCCTATACCCCTGACGGAATGGGTATCAAATGTTGTCCTTGTAAATAAAATGTACAGCACCATTAGAGTCTATATCGACTTTAGGGATTTGAATAAATCTTTTCCTAAGGACAACTTTCCTACTCCGCACATCGATCAGATTATCGACAACTGTGCTGGAAGTGTTATATTTTCATTTATGGATGGATTCTATGGCTATAATAAGATTGAGATATTACCCTTCGATCAACATAAGACGACATTCATTTTCCCATGGGGAACCTTTGCATATAAGAAGTTACCTTTTGTCTTGAAAACTGTTGGAGCCACGTTCCAGTGCACAATGTCCTATGTGTTTCACGATATTAAACATGTTGTTGAACCGTACCTTAATGACCTCCCTGCTCATTCATAGCGATGGGAGGACCATCTTGGTCATCTTAGAGAGATATTATTGAGATGTCGTCATTATAATATACGGCTCAATCCACATAAATGTGTTTTTTTCGTTGAGACGAGACGTCTGCTAGGTTTTGTGGTATCCAAAGATGGCATCTGAATCGATCCTCTTATCTCCCAAAATAAATTTATTTTCGTATGAAGAATTTTATTCACACAATGAGGGATAGGAATGTCACTAACAGTTTGAAAGCCTCTATTTTTAATGAAAATTTCACAAGTTGTAACTTTCGGTGGCTTGGGCGAGGATCAGAACATCTCATTAGCCATTGAAAGATGGAAGATAAATAACAGGTGGAAAACCCCATCGGCGGTTAGGCATATTGCTAAACTTTTAACTACCATCGGAACATTTTTTAATAGCAATCGGAGGTTTAGTCCTCTATGGCGCCGATGTTTCAGAGGTTTAGTTTTCTGTAGTGTCACCATTACGGAGATTCTAGTGGTTTAAAGTTCCAACATGGAAATTAGTGAGTTGAACAGCCGACACTGCAGCAACGTTTCGGTCTAAGGCGCCTATGAGATAGAGGAAAAATCTTTTGATTTGCGATCACAAAGCTATTGGTTTAGAGCTCCGACATTACAGCAGCAATTAGACAAGAAGTTCCAACACATTAATGATTACAGCTTTCGAACACCGACGAGCTAGTGATGGAAAGTACCGATACATTGAGACTTGGGGCGCCGATGTTCTAGAAGAAAGAGCTTGCGATCGTCGATGAGGAATCCATTGCGACGTTAGTCATTTAAGGCTCTGAAACACTAGCGGAATAGAGAACTAAAGCTTTGATTCATCTCCTACTGACCTTTGATAGCGATAAAGAAAAATCATCGACAGTTAAAAAATATAAAGTTTTGAAATCAGTAAGACAAAAAGTACTACGCGTCAGAACTTGAAAACATAAACCATTGACAAGTTAGTTCACTAAGGAGCCGCAACGGCATGAAACAAATTGACTATGGGTTCTGCCATAGCAGAAAATCATCGTCGATGCTGAGAAGATTAGTTGTTGAAACCTACGACACTACAACAACATTCATCTTTGAGGTTCTGATGCCACAATGGCGGGAAACAAACTGACTAAGGGTTTCGCCACAACAGAAAATCATCAGCGATCAGAAGAACTAAGGGCTACATATCGGTGAGGTAAATCTAAGAAGATCTGCAGTGTCAGTGAGGCAACGAACAAGGCTTTCGATCAATCACAAAAATCATTCCGAATAACAGTTATGTGCATCGGCGAATAACAAGACATTCCATCGGCGGCGTAGAGGACTAATGCCCTGATTCCTTTGACAAACGACTTTCGACAGCGATAAAACTAGTTCGTTCCACCTCTGAAATAGTGGCAACATTCTGGTCTAGGGTGCCAATGTGCTAGAATATAGAGATTTGGATCAGAGACTGTGGCAGTAAGGTAGAAAATCTAGCAGATTAAACAAGAAAGGTTAGTTCAGTTAAACACTGAGACACTGGCTGTTGGTGGCAATTTCACAGTGAACTAGCAGTGGTGATTATCAGCGACCACTTCAGTTATTAAAAATTCACTCAGTGAACTAGATCTTCACAATAGATAGACAAATAGTTAGCAAGGGTTTGAATCCCTAATCTCAGAAAACTATCACTTTCAAGTATTTTTTGTGTAAACAGATCAAATTTTCAGGATCTGTCATTTTTGTAGAAGGCTATAAAGCCCATGACTGATTTTATAATAAGGGTTCAACTTCGGGGATTTGTAAGCCTATTCTATTGTCAAGCATTTTGTCTTGTTTATTCTAATTGTAATCTCTTTTGTTATGAATTGTTCAGCCATCATCTTTATCTTTACTGTACTTATGCTTGAATGTGCATTTAGGTAATTTTCAAGTTGATTAATAGCTAATAGCTGTCGTCCTATTGGTGAGTTAATGTGATTTGATTTATAAGTACCATCCTTGTTAGGATTTAGCCATTTATATGCATATGTTTTGTATGTAAGTCTACCAGCTTGATGAGTTCTCCATCCCTGCACCTTATTTTCAAACTATTGAACAAGTTGTAACTAAAAGCCTTGTGATTGAGTGAGCTTCATCCATGTCTTAAGAGTGGGAGTTTATATAGGTCACCTGACTTGATCCAGATCAGAAAACCCTAAAAAACATTTTAAGTTACCAAGCATCCTTGAGCTACAACCTAGAGGAGTTTCCTGGAGTGATAACAAAGTGGCGCCGTTTCCGAGGAGAGGAGATTGAAGCTCGTCTTCCCTGGGAGACGACATAGATCCATGCTTTGATGATAGACAAAGCTTGGAAATTATTATGGTTGTAATCATCTATCTAGTGACTCCATTGATATAAGGTGGCTTCAAGAAGACCAAGTACCATAGCAAATCCAAAGAGGCCACTAGCAACACTGGTTTCAGATCCAGAATTTTTTTTGAGGAAAGCTAGGGCTTTACTTAAACAGACGAGCAGTACTGCACAAAAAGCTACATCAGGTATTTCAAGAAATATTTCTACTATTATTTCTTCTACTGAAACTCTTAATTCCCAGAAATTTTTAGATACATCAGAAAAATCTAGGGGTTGGGCATCTTCAAGCACTACAGCTTGTGAAGATCCAATCCCTGGTGACTCCACTGGGATAAGTATACAACCACCTTCTCAGCAAGTAGCTTCATCAGTGTTTCCTTCCACAACCATGTCCATACCCATTTCCAATATGGCTGCCCCTCAATTGACCAAGATGGAAAGGATCCTGGTAGCTAGGTATGCGCCCTTAATTTTTCCAAATCCTCTCGCAGCCATGCCTACTGGGGATTATCTCAAGTATATGCCTAATTTTACAGGGGAAGGGGATTTCACTGCTAAAGAACATCTAGAGGCTTTTTACAGCTATGCTGAAAATATTAACATAGAACAACAAGATGTATGTACTAGGGTGTTTGTGCAAAGCCTAGATGGCTAGGCTAGGAAGTGGTTTAAGGAACTGCCTACCGGATCAGTGGCAGGCATAGAGGCCCTAGATGACATTTTCCTAAAGCATTGGGGAGAAAGGAGGGACCATCTCTACTATATCATAGAATTCAGCAACCTAAAAAGAGAAAATGGGGAGTCTGTTTCCAACTTTACCAAGAGATTCAACAATATGTACAACAAGATCCCTACCGAAATTAAGCCCACTGATACCTCAGCTAGGATAACTTATGCAAATGCCTTTGACTCTGACTTCTGCTTACTTCTTAGAGAAAGGAGGTTTGTTTTGCTTATCACTCATGCAGGATGTTTCCATAGAAGTAGAGTCAAACATTCTGGCATCTCAGAAGGTCAAAGGGAAGATAGACAAGAAAAAGCAGCCAACAAACTATAGTGGGGCTTCGACATCAAAGAACAAGATTGAAAAAATGACCAAACTGTTCAATAAACTGACTGCTGAAATGTCTAAATTGAAGGATCAAGAACATCTACTGGTGAGGGGTAAGGACATCTACTGGTGAGGGGTAAATATCCAAGCGACTTTTCTCCTCGAAACCCAAATTTTGTTCCTTATCGAAGAGGAAACCCCCCAGTTCAGATTCTCAGAAGGGAGAGAAATCAAGGGGAATATCATAGGATAAGAGATCCATTTCAAAATGTTTTGTTAGAAGAAGAGCTATAATTCATTGAAGAAGAAGGAGAAGCTGAAGACAATATCCACTGCAAGGAGGATGAGGTGGATTATTCTTTTCTGACACAAGCAGAATATGAGGAAGTGCTGATTGATGAGAAGATCACTGAAGAGGCTGTCTATCAGGCTGATGGTCAGGGAGGTTACCAACCGAGGTCTACGTTGGTTTCTCCCCTCAAGAAGAATGTTATACCTGTCAAGCAGCCTGCTGCACCTGCTAGAAAGGTTGTTGTTTTACCAAAGAAAGTGGTTGTCCCATCCAAAGCATTACATAAACCAACACCTTTAGCCACACATGATCAAGTCTAACTCAAACCTACAGCTCCTGAGGTAAGGTTTCCAGATAGGTTGCATTATTCCTTCAACCTCGAGTCTGAAATTCAAAAATTGAAAATCCCTTTCCCTTTAATTGAGCTAATGAAGAATGATGCATTCAAAACCTCCATTGTGAATTCCCTTTAGCCCAAGGTGCACATTGACACTGAGTTTGTAAACCTACAATATGATAAGCCTATAGTAACCTTGGGCCCCATGATCGAAGGCCTAAAGGACTCCTGCCCACCATTCTATATATTCTTGAACATCCATGATAAAATCCTCCATAACTGTCTGTTGGATTCAAGAGCCTCTCATAACATAATGCCAAAGGCTGTGATGGATGAGATTGGCCTTAGCATCACCAAGACCTGCCATGATTTATTCCCCCTTGACTCTATGAAGGTAAATTGCTTGGGCCTCATCAAATACCTTGCTGTAAACTTAATGCAATTACCTTCGAAAAGCGTAATGATGGACATTGTAGTGGCCGATATTCCTCCAAAATTTGGCCTCTTGATGTCTCAGTCATGGAGCAAAAGACTAGGTGACACCCTTCAGATGGATCTCACATACACAACCATTCCCATGTTTGGAGGAGAAACTAAGAGACTGTACATGGAAAATCAGCTAGCATACATTATAAGAAAGGAGAGCCGCTCAATGAACCACCCCATCTATGCGGTGGACACCGATTTTGGGTCATGCATTTTTCAAATAGATGATAATCTACAGACATCAGTTCAGCTCACTGATCCCACCCGTCAGCAACCCAAAGAAGTCATGACAGTGATTTGGACCATGTATTTTGATGGGGCTAGCGCTCAAAGCTCAGCATGCATGGGTGTAGTATTGATCTCCCCATCTAAGGAAAAGATTCACATGTCTTGTAAGATTGATTTAAAAACCACTAACAATGTAGAAGAATATGAAGCCTTGCTGCTAGGAGTAAAATATGCCAAGGAGATGGGGATCATGTGCATGAATATTTTTGGAGATGTAGACCTCATTATACAATAGGTCAACAACACTTTTCAGACGAAAAATATCAGATTGAAGGCCTACAGGGATGAGGTATGGAAACTCAGAGACTCCTTTATATTTTTTGAGCTATCATATATTCCTAGGGATTTGAATCACCTGGTTGATTCCCTGGCCATCTCTGCAAGTCTGTTTGTTCCTCCTTTACCCCCTAAGCTCAGCTATGATGTTCAGGTCAAGTATAGACCCTCTCTACCAGACAATGTAAAATTTTGGAGGGTGTTTGAAAATGATGAGGAGCTTAGTAAATTCCTTCAGTTAGTAGATGAATTCTATGACATACACATAGACCAGGAAAACATTAACATGGAGGAATCCAAACAGCTCAAGTTAAAAGATAAAGTGACTGAGCAGAATATTGTCCAATTGCCCCACAACTACATACCCCAAGTTCTAGTACCATTGGAAGAACTGTTTGATCACAATGACATCCCTTTCAAGCCTACCAAAAAGGAGCTAGATCTTTCTATCTAAGAGCAAAACATAGTCAACCAAAGCCATCCAAAACTGATAAATCTATCCACTCGGATGACTGCCGGATAGAAGTCTAAATTTTGCAGCTTGATAAAAGAGTTTGCTGATATCTTTGCATGGGAGTGTAGTGACCTAAACACATATGACACCAACATCATCCAACACAGGATTAATTTGGAGAATGACACCATTCCTTTCAAACAGAAGCTGGGACCCATCAGCCCTCTTCTATTACCAGTGATCGAGAAAGAGATCCACAAAGTCCTTAAATCCAAGATCATAATTCCCCTCAAGTATTCCAAGTGGATTGCAAATCTAGTAGTGGTAACAAAGAAAATTGGAGAAATCAAGTTGTGTGTGGAATTTAGAAACCTGAACAAGTGTTCCAAAAAGGACAACTATCCATTTCCCAAGATGGAACATCTATTGCAAAAAGTCTCGGGGGCCAGGGTCATGCCCTTCCTTGATGGCTTCTCTGGATACAACCAAGTTGCTGTGCACCTAGATGGCTAAGAGAAGACTGCCTTTACCACCCCCTAGGGCACCTTCATGTATGCTAAAATGCCATTTGGTCTTATGAATGTTGCGGATACTTTTCAGAGAGCTATGGACCTAGATTTTGTAGGGCTAAAAGATAAATTTGTGCTGATATATTTGGATGACTTAACAGTTTACTTTCACAACCATCATGACCACTTGCAGCACTTAAGGAAGGTATTTCTGAAGTGCAGAAGCTATGGAATATCACTGAACCCCAAGAAGTCCCAGTTTGCACTCAATGAAGGAAAGCTCCTAGGCCACATAGTCTTAGCTAAAGGTGTAAAGATCGATCCAATGAGGGTGGAAGCAATCCAAAAACTGTCAATGCCAAGGTCAAAAAGAGACATTCAGTCCTTTTTAGGAAATATAAAAATTTGTCAGAAGGTTTATTCCAAATTTCTCCGAGCTGGTAAAGCATATAACACTCATGCTAAAAAAGAATGCATAAATAAAGTGGACTGACCAAGCAAGAAACTCTTTTGAAGACATTAAGAAAGCCATCATGGAGGCCCCAACCCTGATTAGTCCCGACTACACCAAGGGTTTTTACATTTTCTCTTTTACATCTTATGACACAGTGGCAGCTGTACTATTACAAAAGAATGATGAAGGTCTTGATCATCCAATTGCTTTTTTTAGCAGAACCCTGAGAGATGATGAACTGAAGTATGACCCAATTGAGAAGCAGGCTTATGCTCTCATAAAATCTTTGAAGACTTTCAAAATCTACATTCTTCATACAAAGGTCATTGCATATTTCCCTTCAGCTGCTGTGAAGGATGTTTTGACTCAGCCTGAAATTGATGGGAAGAGAGCTAAGTGGATTGCCAAACTCATTGAGTTTGATGTAGAGGTGAAACCCACCAAGCTGTTAAGGGGATTAGGTCTGGCCAAACTCATGGCCAAAGAAAACTGTGAACTATTGGGAATAAATTTCACATGTGTCAAATTAGCAAAGGTGTAGACTATGGTAGCAATGAAAACAGAAGTAAATCAAGATCAGAATAATAGTCATCAGTATCTGATAACATATCTTCATGCGAGTGGTATTCAGGTATCATTCAATTTTTGCAAAAATTAGAAGTTTCTCCTGATCTCACTCCTAACCAAGCATGAGCTCTTAAGTTGAAATCTGTTAAGTTTTGCATAATTGACAAACTTCTGTACTGGAGGGATCAGTATGGAATTTTGTTAAGGTGTCTAGAAAAAGAGGAAGCATAACAAGTCATGCATCACTTTCATTCCAGTACATGTGGAGGCCACCACTACTGGAAAACCATAGCCCACAAGATCTTAAGAGTAGGATATTATTGGCCAGTCCTCCTTTTTGATGTATGCACTTTTGTAAGGGCCTGTGACCAATGTCAAATATTTATGGGCAAGCAGCAGCTCAAATCCTTGCCCCTTAGTCTTGCTACAGTGAATGGCCCTTTCTAGCAATGGGGTCTAGATTTCATAGGTGAAATAAATCCATCTTCCAGTGGAAAACATAAATGGATCCTAGTAGCCACTGACTACTTTACCAAATGGATAGAAGTGGTGCCCACTAGAAATGCCACTCATCAAGTCATCAAGAAATTTTTATATGAGAACATCTTCAGCAGGTTTGGCTTCCCAGTATGGTTATTAACTGATAATGCACCAACTTTTAAGGCCGGGGCATTAGTTAAAATGTGTGAATCAATGGGTATTCAACTGGTGCACTCCACATCCTATTACCCACAAGGCAATGGCATGGTTGAGTCATCCAACAAAGTATTAGTCAGAATCATTAGCAAATTGCTAGAGACAAATAAAAAAAGCTAGGACTCAAAGCTTAAGTTTGCTTTATGGGCTGATAGGGTAACAAACAAAAGATCCATAGGGACTTCTCCATTCAAACTAGTTTATGGCACTGAGGCCATCTTTCCTATACAGTTCATCCTTCCAGTGGTAAAGTTATTTTAGGAAGAGGAGGATAAACCAAATGATATGGTAAGAAGGATGATGGATTTGGTAGAATTACAACAAATAAGGGAGCAAATTGTAGGAAAATCAGAAGCTCATTAACAGAGGATAAAGGGCATGTTTGACAAAAAATCAAAGGCAGACAACTTTCGGGTCGGAGATTGGGTCCTCAAGTGGGATGCTGTCTGACACGACAAGGGGAAACATGGACAATTCAACTCTTTGTGGATTGGCCCTTTTGTGATAGCCTAGGTACATAAATATAACACCTTCAAGTTGCAGAGTTTGGAAGGTGAAGAGGTATTTGATGGCCTAGTAAATGGGCATTTCTTGAAGCTCTATTTTATTTGAGGCTTTGATGCCTTATGATTGTAAATTAGTAGAGAGTAGGTTTTTTTTCTTTAAGAATAAACTCCATACCAAATGGAACAATAAAGGATAGTGTTAAGTTACTTAGTTGCCTTTAGGGAAATGGATTTTGGTCTGGGGTTCTTGGGACCTCACAATGAGGTTCCCATCCTCAAGTAGGAGCCATATGTTATCTCTGAAAATAAATATATTTTCATATGAAGAATTTTATTCACACAATGAGGAATATGAATGTCACTAACAGTTTGAAATCCTCTTTTTAAATGAAAATTTCACAAGTTGTAACTTTCGGTGGCTTGGGCGAGGATCAAAAAATCTCATTAGCCACTAAAATATGGAAGATAAATAATAGGTGGAAAACCCCTTCGGTGGTTAGGCGTATTGCTAAAATTTTAACTACCATCGGAACATTTTTTAACAGCGATCAGAGGCTTAGTCCTCTACGGCACCAAAGTTTCGGAGGTTTAGTTTTCTGTGGCGCCACCATTACGAAGAATCTAGTGGTTTAAAAATATGAATTGGAAATTAGTGAGTTGAACAGCCGACACTGCGGCAGCGTTCTGGTCTAAGGTGCCGATCAGATAGAGGACAGAGCTTTCGATTTGCGATTGTGAAGCTAGTGGTTTAGAGCTCCGACACTATGGTAGCAATCAGACAAGAAGTTTCGACACATTAATGATTACAGCTTCTGATCATCGATGAGCTAGTGATGGAAAGTGCTGATACATTGAGATTTGGGGCACCGATGGGCTAGAAGACAGAGCTTCTGATCGCCAATGAAGAAACCATCGTGATGTTTCTCATTTGAGGCTCCATAGAGAACTAAAGCTCTGATTCATCTCCTACTAACCTTCGATAGTGATAAAGCAAACTCACCGACAGTTAAAAAATATAAATTTTTGAAATCAGTAAGACAAAAAGGACTACACGTCGAAACTTGAAAACATAAACCATCGGAAAGATAGTTCACTAAGGAGCCGCAACGGCGGGAAACAAACTGACTATGGGTTCTGCCATAATAGAAAATCATCATCGATGCTGAGAATATTAGTCGTTGAAACCTTCAACACTGCGGCCGCATTCATCTTTGAGGTTTCGATGACACAACGGCGGGAAACAAACTAACTACGGGTTCTGCTACAATAGAAACACATCAGCGATCAGAAGAACTAAGGGCTACATATAGGTGAGGTAAAGCTAAGCATCTCTACAGTGTCGGTGAGGCAACAGACAAGGCTTCCGATCAATCACAAAAATCATTTCGAATAACAGTTACGTGCATCGATGAATAAGAAGACTTTCCATTGGCGGCGTAGAGGACTAATACCTTGATTCCTTTAACAAATGAATTTCAACAGCAATAAAACTAGTTTGTTCCACCTCCAAAACAATGGCAGCGTTCCGATCTAGAGTGTTGATGTGCTAGAAGACAGAGCTTTCGATCAGAGACCATGATGGTAAGGTAGAAAATATGGCGGATTAAACAAGAAAGGTCACTTTAGTTAAACACCGAGACACTGGCTGTTGGCGGCAATTTCACAATGAACCAGCAGTGGTGATTATCAGTGACCACTTTAGTTATTAAAAATTCGCTCAGTGAACTAGATCTTCACAATAGATAGACAAATAGATAGCAAGGGTTTGAATCCTTAATCTCAGAAAACTATCACTTTCAAGTATATTTTGTGTAAATAGATCGGATTTTCAGGATCTGTCATTTTTGTAGAAGGATATAAATCCCATGATTGATTTTATAATAAGGGTTCAACCTCGGGGATTTGTAAGCCTATTCTATTGTCAAACATCTCGTCTTGTTTATTCTAATTGTAAGCTCTTTTGTTATGAATTGTTCAGCCATCATCTTTATCTTTACTGTACTTATTCCTGAATGTGTATTTAGGTAATTTTCAAGTTGATTAATAGCTAATAGCTGTCATCCTATTGGTGAGTTAATGTGATTCGATTTATAAGTACCATCCTTGTCAGGATTTAGCCATTTATATGCATCTATTTTGTATGTAAGTCTGCCAGCTTGATGAGTTCTCCATCCCTGCACCTTATTTTCAAACTACTGAACAAGTTGTAACTAAAATCCTTATGATTCAGTGAGCTGCATGCATGTCTTGAGAGTGGGAGGTTATATAGGTCACCTGACTTGATCCATATCAGAAAACCCTAAAAAACATTTTAAGTTACCAGGAATCCTCAAGCTACAACCTAGAGAAGTTTCCTAGAGTGATAATAGATCCCTTGAAAATTGCCTCCATTTTAGATCTACCAACCCCAATTAATCTCCTTGAACTCCAAATTTTGCAAGGGAAGGAAAAATTTCTCCGTTGTTTCGTGAGCAATTTCGCAGAGAAAATAAATGGTTATATGCATCTCCTCAAGAAGAACACTCCATTCTTCTGGGATGAATAGGCCCAACACGCCTTTGATAATCTTAAGCACTATCTAAATCATTCACCCGTGATACACCCCCCAGATTATTCAAAGGACTTTCTCTTGTATATTGTTGCCTCTGCTACTACCATCGCTATGGTTTTAGTGCAGGAAAATCTCCACGGTCAGGAGCACATGATTTATTATGCCAGTAAGAATCTCATGGATTTCGGAACTCACTATTCACATGTGGAAAAGTTAGCATTGGCCATGGTCATTGCTGTACAAATTTTTTGTCACTACATTCTGCTATGCATTACCACTGTATTGGTAAACCAGAACCCGATGTATTACATCCTGACTCGTCAAGTGCTCGAGGGAAAGTACTCCCGTTGGATATTCATATTTCAGGAGTTTGATCTGCAAATTTCCAAAGCCACATCAAAGAAATCCTTGGTCTTTGTCGAGCTTATGTGTGATCTTCCCTATGCTTCGATGGAATCTGAGCCTAGTGATTCATTTCCGGATGAATTCATGTTCATGATTAGCACTACCGATCCTTGGTATGGGTATTTCCTTATTTATCTCCAAACACAACGATTTCAGCTGTAGTTATCCCATGATGATTATTGCCGTATCCGTCACCATGCGAAGTACTACCTCATCCTGAATGATACCTTGTATAGACGTGGGATCGACTCTATTCTCCCACGATGCCTCACCCATGAGGAGGATGAACATGTGTTGAATGATTGCCACTCTGGAGCATGTGGCGGTCATTTATTTGGGATGGCTACAGCACAGAAAATCCTTCACACTGGTTATTTCTGGCCTTCTGTCTTCAAATACTATCATGAGGCTATTAAGAAATGCCCACCTTGTCAACACTTTTATCCTAAAAAGTGCACCCATCCTGCTCCACTACACCCAGTCATTACCATTGGTCCATTCGCCAAATGGGGGATTGAATTCATGCATTGTAAGCCTACCTCAGCCGGGGGGCATGGTTAGATCATTGTAGCCATTTATTATTTCACAAAATGGGCTGAGGCCATGCCTACATACATAGAAGATGGTAAGACTCTCGCTCTATTCTTGTTCAGTCATATCATAGCTAGATTTGGAGTTCTATAGTCCATCGTTAGAGATCATGGATCCCATTTCCATAATCAAATGATGGAGGAACTGAGTGCCAAGCTAGGTTTTCACCATGAAAACTCTACACCATATTATCCATAAGCTAATGGTCAGGTAGAGGCCATTAACAAAGTTTTGAAAACTATGCTTCATCGGATGGTTGGAGATCATAAATCCAACTGACACCACGTTCTTTTCTCTACTCTTTGGGTTTATCAGAATTCTATGAAAACAACCACTGGTTTCACGCCATTCCAGCTTGTCTACGGAATCGAAGCTGTCTTACCAATTCAATGTCAGATTCCATCTTTACAACTTGTTGTTGAACTTCTCCCAGACACTTCTGCAGAGGAAGAAATATTTTTGTACTTGAGTAATGTTGATGAGACTCGGAGAGATGCTACCTTGGCTAATGAGGCACATAAGAAATGTGTCAAGGCACAGTATGATAAATCTATCCAACCTTGTGTATTTAATGAGGGTGACCTAGTATTGACTTATGATTAGAGATATGACAAACTAGGGAAGGGTAAGTTTGAGTCCATGTTGTACAAACCTTTCATTATTTCTAAGGTGTTAGAGAAAGGAACTTACGAGCTCGTTGATTATGATGGAATCCCTTTGGGGAAGCCTTGCAATGGGTTGTACCTGAAAAGGTACTATGCCTAGGTCTTTCTTGGATAGTATCTTGTATATATGTATATTGATTGAACTTCAATGTGCTTTTAGTATTATTTTCAAGATGGTTTTGAGTTTAGTGTTTGCATCAATTTATATCATGTTTTGGTCATGCTGATGGATTTCTACGGCTTTGTTGATGGTGCTTTCCACATCATCTTGAATCTCACCTTGGCTTCTTGGGTCCTCTATTCCCCGGCTGAATATTTGGTCAATTTAGGAGCGGTTTGTATAGGTCCCGCTACTAATAACATTGCCAAGAATGAAGCGGTCATCGGTCTTCTGACTGAAGCTGCCTCCCAGGATGTTCATGATCTAGCAGTCTTGATGGACTCACAACTCATGGTATTCCATTTAAACCATGTTTACACCATTAGAAACCCTATGCTCCTCCACCTTTTCCAGAGAGTACGTTTGCTAGAAAGTTTGTTTGAAACCATCACTTATAGACATATCCCTAGAGAATATAATGTAGTTATTGAATCATTAGCTAATTACATCCTAGATTGGCATATTTCCCATTCATGACATTGGAATCAAACATGGTACATTGTAAGTAAACATTCAAAGACACATAAAACTCATATAAAATGCATTTTCCATTTGAAACATATAAACACCGTGCATGAGAATATACAGGCCTCATCACTTAACATAAAAAATATAAAACATTAAAAAACATAAAAACATTTCATTCATTTTAGCGTTTCTTGCTTCTTACCAATGTCGCCCCACTATCCACCAAGTGGGAGTGGTAGGTATGGATCTCCAGTGAAGTCCATACCTACGTAAGCATAATCCCCAACCATGGGGATCTGATCTCAGAGCCATCTGAAGAATGGGTCACCGAACTTCACACTTCCCCTACCTGCTCCTGTATGAGCCATGACCTGGACCCACCTCAGCATATGGGGGTCCCGTTCTCTCAGAATCCAAAATCCCACCTAAGGTCTCATCTGTGGAACCTGCTCGAAGAAGAAGTAGGATAAAATGAAGCCAAAGCCAAATTGATTTAGCTCTCCTTGCTGACACTTAGTCAGTTGATATTTGAATATTGGAAGCATGGCTTCTGCCCAGTTGAATACCGTGGGTGCCATGGCCTCTATGGCATACATCATGTGTGCCCTAGAAGCCTGGTTCACACCCTCACTCTCGGCCACCCTCTGCATAGTAAATAGGACAGTTTGTAGGGGCCCATCTGTCACGGCTTTGATGGAGATTTTGTTCCCCGATGTCCTTGTCCCTGGAACACAGTGACGATCTATAAGCTCTCGAGTGGTAATATCCCCTCCACGGGAACCTGTCAGTGAGATGGGGGCACCCCGTCTCGAGAGACCAGTCAAGAAGTAGATGTCCTCTACTTCCACTGTAAGCATATGGCCCCCCACCTCGAAGTACTGTTCCTCTGGATTCCATATCCACAGTATGTGTTCTAGCAACCACTCATGTGACACCATGCTTGGGGTTCGAAAGAACTTTAGGAGCAAACAGTCCTGTAATGCGGCAATACAACTCGCATTTCTCTCAGTAAAAGAATCATCAATGTCATGTGTTCTTTCTTTCCATATCACCATGTTTTGAGCAACCAAGACCTGTAAAAAAAATCATAGCATGCTTTAGAATAATCTTTAATAATTAAAAATCAAAAGAATGACTTTATATTGCTCATGCTATTAGTTTTAAATCTCCATGGCTAGCACCTCCCGTGCACCGTTGGAGATAGGTGGTAGCATTGCCTGTCAACTATGTTATAGGTGTTATTCTAGGGTGGTGCCGCATATCTCGCAAGGGGTAGGCGCCGTGCCCACTTTTAAGGTTTTAGGGCTTACCATATGAGCCCAAAACCCCACCAAAACTTAAAATAAATAATATGAAATGAAAGAGTATGGTTTTAGCTGTTACCTACAACTGACGGTGCTCAAAATAGACAGTGGAAACTCCCGGTATCAATTGCTGAAGATCCGGCTAAGAAAGTGCTCCCAATGCTCTCCGCTATGGGTAAATAGTGAAATGATTTTATTTTTTACTATTTACGTGACTTATATAGGCATTTTTTGGGTCTGACATACTATAGTTTTGATATAAAATCATATTTTAGTCAAATATTATCTGTCGTAATCCCTTAATGCTAGTTATAAATGCATTTAACACTTGTTTCTGAGTCGATTGCAGGATAAGAGAACTATAGTAAAAATCTTTGGAAATTTGTTTATGGCTTTTTCACACTTTCATAAAATGGAAAAGGTCGATGAGTGTTTATTATGACACTTTGGTAATGCTCTTTAAAACCTATTATCAAAGGTCCGAGTCTATTTCAGTTTCTTTCCAGGCTCATAAAAAGTTGACTTTCTGTAAAGAAGCATCATGGAGTCTTCTTTTCACCTCCTTTTTAGGCTCCTTAAACACGAAAAGATTGTCGAGTCTGTTTCCGAATCTTTCCAAGCTCGTAAAAAGTGACATTGTGTAAAGAAACCTCACAGAGTTCTCTTTAAAATCTTTTGAGGATCCCTAAATACAAAAAGATCATCGAGCGATATTGTCTTCTTCATGCTCGTAAAAGTATTTGAAGAGTCATCTGTCCAATGGTAGGTTATCTCTTTTTCAGTTTGGATAGGAATATTTACAAAAAGGAACACTCCAACCAATCATGACTGGAAGAGTTCCCTAAGGTATGATTTTATACTTTTCAGGCCTTAGGGACTAAATCATACTAAAAAGGACCACTTTGGAGTCTTCTTCTGTAATCATTCAGACTCTCTAAACATGAACGATACCGAGTTTTCTTTCAGTGGACTTGTTAAATTAAAAATTTAGAGGCCCATTTTGGGAATGAACCCTTCCTCTCTCAGGTTCGTAAAACATATGAGTCTGGACCTGTCTTCCGACAAGCTATATCGAGTGTTTGTTACCCTCTTTGAACTTGTAAAACTGAAAAGAGGCACTCATCAACAATGATGGGGGAAATGGGAAGGGAATAATTTTGTAAATAATGGTAGTTGTTTGTCGTTACCTTTGAACATGGCACTTGTCTGCACATCATGTCAGTCAATTGGGTATTCAGCTGATCGCCATGACAATCCACTTTCATGAGTCATGTCACTCCTTTGAGTCTTTCAAAAGAATGCATTGTCCACTGTCGCATTGTGTGTCTTTCCCATCTAGTCATCCTTCCAAGTCTTTTTGTCGTGCCCACCTGATGTTCAAAGGGGATTTGAAGAAGTTTTACCTCTGCAGTCCACACAGTCTTTGTGTCAGTTTTTTTGAGTCAGTCTTGTGGCTACTACATTCACATCATTCCATAACTATGTTCCGAGGTTCGTGTCGTCGATGTGGGACTCATCATGGTGCTCCTTCGACAAGACTATTCCTATCGACATCAGCTCGTCATCCAAGAAATAGTCTTAGAAACAATATTTAGTTCCTTGAGATCTGTATGCCTTAATGAAAGATTCTCTTGCTCTTGACATAGGTTCACATCATTAGCCTTTGATCGATAGAATCGGTTGAGTGTTCGACATCAGGACATACATTCACACTTAGTAGATTGTACTAGAGTACCTTGGGAATCATTGACATCAATGGTGATCTCCCTTGCGCTTGTTAATGGTTCACATCATTCGTCGGTAATCAAGTGGTTTCTACCATGTTCGACTTCAGATCATTATAATCCCATGGATAGAATTGTACTTTGCGGAAAATGAGAGGAAGACCCTGGGTATTTGTTTAAAGTGTTCATTGCTTTCCCTAGGTTGCGATGGAGTTTTGTATATCTAGCATGGATCCACATTTGTATGGTCGTGGCTATGCTCAAATTTGTATATGTATGACATAGATCTACATTGTATGTCTAGTAGCTATGTCCAAGTTTGAGTCCTCTATCACATGGATCTACGATGTATTCTAGTAGCCATGCTTGTTTATTCCTCTCATGGATCTTCCTTGTATTGGTCTGCAGCCATGAGATGGTTACTTGTGTCTATGAGTCAACATACTGCTATACTACATATGTCTACTTGAAAACATGCTCCGATCAAGCCGACATTTTCACCTCATAGCGAAGACTTGTTCTCTCAAAGCTCTCGTTTATCGTATGCCTCTAAGACTCATGCTTTGGGGGGCATCCTGTTATACCAAAATCCTATCACCATCATGTGATAAGACTCTTAACATACCTACTTGACCTAAATCCCAGCACTTGGAGTGGAAACTCATACCATTTTGTCAATCTTTCACAAAAATGCTCAGCACCGCGCTTTCCCCTTTGTCCAAGAGTGGTACCTTGCTCGCACCCCCTATCCTTGGTTGTCCACAAGTGGTGCCACCACTTATGGTGCTTATTCCATAAGCGTTTCTTACCAAAACCACTCTATCACTGAAGGAGAAACGTGGTACCCTAGGTAAAAAGGAAGAAAGGGAAGTTTCTCGAGGCTTCTAGATGATGAGCCTCATGTCCTCCCTTATCCCTATCATTGTGGGTTAGTTGAGACTGAGATCCCTCATATTAGGATCTTAGAGACCACCTCATCCACTAATCTCTCAAGCATCCCTATCCATTGAGCCTTATAAATACAAGCTCATTTCCATGGTTGAGGGAGAGAACTCTTAAGGTATTGTTATGCTGTTGGATTGATTACATGGCCCAAGCCATTGAAGAGCACAGAGAGAAAAAGTCAGAGCTTATGGGGATGAGAGTGCTTGGTTTCATGGATATGCATGTCAACACTAAGCCTTAACTGGTTGTAAACTTCTCCATTTTATATTAATGCAAAGCTGATTTCCGTCCCACATTACTGTTGTTGTTTGATTTCACATGTATGTTGTTAGATTCCTTAGTCACTAACATGGATTAGTAGATTATATTATGGTATCTTTGATGTGTTTGCATGTTTAATCTAATTGTAGGTACACAGGGTTACTATCGAAGCATCACATTCCAGGTATCTATGGCGTCTAGGGAGGGTCTTCAACCTTTGTCCTTCATTTGTTATGGAATTGAACCATTCAGACCAGTGGAACACCTTACTATCCGCAGAAGGTGAAATATTCTAGCTAAAACCAACTACACCTAACCCACACCCCCTATCTATTCCCCAACCCCCCCTCTCTCTCTCTCACACACATACACAAATTCATATATCCCCCACTACCACTAACACCCTGTTGAGGCCTGGAAATTCACAGGCAACAACAACAAGGGATTCTCCCCATTCAACATTCCCAACTAGCCTGTGACTGTTTGGTATAGGGAATCCGTTCGGTTTGCGGTCCGGCTACCGTAGGTCAAGTAACAAAAAAAAAAAAAGTTTTACCGGTTGCGGCTCGGTCCACCGTGTGTATTTTTTGTATTTTTTGACTTAAAGTATGATATGCACGTGCCTAATTAACAATACAGGGTGATAAAGGATGCAAGGAGTAGTCACAACGTGATGCGCAGGTTCTTACCTCTCATCTTAGAACTCACAAGCATCTAAATCACATATGCAACAATAAAGTAAAACTATCTATCTATCTATCTATCCCCGGGGAGTCAAATTGTAACTTATTTATGAGTAATGTGTATTGTGCATGTATTATAAAGAGAAATTACAGATAGCTGATATTCCTTCCTACAACACATGAACGATTAAAGATATTTAGACAATTAGATATCCAATTGTTTATGAACAACATGCATTACTCATGGTGGTAATTTCATAGAATAAACCAGAAATCATTCAAACAAGAACATAGGCTCTAAGAGTTAGAACGATCTCACAGTTAATGGACAAAAACTGGAAAAACGAAATAGTTCATCTTTCACCAATCCATAGCATAGCATTTGAACGTCCCACCAAACTTTCTCCGATAGGCAAACAATAATTCTTTATTGCAAAAAAAAGTAGTTCTTCTTACAATATATCTTTACATGTCTAACTGGGAAAAATCCCCTGTCAATTCTAACTTTCAAATATTTAAACTAACAGTTGACCGCTTGGGCTGCCCTCCCAAACGTGTGACCTTTCAGTCTCTTGAAACATTTCGGATCCCTACTTTTATCTTTTCTATGTGCACTCATGATCTCTTTAGTAACTGACATCTTTCAGGTCTGCGCCTTTGTCACTACTGATCTTTGCCTTTTGCTTCGCTTGTCCTCCTTGTGATCCTGCCGGTTTCGGTTCGATCTTTGTCAAAATTGTCCAGCTATGACTTCGTGCCATGGTCATCTCAACAGTCCCTTGATTCCACCTGCAATAAATCAATGTGCATCATTCATTGTGATTGCATTCTAAAACAAAACGTCAAATTATATCAATGAAAACGGCTACTCAACAAGAAAGATCATGTGCATGATTGTTATAAGAACTTTCACAAATGCCAATGCCACCACCTCATCCACCTACAGGTTTGAAATAAATCTCTCATGATGGAAAACCAAGAACTCATCGGTGGCTTAAGATGCTAACCTTGGCAGGGTAAACTCATTCACAGCCACATAAGCGGGTCTTAATAGGAGACGGGTACCGCGGAAACACGTAGGCCTATCGAAGTCGGAAGAGTTATGACCTAAACTGTGGATGGGAAAATTTCCAATCGAAAATCAGAAAGACATCGACATCGGAAGCCAAGTGCTTTGCACAACCGCAATGGCGGAAGAGAAAAGGCTACAGACATGCGACACGCATCGACAGGCGGAGCATTTTTCATTTCGGGTAGCTAGCTAGTTTGGGAGCCACAACGGTGGAAGAGAAAAGGGTTATACACATGCGAATAGAAGACCGACACGCATCGGTGGACGGAGCACTTACACATCGGGTGCTTAGCTGATTTGGGAGCCGCAACGACGAAAGAGAAACAGACAACAACCTCCGGTTAGATGAAAATGATAAGTGTTTTAAAACTTTAAAAATTTGGCAACGATTGAAACTGTTTCACCTCCGGAACAACGTTTTTCAAAGAACATATGAACTAATTCATCTTTGACCAACAAAAACCAGACTCTAACATCCGCAACCCACAACAATTTCAAACACAAGCAATTTCTGAAACAGGGCGAGAGTTCATCTTCGAAAATCATCCAAAATTAAAGCATGAACAAAAATTCATGGGTCCAATTGATTCAACAAAACATTAAAATCATAAAGGGGGGTCCAAAATTTAAAAGAATTTGGGGAGAACAGTTGCAGCTGCAACAACTGGCGATTACCTGGTGAACCTAGATCTCTGGACGATTATTCTTGAAATAATAGACTATTTAACAACAAATGCATTTATTGAATTCTTCCATCTATCTGGATTTCTCAAATGGAAAAAGTGGGTACCTTTATTCATTGATGATAGTCCAATTTGGGAGAGTGGAAACCAAGATTTTCAAGTCCAGATAACTCTGTTGAGGCTGAATGATGAGTTTCATTATTACTTGTCTTCAGGTAGTTGGCAGCTTGGACACCACAGGATCGTAGCATATGGAAAACAGAAATATTCATTTGTTCCTCATTCCCATGCCACTTTAGCACTTTTGTGCTTTTGGACTTTTGTCTTTTTCATATGAGTCCTCCCGCATGCCTTTCTTTCTGAATTTTAATTTAGGCTCCTCTATCCCAAGTGTCCTTTTGTGTGAGAGGTGTATTTCACATTTCATCTCAGGGACGGAGAGGAACTTTCAGTGATTTAGTAATTATATGATTCAACATTTATTTTGATATATGATGCTTTCATAGGAGTTTTTACTCTTATCTGCCTTTTGGCATTCATTTCCTGGCATGGGATCATTTTTATTTAATATACTATTTACCGTACTTCTTTCCATGGGCCTCTGGCTGTCACCCCCCAGGACATTTTAAATGTGACATGGATGGAGCCTCAAAATAGTATTCCAGACCCTTTGACTCTGGTTTATTTCACAGGGGTTAAGCAGGACTTCAATGCATACATAGCTATTTGGGAAAACTTCTAAACTGGAAGAATTTATTTTAGACAAGCAGCAATATACAGTCTTATACCCAGGAACCTTAATCATACCAAAATTCTGATCTTTTCCATGCAACTGCGGTTTTTCCTCCTTTATTGAAATCGCCAGAAATTTAAACTAAAAAAAAACTGAACTTCATGACTCAAAGACTCAAAAAGATGACCAAGCCAGATTATTTATATACAAGATAGAAGAAGACAAATGAAAATCGGGAAAAATAAGGCTTTAGAACTAAACCATTTACTGGTAAGTTCTCTTCCCACCCTTGTAGATCTTGTAACTTATAAGTGGAAGGGCCAAGATTTGCCACAATCTGGAAAGGGCCTACCCATAATTGCTGGAATTTCGTGTGTTTTCCTTTCTCATCATGGGGGTGGTCCCACTTGAGGACCAAATCTCCCACTTCAAAGTCCTTTGTTCCTGCCTTGTGCTTGTCAAACCATCTCTTTATTACCTCTTGTTGTTGTTTAAAGCGCTCTCTGGCCCTAGATCTAGCCTCTTCTGCTTTCAGAAGATTACATATCCTCATCTGCAAAACTTCATTCTCCGACCCTCTAGACTCTTGAGCTATTATGGAGGAGGGTAGCATGATATTGGGGGGAAGAATGGCTTCTTTACCATACACAAGGGTATATGATGACACTCCTAACGAAGACTTGGGGGTGACTTTATTAGCCCAAAGGGCGTTTGGTAGCGCTGAGTGCCAACTCCTCTAGTTTTCTATCACAGTCTTCTTTAAAATTCTAGTCATATTTTTGTTAGTAGATTCAGCCAGGCCATTTCCTTGTGGATAGTAATTTGCAGAGTAATGCAACTTTATTCCTTTCTCATGAGCAAAAGCAGTTAATTTAATCGATGAAAAGTAAGTAGCATTATCAAAGAATAAAGAAACTGGAACTCCAAACCTGGTCATAATGTGGTCCTGCAGGAAGTTGATGACCGCGTCTTCATTTATTTTGCGCAGCAGGATGGCTTTGACCCAGCAAGTGAAGTAATTGGTTGTAGTCAGAATTTACTTATGTTATAGGAAAGAGTTTGGCTTTATCTTCCCAATAATATCCAACCCCCATTGTTCGAACGGCTCCATGATCATCACAGGCTTCAGTAGTGTAGCTGCTTTAGATTGCCTTCCACTACACCTTTGACAAATATCACACTTCTGGACATGGGCGTGTGCATATTTGAAAAGCGTGGGCCAATAGTAATCGGCCTTGAGAATTTTGTGAGCAGTGGTATCTCCTGAAAAATGTCCCCCAGCAGGCCCGTCATGCAAATCTATCATTACTTTCGTCGCATCTTCTTTCTCTAAGCATCTAAGAAGAACTCCGTCGTAGTTTTTTCTGAATAATATTCCTTCAACAATTTGATAGGAGGCTGATTTGAGACGCAGCACTCGTCTTTGCTTAGAATTCCAATGTTCAGGGCAACAACCCTTCATGCAGGTAATTCACGAGGTCTCTATACCAAGATTCGGGGGCTGTGAACAAAGGACATACATCCATCAAATGTAATTCAGACTCGTCTTCCCAGGTGTGTTCATCATTGTTCCCATGTTCAATCATTAGTTTGCATAACCCCTGCCCTTTAACTATAGAAGCTATCTTGAATTCGAGGTCATACTCTTGAAGAGATGTTACCTAATTGCCCCTTCTTTCTCCTAACTCCTTTTGTACAAAAAGTGACCTCACAGCTGGGTATGGGACGATCACCTTAGTTCGATTTTTTAATATATAGGGCCTGAATTGTTTCACTGCTTTGAATACTGCGTAAGCTTGTTTATCAATAGTTGGGTAATTTAATTCGGCCCCTTGTATACCAGTGCTCATGAAAGATATTGGGAATTCATCCCCCCCATATTCCTTTTGGGTAAGCACAGCTGTTAGTGAATCATCGGATGCAAAGATATACAGAATAAAATCTTTGTCGAAATCTGGGCTTTTTAGGGAGGGTGCGTGTGCAACAGTAGTTTTAATTTTGCTAAATGCATACTTCTCAATCTCAGTCCATTTGAATTGTGCACTTTGCTTCATCATTTGCTGCAATGGCTTGACAATCTGACCGAAGTCAGGCACAAATATTCGCACGAAGTTTATTGTTCCCATAAATGATTGCATCCCTTTTTATTATGGGGCAAGGGAATCTGTTCAATTGCTTTAATCTTTTCCGGATCTATAGATATTCCCTTCTTTGAAACTACGTGCCCCAGCAACTTACCCTCTGTGACAGTGAACACACACTTCTTAGGATTGAGTGAGATGCCATATTTTCGACAGCATTCAAAAATCTGCCTTAGATGGAACGCGTGTTCTTCTCTCCTCTTTGAGAATATTGTAATATCATTGAGGTATATCACAACACTACGGCCAATCAAACCATGGAAAGCTATGTCCATAGCCCTCTGGAACGTGGCTCCAACATTTATAAGCCCAAAGGGCATTCTTCGATAAGCGAACGTTCCCCATCTGGTCCTGAATGTTGTCTTTAATCTGTCTTCTTCAGCTACTAATACTTGATTGTAGCCTGAGAAACTGTCCAATAAAGAAAATAGTTCATAACCTGAGACCATTTGTAGTAGTTGTTCCATGGGTGGAACATGATAGTTATCTTTATCTGAAGTGTGGTTCAAATTCTTGAAATCCACGCATAGCCTGATTTCTCCAGATTTTTTTCTCACTGGTACCAAATTTGAGACCCATTCAGAGTGTCTGACCTTCAAAATGATCCTAGCATCCAATAATTTCTTAACTTCACTCTGAATCAGAGGTTCCAATTTGGGGTGCATTTTCCTTAAAGGTTGCTGATAAGGTTTGACACCAGATTTAATGGGGATGACATGCTGGAATATGCTAGTGTCATATGTCTTCAAATCTTCATATGTCCAGGCCAAAACATCTTTATATTGATTAAAAAGACTGATGAACTTATCTCTTTCGGCTAGTGAACAACAATTGCCAAGATTCACATATTTAGGATTTGTCTCAGTCCCTAAGTTTATCAATTCAAACTGTAGAGATGAGCTATGAGTCTTCACGTTTGCTGGCCTTCTAAACTTTTCATTTAGATCGAACATTCTTTCTAAGGTTCTGACTCCTTTAGGGATGAAATTATCATACTTCAGCTCGGCCTGATGTTCTTCATCGTTTATAATTGCTCCTTTAAATACCCCATCATTTGTTAAGCATTCTATAATCTGCTGATCGTCATCGAACACTCGTAAGTTGGTAATCATATTAGGGACTGGGGGCCTGAAAAGCAGTTCAACGGAGCACCGATTATTAGTAGGCACAAGCCTAGCAGCTGATGTGGATAGAAAGTCAGCTGCTGCATTTTTTAGTCTTGGAATTGAAACAATATTAAGTGCGTTAAAACATTTCAGCATATCCCATACCTCATTTTGATAAGCTTTCAAGTGGGGAGAAATACAATGTATTTGATTCCGAATCTGTTTTACAATTATTTCAGAATCTCCAAAAACTTTCAGATTACTTACCTTTAATTCGATTGCTTTCCTCAATCCTTGCACCAACGCTTCATACTCAGCTGTGTTATTCATACATTCAAACTCTAATCTACATGAAAGAAAATGTTTATTATTCTTGGGGTCTATAAGGACACAACCGGCCCCTGACCCTTCTAATGTCTTAGAGCCATCAAAAAACAATGTCTAGAAATCACTCACTACTGCATGCGAATCTACTCCTACTGCTAATTCTACTATTTTACAGTCGATTTCATCAGCCTGTGAGAATCGAAGGAGATCAAGCTGGGTGTCTGACATGTTGTTGGCTTCATCTGCTTGGTAATTTCCTAGTTCCAACTCAATAAAATAATTTCCCAACACAGAATCCACTAGTTCATGCTTTTCCTCAAGTTGAGTAACGTTGTATTTCATGTGAGGTTCCCTCAAAATTTTAATTTGGTTCGGGCTCCCTTTATATGACAGCCACAGATGCGACCAATCTGAGGCAAAATATCCATTTAGTTTTGCTAACCATTCTCTGCTAAGGACAAGCCCATAAGCGTCTGGTATATCGGCCACCACGATATCAATGACTTGGTACACTTTATCATTCGATGACAGGTGGACTAGGAAATCCTCCATCTCACCAATTAGCTTTACATCCGTCCTATCCAACTGAAAAACCCTCCATGTGGATGGATTAGGCTGCCCATTTATCTTTTTACAGACTGATATTGGCATGACGTTAACCGACGCCCCTGAGTCTACCAGGAAATTATGTACGTTGTGATTAAAAATTTCAAAAGTGAGGAGGAAAGGTGGATGTTTGTTCTTAGACTTACCTCCAATGCCAGTTTCTCTGATTTCTTCTTCTTCTTCTTTAGGCAGATTGTCAGTGGGCAGCCTCTCATCCGATGCTTCAAGCACTTTGAATAGTATTTCCTTTTCTGCAGCACTTTACACATTTCAAATAGTGAAACGTTTGCCTTTACATTTTTTATATCTTCCACAATGTCATAATCCATCTGCGGTTCAATGGGATGTGGTTTATCAGCATTCATCTTTTCTTCATTGGGCTTGGCCAACGTATCATTTTGCTTAGGATCTTGGCTGGTAATGGTGAATTCGGGAATGTTATCAGCTGCGGAATTATTTTGAAATTTCTTAACATTTTTCTGCAGCCTTTTGATTTTTGGGAGTATGAGATTGTCTTGTTTAACCGACCCTTGGCTCCTTGTTGTAACGTTCGTTTCCATGATGCTCTCGTATCCCCAATTCTTTTCTTCCTCAGCATCGAATAACGAAACAAAATTCCACAGAACCATGGTCTCATCTTCTTGTTATTTCGTTGAAGTGGTACTATCCCTCTTTTCTTCATCTCCATCTTCTGTTAATTTAGAATCCAGCAGCTGATTCATAACCAAATTCATTGAGTTTATCCATTGAGGACAATTCTTTTCAGAGTGGGGCTATTGGTGGAACATGTAAAAATTGTCCATTCCTACCTCTGTTAAATTCATAGATGTTGAATTGTGAGGAGGAGGTTGGGATTGATTGTTATCCTCCCTTTTCTTGTAATAGGGCTTGTAGAACTTATGAGTTTCCTTTTCTTTTTCCAAGTCTATGATTCTGTTAGAAAGCTTCTACATCATTTTTTCCATACTTTCAAAATCTGGTGATTGCTCTTCCTTAGGATTAGCAAACAACAAGGATTTCCTTCCCACACCTTTCTCTCCTGACCGTTTGGGATAATCTTCGATACTTTCTCTTTCATCCTCTACCTTTTCTGCCTCCTCATAAGTTTCTGCTAAAGTGGGTTTGGCCTTTATTTTGGCAAACATGGCCAGCTCGGGTCCTAAATCCAAAGTATAATATTTGATCAGGACTTTATCTGAAGGTCTGTCAACTTCAGAAAAATTCTTTAGGTATGCTGCAAATCTTTGAGTGAAGCTATGCACCTTCTCTTTTCTCTCTTTCTTTAAAGCACATAGTCCTTTCATGAGGGCTGCATGAGTCTTTTGGATCGCATACTTACTTCTAAATATCCTTTCGAAGGTATCCCAATCAGGAATAGAGTTCACAAGCAAACCAAAATACCATGATGTTCCATCTCCTTTAAGGGTGTGTGGGAATAGTCTGCAAACTACATCTTCATACTCCCTAGCCCTTAACCCTTCTATTTCCAAATAAAAACTTTGCAAGTGGTCATATACTAGTATATTTTCACTTGGGTCGAATTTGGGCAGCATATTTTCAAAGGCTTGAGGTAAATCATGTAACGGAGGTGTCAGGTTTAAAGGTGATCTGGCTCTCCATGAAGGTGGTGGATTCGGTGGGTTGGGTGGTTGATTGGCGTTTACACCTACCATGAGTCTGGGTGGAGAGTGAGGAGGTGAGAAAATAGGAGTGTGAGCAGGAGAACTGTGAGGAGTATCTAGGCCTTCTTGATTCAAAGGCAGTACAACTTCCTATAGGGTTGTTTCTACAAGCTCTTCCCAATCCTCAACCAGCACTGAGTCTTCCAATATGGGACGATATTTACTTTTATATTCTCTTCTGGGCAATTCAGGGATGATCGACAATCCTTCGATCTTCTGCACGTATGCCCTAGTGTGTCTTCTCAGATTATTAACAACCTTGTTGTCAACAGAAAACAAATGTTCTCTACCCCTTTCTTCCGGAATTGGATTATGAAGCCCACTGCTTTTTGAACTGTTACCGGTGGAATAGTCTCAGGAAAATAGTTTTCCTCGGCCAGCTACGCACTGGCGGCCCTCCTTCTAGTGCTAAAACTGTTGGGGCTTGGAAATTCGCAGGCAACAACAGCAAGGGATTCTCCCCAGTCAACGTTCCCAACTAGCCCATGACTGTTTGGTATAGGGAATCCGTCCGGTTTGTGGTTCGGCTACCATAGGTCAAGTAACAAAAAATAAAGGTTTTATCGGTTGCGGCCCGGTCCACCGTGTGTATTTTTCATATTTTTTGAATTAAAGTATGATATGCACGTGCCTAATTAACCATAGAGGGTGATAAAGGATGCAAGGAGTAGTCACAATGTGATGCGCAGGTTCTTACCTCTCATCTTAGAACTCACTGAGCATCTAAATCACATATGCAATAATAAAGTAAAACTATCTATCTATCTATCTATCTATCTATCCCCGGGGAGCCAAATTGTAACTTATTTATGAGTAATGTGTATTGTGCATGTATTATAAAGAGAAATTACAGATAGCTGATATTCCTTCCTACAACACATGAACGATTAAAGATATTTAGACAATCAGATAGCCAATTGTTTATGAACAACATGCATTACTCATGGTGGTAATTTCATAGAATAAACCAGAAATCATTCAAACAAGAACATAGGCTCTAAGAGTTAGAACGATCTCATAGTTAATCGACAAAAACTAGAAAAACAAAATAGTTCATCTTTCACCAATCCATAGCATAGCATTTGAACGTCCCACCAAACTTTCTCCGACAGGAAAACAATAATTCTTTATTGCAAAATAAAGTAGTTCTTCTTACAATATCTCTTTACATGTCTAACTGGGAAAAATCCCCTATCAATTCTAACTTTCAAATATTTAAACTAATAGTTGACCGCTTGGGATGCCCTCCCAAATACGTGACCTTTCGGTCTCTCGAAACATTTCAGATCCCTACTTTTATCTTTTCTATGTGCACTCATGATCCGTTTAGTAACTGAAATCTTTCAGGTCTGCGCCTTTGTCACTACTGATCTTTTCCTTCTGCTTCGCTTGTCCTCCTTACAATCCTGCCAGTTTCAGTTCGATCTTTGTCAAAACTGTCCAACTATGCCTTCGCGCCATGGTCATCTCAATAGTCCCTTGAGTCCACCTGTAATAAATCAATGTGCATCATTCATTTTGATTGCATTCTAAAACAAAACGTCAAATTATATCAACCAAAACAACTACTCAACAAGAAAGATCATGTGCATGACTGTTATAAGAACTTTCACAAATGCCAACGCCACCACCTCATCCACCTACGGGTTTTGAAAGAAATCTCTGATGATGGAAAATGAAGAACTCATCGGCAGCTTAAGATGCTAACCTTGGCAGGGTAAACTCATTCACAGCCGCATAAGCGGGTCTTAACAGGAGACAGGTACCGCGGAAACACGTAGACCTATCGGAGTCGGAAGAGTTATGACCTAAGCTGTGGGCAGGAAAAATTCCAATTGGAAATCGGAAAGACATATACATTGGAAGCCAAGTGCTTTGCACAGCCACAGCGGTGAAAGAGAAAAGGCTACAGACATGTGACACGCATCGGCGGGCGGAGCGTTTTTCATTTCGAGTAGCTAGCTGGTTTGGGAGCCGTAACGGTGGAAGAGAAAAGGGTTATAAACATGCAACTAGAAGACTGACACGCATCGGCGGATGGAGTGCTTACACATCAGGTGCTTAGCTGATTTGGGAGCCACAACGGCGGAAGAGAAACAGACAACAACCTCTGGTCAGATGAAAATGATAAGTGTTTTAAAAATTTAAAAATTTGGCAACGATTGAAACTGTTTCACCTCCAAAACAACGTTATTCAAAGAACATTTGACCCGATTCATCTTTGACTAACAAAAACCAAAATCTAACATCGACGACCCGCAACAATTTCAAACACAAGCAATTTCTGAAACAGGACAAGAGTTCATCTTCGAAAATCATCCAAAATTAAAGCATGACCAAAAATTCATGGCTCCAATTGACTCAACGCAGCATTAAAATCATAAAGGGGGGTCCAAAATTTAAAAGAATTTGGGGAGAACAGTTGTAGCTGCAACACACCCCCTCCTCTCTCTCTCTGTGTCTCTCTCTCTCTTCCCTCAATATTCTCACTAACTCATGTTATTTCACCCTCTTCCCACCAACTCTTCCTTACTCATAGTAACCCATGCCCCTCTCTCTCTCTCTCTCTCTCTCCCTCCCTCCCCCATAAATCTTACTAACCCCTTCTCTAATCTCTCTCACTCCCCAACTCATCCAACTACAGCTAACCCCCACCCCTATATATTCCCCAAACCTCTCTCTCTCTCTCTCTCTCTCTGTCTGTCTCTCTCTCTCTCTCTC
>LPNX010282743.1:345096-436961 GCA_001517045.1 Pseudotsuga menziesii
TAATAAGTTTTGCAATCAAACTACTCTAATTTTATAGAAAAATCCCTCTAGTTTTTAGATTTACACTTTTTTCACTCAATTAATGTGAATAGTCTCTTATTTCAAAACTAGAATTAGAGTTAATCAATCATAATTGGAATATATAAGAGCATTTATTTGAAACCCATATCTATCAAAAGTTGATATAGAACAAAGTACAATCATATATAAAGAACAAGATCCATGAGGTGGCAATGTCCTCGACATTGCATCCATGATAGTTCGTGATTTACAATTGCCTATGGAAAAAATTAAAACTCAATAAAAATAGATTAAATTTTGTTATAGCCTACTTAAAACTCAATAAAAATATAATAAATGTGGCTATAGCTTAGTTAGGCATCCTTTTCAAGATGGTAGAGATTTGACTACTTAGAAGACTCTAGACCAAAGTTCTATTTCAATGGATCCAAACTGAGGATAAGATTTACTAGCTTTGGGAGAAATAAATTAACAATAGGTGTTTCTATAAGATGAATGACAAGAATCTATTAGCAAAGAAGAGAGCATTTTGCATGAGGCCACTAGTAATTGTCTAGCAACATCATTCACCCGTCACCTTTTAATGTAAAACCTATTGTTTTTCAAGGATGCTTTTCTTTTAGGTTTTCCTTTCCATAGATTTTGTGTTAGAGGAAAACCTCAAATTCAAGTATATTTCCAAATGTAACACAATAATAATCATAAAAAACTTCAAATCCACATAAATGGTTAAGCCAAGAAAGATGATTTTAAATGCCACATAATCACTAAGTTCAAGGTCTTCACAATAAGTGATAATTGTTAACAATCTAACTACAACAAAGAATTTTGTGGTTGTTAGTTGTGCATGAGTTGTGTGTATATGATCATGTCTCTAGTGTGCATAGATTAAATGTCTCACATATGTGCATGGCTATAGTGTGGCTAAACCACAGTCAAGAATTATATCAATTCCAACAACCAATTTTGTCACATAATCATCAAATTACTATGAATCTATTAAACTATTATAAATCTTTTAAATTTGAGATAAATTAAATTTTATACAAAATAACAAGGGTTGCAGAAATGATGAGGAAATGGAGCAGCCAACGACAGGACATAAAATTCAACAAAAACATGATCATCCATGACGAATTATTTGTGAGATAAGAAATTTTCTATAAAAACAAATTTAATAAAAAGAATTATAACTATACCAAACATTATTTGTGAGATAAATAATTTTCCATAAAAATAAATTTAATAAAAAAAATTATAACTATACCAAATATTACTAGATGAAAAAAAATTAACGAACATTATAAATGAAAAAAAAATTAAAAATAGTATGGTGATATTAATATGTTTTAACCACAACCACAAGACATACACAAAACGGAAGACGTGGGGTAGGTGCATATAGATGACATGTTTCGAATCTAGATACTCTACTGAGCCCACATACGTGGTGTTCCACAAATTATCCTTGTTGTCGCACAGGTGGTAGGAAATGTGTCGATCCATTTCATTCCCTTTATTTACATTCCTTTAGACACTTCTGATACATTCGCCGAATCGCTCTGAATTCAACTGTGAATTTTGTTGAGAGGAAAGCAAGAAAGGAAGTAATATTTGGGACTATTCTGCTTCAATGGCACATTCAAAATATCCCTTGGTAGTAGAAAGACTGATAGGGGATGTTATGGATATGTTCATGCCTTCTATGGACATGGTGGTTTACTATGGATCCAAGCAGGTCAGTAATGGCTATGAAATCAAGCCCTATGTATCTGTGGACCACCCAAATGTGCAAATAGCAGGTTGGCATTTCGATGATAGTCTCTATACTCTCGTACCCATTTTATGAATAATTAATTCCAGCATTCCCCAAATTTTCTTTCACATAATGAATATATAGTTTTGTTATCTTTATCAGCTTTCAAACATGGGTTTTCTTCTCTGAATTCATGCATTTACATTAATCAGGTAATGGAAGATCTAGATGCTCCTAGCCCTAGCAAACTGAACATGTGGGAATGGGTTCATTGGTATAATTCATTCGCTCCATTATCCTCTCGTCAATTTATACACACAATACACAAAAAGAGATCATGTAATGAGAAAGATTGTAAGGTAGAGATCCTGTAATGAGAAATATTGTAAGGTAGAGATCCTAGGGTTCATATATATATCCATTTTTAGTTTCTTGAATTTGATATATCAGCCATTTGTTTTTCAATTTTCCTGAAATTAATATATCGGCCATTTGAGTTAAGCCATATATGCATGCTCAAGCTTCACAACCTCTGAAAGTTCTTTAAATTCTCAACTACATATTAGACTAGATGTACACACAACCTTTGGTAGTTCTTTAAATTCTCAACTACATATTAGAATAGATGTACACAAGTTTTTTACCTCGGTATTTATTCAAGAACAACCATCCCTTAAAAGAATGTAAAACCCAAGGTCAAAATTGTAAATCAATATCATGTTCCTTCTTCAGATCTATCTAAAACCCAAAACGCATATAGAAATTAATTTCTAAATTGGGTTCCTACTTATTTCAGTGTTTCAAAGTATACACTAACTGGATCCTCAAATATCATGAAATCTACTCGACAGAGGATGAAGTTCGATCCTCAAATATCATGAAATCTACTTGACAGAGAATGAAATTCAGAATATGGGTTTTACTTCCAATTCAAATGTGTTCAATATTTATTAACATAAGGTAGAATCATATATACAAATGGGAATTCTCAGAAACCATAGGCCCATTGTTTCAAGGAATTATTGACATAAAGAAGAAATCCATCCATGGTAAAATTTTAAAAACAGAGAAGACAAATCCATTCGTGGAAAAATTTCCAAAACATAAGAGTTTAAAGTCATCTTATTAAGCATTCTTATTGTAAAATAACTCTAATAATCTTATTGTAAAATTAGAACTTAATACCAGCTATTGGAATTCACTGCCTTTAAGCGAAAAAAATGCATATTGTAGTCTAAACTATCTGTGACAATGGCGCCACCATCCTTCACATTAGTGCTGCAACAAGAAAGGATGGTCCTTTTTCAACAACCTAGAATATAAAGATGACGTTAAGAAATTCAAATTTCTAGGACCGTGAGTTTTAGAGTTACTGTGGAATTGGTAATTCTATTGAAGTGCAAAATTTTCCTTCAAATGAATATGCAACCATTCCCATATGAAAATTTGACTAATATTCTCCAAGAAAACCTAATGCAAGTACCATGCAAATGCAAAATGCAAACAATGCATAATGATGCAAAAAGCAAATGTTTTTGTATTTTTTGAATTAAATGAGATAAAAAAGCAAAAGTATGACTCTACAACCCTCAGACTCTGCAAGCACTACTAGACAACACCCAAGCAAAGCACCAAGGTAAAAGAGACCTAATGCACTAATCCCAAAACAAAAAATAGAAAATGAAATGAAAAGAACATTTTCAAAAATTTAAACTAACAAGGTGTCTCTGGTCAGAAACAGGGATGTATATAGACTCCAGAAACATCCAATAAGACTCAACAATCATCCAAACTCACCCAGCAACACTTAATCTTCCCCTAAATGCCAAAAATCAGGGCATACGTGACTGTTCTCAATAAATCTGTGTATATACATGGCTATTCTAGGAAAACCCATGTGTACACGCAACTATGAAAGAAAATCCCCCATACAGGAAGAAAAGAGAGATAAAAAGAAGGAAAACAGACAAGCTGAGACAAAATTTACTCCTGTAAGACACTACTGGGAAAACATGCCCCCAGAATCGACTCAGAAATAGAGAAATCATAGCAATTCAAGAACATTGAATGCCGACAAAATCCCCAAAGGAAATGACTAGGAAGTCCCCAGTATGGTCGCCAATTTTGTTATGGAGAAAACTTCCTATTGCTTGGGGTGTACCAAAATAGACACAGAAACCATAGAAATCAATCCCTTCCCAATATGCAAGAGAAATAAAACATCTAACACTAAAGAATCTTGAAACATACCTTATTTTGGATGGTTGATGTAGATTCCCATTGAGCTTTTTCCAATCCCGCTTGTGTTAACAATTTTCTCTCTCAACAACAACAAACAAGACAAGCATGCTATATAATGGTGTTAGACCTACTCTAGCATATATAATCAATAATGTATAAGAAATTAAAAGCATCCATGGATTCAATATTCATTTAAATGCACATCATTGGATAGTAAAAGATACTTCTATTAACATAAATTAGAGATTACATGAATGACAACCTGTGTCGGCACGTCTGCAATCCCGAGAAACTGAGTCCTCCACCTAGGCCTCCACCACCTCAATCCTCCATCTCTTGATAGAAAGATCACAAGAAAAATCAAGCTTGGGAAGAACACCAAGTGCTCTAAGGGACAAAGGGATGCAGACTCAAGTATAAGAAAGCTACGACAATAATGGACTATAGTTTCCTTGCTCTTCAATTCTCCCCCTTCAATGTATCCAAAGGGTTCCTTATATATTGCTTCACTGGGTTAATGGGAGGTCAAATCCAAGCGATCTCGAGGCATATGGAAGGCCAGGAGACAAGTGACTCGGATCCACATTAAGGAAAACTCCAAAAATATTTGTCCTTTTGCACACATCCTGATGTACATGGGTTTAAGGGTTATATCTACATGTATACGCGAGAAAGGGTTTAAAATTCATGTACAACAAATAATGAGTGTTTTTATGGATGATCTTGGAAACATCAAAGGTATAAAAGTGGTCCATGGGGTCCAAAGAGTCTGCAGAGGGACATGGAAGGCCATAAATGTGTGATCTACCATGTGTGGTAAAATCAGCTGTAACAGCGTGCACACATATCATAATATCATAATCAGTACAAAAAGAGAATCTCCAAAGGATTTAGCATCATACATATAATACATAAATTCCCCATGCTAAAATGTGTTAGGAGGAAACACCACATGTTGTTAATATAACTCTGATTCCTATGACTTTGTCTCCTCCTCAGTATCCTCCTCCTCATCTGATCTATCCTCGTCCATCGCCACATCTCAATGTGTTTCCGCTATCACATACTCAACACCCACCGTGATCCTACTCATCATAGATATCCACTTAGGAGGGGATCAGTAGCATGGGGTGATTAAGGCTTCGTCCAAATACTACCACCCATCGTCGATGAATCCCTCCAATAACCTCTCCACTTCTAGTCATAGTGAGTCTAAAGTGCACTACGTTTCCTCCTCTACCTATGAGCGGGTGGATCTAATCCCTCCACTCTACCCCTGTGTTGGTTGTATCCCATTGGAGGATGTGGTACCGCAAATGCACATGCACATAGTATGTCATCAATGTCAATCATAGGTATAATATAGCTACCACTATGTTAGTAAACCAATATGTATGATTAAAACCACAAATATTCATGTATACATACCATCTGGTTGACGCATCTCTGGATCTCCCTGGTCCATGCTTGCATGTGATAATCCTCATGGAGGATAAGAAGCTTCTGGCACTACATAAATAGATCCCAGGTGAAGAAATAACCTACTAGACCACTTCCCTCATGCATCATCATCTCGCACCACCTCCTCATACGAGGCTTCTGTGGTCCCCCTTGTTTATAGGCCTCCATTTGGCCAACGTCTTCTTTCATGAGCCACATAGTCATCTAACACCCGGTTTTCACGCTGTTCACATTAACGAATTTGGTTTTTCATGCTCTATCCACCTATAAGACTCACATATCATTCTCTCCCTATATTTTTTCAATCCATTTCTTGGACTTACCTCGATTTATGTGCCATCGAGAAATTTGAAAACCTTGTATATTGGCATGTTCACAAGCCCTCTGCTCCATCCATATTGAAAAATTGGAATTATTTTACCACCATTCACCATCCTGTAAAGAGGCCCCACTAGTGTTCCATTGTTATTTTTTATCCCTACCAGCCATGATCCCAACATCACCTTTTTTGGTACATTGAACACTTCCTCCTTGCTTGACTAGCCATTATGGAGTTTTTGTTAAGCTATTTTCTCACACCTTAAATAATGAAAATATTCTCGAGCACGCCAAATTCCTTTCACACTCATTAAATTTTTTTAAAGGGCATCTATGTGGCATCGTTCATCCATTTTTCAGATAGAAAATAACTGCCCTAGCACCTTCCAGCTAGGAACAACTCCCTTTGTATCATTTTATGATTTTTTGGACATTGGGACCGTAACTTACAAACACTATAACTTATGTGTATTTAATCTCTTTTTCATCCATCTCATAAAGAAAATATCATTGAGAAAACTTGGTTTCGTTCATGCTCATAAAATTATTTGAATGATCGTCCAACTAGTATAGGTTTAACCTTTTTCATCCTGGTTGGACTACTACGGAAAAGAAGTCTCTTTTCCCCTTTTAGCTGGGAGAAATATCCTTTGTACAATTTTATCCTTTTTTGGGCTTAGGAGACTATTGTATGAAAAAGAGACCCATTGGAGTCTTCTTCATGTTTTCAAATTCTCTAAACATGAAAACACCATCAAGCATTTATCGTCTTGGGATCAAAAAAAAATCCAAGAGAAAGTATCATACTGAGCATGCTTGTATCCCTTCTTCAATCTCCTTAAACTATGAAGAAGTCCCAACCAATGCCTTTTGGTGCCCACACATATTTCATATAGTCTCACATTATGGAAGCTTTCCCCCATCGGGTCGCCTTTGTTCAAATTTCTCTACGATGAATCTCCCTTGGATCCCATGGATATCACTTGTCCAGTTACTTCCCCGATTATCTCCCATTGCAGTCATCTCCTTAATTCCACAACTATGATTCCCTCCCCATGAGTCAGTTTCATCTACTACTAGTTCAGGCCTAACGTTATACACTAAACAAAGGAATTTTGATCCCTCGCACTCCCTTGCCCTTGTTCCCCTTTTAGTGTCTGAATCCCATTATTATTCCATATCTTTGCTTGTCCCCCTAGGTATTTTATCAAGGAAACATCATTTCCTTGGTAGTTTTAGGTCTCCCTTTGTCGATGTCAACAAATCTATTCCAAAGGATAAACCTAGAGTTCCATGTATCTTGGTTTCATCCACCTCATTGATGAGTTCCTTGGACCACTTGAAAGGAGTCATTAGTTCCTTCTGGGTTGATTATGTCTCACGTTCTTTCCTTTAGTTACATTATCGCACCATTGATATTTGTACATGGTACTGGTTCCTTCATTATTTGGACGAAGAACCCATTTGTCACCCGACCCTAAAACATTGGTGAGTCTCTTGAAGACCCATATAGTTTCATCTCCTTTGCAATATCCAAGATGTGTTTGCGACAATGTTTGGATGCCCCTCAGTATCATCCTCCTATATATCTACAACATCAATTGTCATTTGTTGTACCTCAAAGATTTTGACTATTAGTTGTCGATTCCATGTAGTTATGTACACACTCAGATTTAGCAGAGCATCAGTTATTGTGATATTGCATTCCAAGAGACTGCCATTGTTTCTATGTACCAGTTCTTCAAATCAGTATTTGTATTCAACCTCCTCTTGGGGCTACCAATATTTACTACCATTTATATGTATTGATCAATTCCCATTGCTTGAACAGTGATCCCCAATTTTATATTGATACATTGATACAAGCATGGGTATTCCTTCCTCGTCTATATATACGTCTGAGATTAAATGTACCTCATCCATTTTTTTAAAGTAATACAAATCAAAATCCACTACAGTCTGAATGAGGAGCCTCTGAATCTCCATGGTTCTCTCCAGTTTCTCCATTGTTGTCACCATTTCTCGCTTGATACTATGATGTTTGTTGGTCATATGATGAGATACTTCTCCCACACATTAGGGGGGAATCTGTTAACACAGAAAAATTTCCGCGTAGCTCTCTATGGTACACACCCTAATTACACATCATAATCCCACCATTATTCCCTCCATTTTGACCTTCACAACTAATTTCCACCCAAATTGGTCCAAAACATCATTATTCATTCCCTCATAAATACAAGGAAGATGTGCATTTATTAAAACATAACCCCCATTCTCCCAAAAAGGACCAAAAAACCCTAAAATGAGAATGGGTCAGAAACCAAGGAGAAATACCATGCACTATGAAAAACCATGGACCAATACCATGAGAAAGAAAATCTTGGATCATCCTATAAATACATTGTGAAGGTCTCCCCACAATATTTTTTACACTTTTTGTCAATCATATTTTCTCTCATACCTTTTACATTGCTCACCTTTATGCCACACCTTTCCACATTGTATGTTGAGTTTACTCCATACACTCCTTGATTTCTATTCCAACCATAGGTGGATAAAAGCAAAGAACCAGCTCATGGAAACCGTCTAACCACATCCTCAAATGGTTACAGTGGCCAACTTTTTAAAGGTATGTTGCATTTGTTTATTAAAAAATTAAAAAATCTAAAAATATTAGTTATTCTTTGTTTGTAAGTCAACGTTGAATTTTTTCCCTTGCACCATGAACTCTACCCTTATATCCCATTCATCTAAGGTAGTTTCTTTTGCACGTAGCTAGAGAGAAATCTACACTACACTTTGAAGCACCACTATAAACAAGACATGTGTCACATCCATGAGTGGCAATCTCTGTAAGAGACGATATCATCACATATTCTTCTTCACTTGAATAATATTCACTTTCTTTATTTTGAGTAGGTCCATCATCTTCTGTAACATGAGCATGATGTCTTTTATTCCTTCCTTTTCTGATCTGGTCCATTATTTGGGGACAAATTCTTGCAATATGTCCCATGTTTTGGTAGTTGTAGCATCGGAAATATCAATAATACATTTGATTCCTTTGACAATTATGAGAATTTGAAGAATTCTTTTAAGGATTAATTTTTTTTCTTATCTTTTCTTTCTTTGTATGAGTAGCTAGTGCTTGATCTTCATCATTACCCAACTTATCTTCTCTTGCTACTTGTCAAGCTTGTTCTTGAGTGCATTCTTCCCATAAAATGTTAAACTTTGTTATCTTCCTTCTAGAAAATGTTCCTTGAATAAATGATTTCCATGACCTTGGGAGACCATTCAATGCAGTCATCACTATTTCAGTTTCTTCAACTATGTATCCAATGGCTTCAACTTGTTATTTGATTTGGGATAATCTTGTGAAGTATGGTTGAATTGTTTCTATGTTCTGCATCTTCACATTATTGATCCTTGTTCTCAATATCATCTGCCAATTAATATTATTTCCTTCATATGATTTGGTAAAAGAATCAAGCATTTTATATGGGGTCTTGGAAGATGAGACACAAGGGATCAAATGATACTTCATAGAATCTTCTATGATTCTCGTTTCCCTAACCATGTTCTTCTTGTTCTTTTCCTTAGCTTCATATCCTTATGGATGTTGAAACTCTTCTTCAACATAATTTTCCAAGTCATTTTATTCTAGGATAAGGAGCATCCTATACTTCTATGTTTTGAAGTTATCAACCCTTTCAAGCTTCCAATCAACCTTAATGTTGTTTGTCATCTTACCAAATATGGTTCTGGAAACCCTAGCAAGAGGAGGGTCAAAAATCAATTTTCTTCAATGGAGGCACTAGAAATATGTTCCTCCGAAAGGAGAGTTGAACAAACCCTAGTTTTACTCAGATCTATGGACAGAACATGAAAAAAATGGAAGCCCTAGTTTCCCAATCCAATAGAAACTAGGTCAAAAATGAAAACTCTCGTATGAAATTTTCCTCCATAGGAAGATGCTCCCTCTTAGGGAAATTTCAAGGTTTCTAAGATCGATCTTGATCTATGGATGGAAAAGATAGAACTAATGACATCTAATCTCTGGTAGTTACAGTTGTTGCAGTTGTTACGACTATTGCAATGAAGTCTTTCAGGATTGCTCTGATGCCATGTTAGAATTTTGACTTACAAGAAATTAAATGTTATACTTTCATTCATTTAGCATATCACATCATAATATTTGCATGCATGAGGATTACTGAAAGAAATACATTCAACAATAAGCATAAAGAATCAAAGGTTTATCTTGGGAAAACCCTCTCATCTGAAAAACCCATCAGAACTTCTTAGTATGGATTCCTCAACCAAGTACAATGTCATAGTGTTAACAAGAAGCTTCTAGTAAAACCCTGGAACAAGATATAGATGTATTCCAAGTCTTCTATAGCCAAAAAGAATCTTCTTTTTAGCTGGAGTGAACCTCTTCTTCATGTAGGAGCGAACTTGCTTGTTGTGAGTGTGTGTCAAATGAAGAGGGCATCCCCTCTATTTATACTTGTTTTGTGGGTGATTTTTCCTTACATGGACGACTTGTGTTTTTGTGAGGATAAAATATAATATCGCTTTATTTCTTGAGTGAACATTACAATATAATATAACATTGTACTTTTTAGGATTTTACATGACAAATAATAGATCAATTGACTTATTCAATCTAATATTATTTCGTCATATAAAAGTTTATTTTTTGTATGATATTACTATATTTTATTTATTTATTTAAACATTAACTAATAATACACAATATTTACAACCTATTTCAAATCTTTTTGAATCTGATTTATGGCCCATTGTTTTGGTAACCTATAATAAATTTGCTTATATAGAAAAATTATCATAATTTAACAAAACCATAAACAATAAATCACACCCAAATCATGTTAACCTGATTACTATTTGGATTTCGATAACACAAGGTAAATTTTCCCATAACATTTGATGCCATAGGAAAATTTATTACGAGTTACCCAAACAATAGGCCATAAATCACGTTATTCCAAAAATAATTGAAAGATAGATAAAATTAATCTTTTAAATGTTAAGAGTTTGTTGCTATCAATATTATATTATTAACATGATCATAAATAAAGGTTTTACATGAATAAATTTAATTCCATATTGGAATATATATAATATACAAATCAAATATTAAATTGTAATTTTTTTTATTAAATATAGTTAATTAAAATTAAATCTAAGTTTTTGTTAAATTAGAACGGCAAAAAAAGTTAAATTTAAAAATTATTATAAATTTATTTTAAATGAATAATTATTTAATTAAAAAAATAATATTTTCTTGAATAGCTCAATCAAGTTTTTTGAGAGGTAATAGATAAGAGAAACTCTCCATCAAGCTTCTTTTCATGTTCATGGCCTCCTCTTGCCAAAAATTATTACCATCTCCATGGAACGCCCTAAAGTTAGAAGAGCAAAAATATTAGAATGAAATTTAAGAGAAAATATAGATAAATAAAGCTAACTAAAAGCCTCTAAAAAAAAGTAAATAGCTATAGACAAAATGGAAAGAGCATCCTCCCATCAAACACATCATGACAATGATCTAAAGAAAAATTAAATGGTTGTAAAAAAATAACAAACGACTTAATTAATCCAATTCTTTGGACTAAACTATGTACATGGTGCATCATAGGAAACTAATGCACTTCCCATTAAAGGTATAGTTTGCCAATGCCATAGCCATTACAAATAGGAACCTAACCTACTCTACATCAAATTTACATAAACAAAACTACCTACCAATAATGTGGAATTCACTAGGGTCAATGATGTCAAGAGTAACCTATGCTTACACCTATGATATTTGAGGCTCTCCCACAATGCTATGTAGAAGATCAAGAAATTACAGAAACATATCCCATACCCTAGATAACCCACTAATGAAACAATCATCATTTGTGGATTGATAGCATGGATTAGGATCAACCTTGAATATATACTTACCATGACCTCAACAAAAGATCAACTACATGAACAATATTTTTTCTTCTTAAGGGATGTATCCTCCATATAAAACTTGAGGACACCAACAATTCTGAAAATGATACAAGTTTTCCATGTTTTCTCCTTTTTAGAGAGGTTTTCTTATGACTGATAATACTTATGGGTACGAGGATCATTATGTTAGTCCTAAATACAAGTCTTCCTCTCAAGTTAGGTCTCCTTGTTTTCTCCTTCGAGGGAGGGGATTATTTTGGCAAAATAGTTAATTATCTGATCTCTGTACTCTATAGTTTCTATTAATATATAGAAAAAAAAAGATACAAGTTCGTGATGTAATAGTGTGATGATACAAATCCTTTCCATTCTCTCGTTCTCTTCAGTTAACATCAAATTTTTATTATATGAGTGCATAAACACAAACATGTATAGATATATAACATTAAAAAAATCTAGAGCAAATGGCCATTTTTCTTATTAAAAAATGATTTTTTTTACATATTATGTAAAACACTAATGCACCTTTAAACAAAAATGTGTTATTCACCAAGATAAATAATAACATCCCCATTGTAAATAGTGTTCCTTACAAAATCTTACTGCATTGAAAATATAGATATGGTTTTTTATATTATTATCTATTCACCATTTTTTAAGCACATTGAAACCTACTAGTGGGCCTTGTACTCATAAACTACAAATAACACGTCCATAACATGAAAACCACACATATACAAATTTCAAAACTTTAATCTTTACAAAGGATTGATTGTGTTCTTATTATGTATGATATCATCGGTAACAACACATCTACAGAACCAACAAGTGCAATAAATTTTATAACTAAACTTCTCAATATTGGATTTATAATATTTAGAAGCATCGTTAATGATGTTTCTATATATTATAGAACCAAAAATGGAAGTTTTTTTTATGTTTTATTAGTTCTTTCAAGATCGATAGGATGCTATCTGTCTCCAATCTTATGGAAAAAGAATTCAAAAATCAGACAGAGGTCAATAAAAAGACTAGGGTTATGAAGGAGATACAATTTTATGGTGTTGATGGATATTTTTATGGGGCAGACAAAGATGGTTTGTGTGCTACTCGTTTGTTTATAAATATAATTTCAAACTTTATTATGGTGATGGAACTAATGTGGAGGTTGAATTGCTGGCTCTTTGATGTTTGTGCAAAGTTGCTTCAATTTTTGGAATTGTGACTTTACATATTTTTGGTTTTGGTGATTCCAAATTCACCATTAAATGGAGAAAGATGACTTTAATTTTAAAATGATTGAACTTATGCCTTAGTGCAACATGATTAGTAAAAAAGCTTAATTTATTCTCACATATCATATTCCAGCATATCTACAGGGAGCAAAATTAGCTGGCAAATGAACTTTCAAAATCAACATTGGAAGGGAGGAAAGAAATACTTTTATCCAAAGAACTTGAGGAAAATACTCATGTTGGTTCCATGTTGGTTCCTGTTCAATCAACATTTTTTACTTCTAAATTCAACATAATATGATTTTCATTGTTATTTTGGGCCTGTTTTTGTTGGAGTTTTTATGTCAAGTTTGAAGCCTGCAAGTTCTGTATATGATAAATAGTTTTAATATCGTATTTATATCTTAGTATATGTATTTCTGGATCCTCAATCTTAAGAAGAGTAAGTATTTTTTTTTTGAAATGAACAGTCATGTATCATAAAACTGTGTTTTGAGAGTATTATAATTTTTTATTCATTAATGAATAACAAAAGTATGTTTTTCTTTGCTGAAAAAAAGTCCATAGATACACCTGTTAAATTTAAATATAGAATAAGTCAACAATGCATTTATAATTTTGCTAAGTGGCACAACAATGAAAACGTATACTATAGAAAGCATCGAAGATTGTGATTGTTTTTAATTATTTTCTTTTATTAGTGCACTCCATGTGAATCTGCATATAATAAGGTACTTGTATAAATTATATTGCGACCTTTAATGTCTATGAAGACATCATTATTAGTCCCCGTCATCGGCTAGCAGGGACTCTATGAACGACCTTGCAGTCGTTTTCAATTAACTTGCACGCAAAACAAAACAAAATATGAAGTATTTTTCCAAAGTTTGCATTCAAACGAATTCAAAGCCGCTTTTTCCACCTATCAACGATATTGATCGCTTTATTGAGGCCGCTTTCTCCATCAATCGGTAACCTTGGCCGCTTTCTCCACCAATCAAACACTTAAAGTTCTTATTTGGCCTCATAACAAGGTAGCCCATTCATTTTTTCTAACAAAAATTATGATAAAGTGAGCTTCTTACTTACAACTTTATAAAACCAAGTAATGTTAGAAGTATCTAGCATTACTTCTAACATTTACTGTTAGACTTCTATGCAGCAAAGAACATAGGTTTGCACTATCATGGCAAGTGTCTTTTTGACATGACACATGTTTCATTGACGTGTATTGCATGCACCGCTTGGTCGATTTTTTTAAGAAATTGGAATTAGATTCTCTGCGTTGATTGCACGGTGCATGGAAACTTTCAACATTGTACTGAATATAATTTATGTGGGGCTTCATGTTTAGAATTTATCAGCAGGGAGCTGTGAGTGACATTATGTTTACGATTCTCATAGCTTACTCCCCATTCACAGCTGCCTAAAATCTAAGCTTTACAACTTTAAATAAGTTTTCAATTCCAGAGGATTCTGGCATTTTGCTAATGTAAATTAGGTCTGGCCATCTTAGGTTTCCAGTAAGATTCTCTGGCATTCAGAAAGAAGAACATGCGTGGCTGCTCAGCACATTGCATTTATCATTGACAGGAAAGAGCAAAGGGATTAAAAATTTCAGTAGTGTCATGGAATACGAAAGTTTATGTGACAGATTGTCACAACTAAAATTGTAAATAATACTTATTTGAAACAAGGTTACCAAAAACTGAAACAGGAATTTAGTCCAAAAGATAAATCGATGGATTTTCGTGATGAACTCAAAACCGATGGATTTGTTAATATCGTCTACTGTTGTTTTTGGTTTTTGGGATAAGCAAGCTGGATCAAGCGTGAGCATGGCCAAAGGTTCTTATACGAATAATTCGAGAGGGACGGAAGCCTTGATTCTCTAGACAGTTCCTTGAAGTAAGCATAAAATCTATTAAACCTAAAGCGGTGCTGATCCTCACACATTGAATCAGTGATATACAAAAGTGAATACTTAACATAGAGTCCGCAATTAATTTATTGCAAATATTAATGCAATAACCAGCTTCTTTTCATGTACATATTGGTCATGAGGTATAATACATCTTCATACTCCATTGGTACCCTGCATGGCACTTTTTCCCAATATAATCAACATACGCCAATGTGAAGGATTGAAAAAATATCTTTTATTCATTTGTGGTACGGTCATTGAATTGCATTCTTGTGTTTTTCAAGAATAATTTACACCTTAGTAACCAAATATTTACTTCTTTGCCAAATCAAAAACTAATAGTGAACATAAAAAAGTTTACAGAGTTCATTACTTTAGATCTAGATTTTGTTCGTAAATTTATTAGGTAAATTCTATTTCTATTTTCTTACAATGAGAATCCATTCAAAATTTTCAACAATGATGAGGAAATGTTTTCTTATATTTAAAACCAGTCAAAATTTTCAAGAATGGTTATCTTTAATTTAGCTTGAAAATTCATACAATATGAAGAATTCAATTACATAACCATTGGCAATTTTGAAAATTTATACACTATAAAAAAATTCAATTAGATTAATAAGTTGTGAATATTCTATTCATTATATTACATAAAATTCAATTATTTCTTCAATTAGATTAATAAGTCCTCAATATTCTATTCATTATATTACATAAAATTCAACTATTTCTTGTAATTAAAATAGAGATTTTTGAAAATATGTGTAATTCTAATACAACAAAAAGAGTTAAGTGTATACCATTTTACTATATCTTAGGGATAATGTCAAATTATTGTACACATTAGATGATGTATACCATTCTATCAAGCCTAGTGGCAAATTATTGTATATATGATCATCAAATGTAAATTTTAGTATTTAAGTTGTTAAATGCTAATTACTTTTAATAATTTATTATTATGATTTAGCAGCATGGAGGAATTGCCAATTACATTTGAAATTTCATATTGTGAATCTCATTTTAGGTTAAACTAGTTCCATTCATTAATAGTTAGTTGCATACTTTCAACCATTAAGGAGTGTGCATTTGCATTGAACTATTATTTTTCTTATCATTTAAGATGCAAGCATCTAGTTCAATATATCTTTTAGTTTATCTTGGACCCATTGTAAAGTCTATGATAAGGGTTTTTGCTAAGTGAAAAAACAATCTATTAGAAGTTATTATTATTTTATCATTTTGTAGTAGAACAATTTTTCTAGCTCTTCTCCATCAACCCACCACGAGTGATTGTTTGGGGTAAAATGGAAAACCCTACAGTGTCTCTAAATCTAAACCATATTTTCATTTATTTCATCCTTACAAAATTATTGTCTCTATATTCCACTTTAACCATTATTCAAACCTTAATACTTATTATAATCCTCGTAATTCTATATGTGTTTTCAACTGAACCTGTTCTTTATAATGTTGATCAAACTCCAATTTCGTGTCACCGCCCACGATTGAAACCAACCTAGATCCAGATCCTAGGCTCTATCAAGTGGCGAGAAGGATCAAATGTCCCGAGGTGCAAACCTCTTCTTAGGTATTGCACTCAAGGAGGTTTGCACCTCGAGAGCTTTGATCCGTTTCGACGCTTGATAGAGCCTAGGATTTGTATCTAGGCTAGTTGTATTCTACCTTTGACTCGTTGATAGTAAGACACATTGATTCTCTCCTACAACAGTCACGTGGGCCAACCGTTGTAGGAGACACCTGGTAACGAAACTATAATTAGAGTAGAGGAAAGGACACGTGGGTCTCAATTCACGAGGTAGGTAAATTCCCAAGGTGGTGAGCATCAATCTAACCCCGTAGGTAGTTGGGATGTCTAATCATGGTTACGATCTACAAATCCAAAGGTTAATGGCACCCAAGATGAATTCAATGCACAACTCTCACCCATGTGTGCATGTGCATGGTTTAATGAAGCCAACCAGGAACAATATGGAGCTCAATGAACTCAAGAAAACTGGCTTGATTATCTTCCTTGTGCTATTGGTCTTCTCCTCCATAAACCAGGTAGTTGAACAATGAGCAAAAATGCAAAGGAAAAGAGGCAAACCAAGGAGAGGTAGCACTGGGTGGGGAAAGGATAATCTGGGAGGAAGGTTAACTTGGAAGAAATGGATGGATATGACTCATAGGCATCAATGTCAATAATATGCATGATTAACGACTGGGAGTCCCACGTCGTCTCTAAACACCTGGATTTGGGAAGAAATGGTGGAAAAATCAACCACTATTGGATGATCAAGAAGATTCAATGGCGATGCTAATGCAAGACTTGAATAATAAATTGAGTGGAGCTAGAGATATGGTGCAGAGTATAAGGATTTGCATGAACTAGCCTAACAAGAAATTGAACAACTTGGAAGCAAAGTTCAGTTAGCGACACTACACCATTGCTCGCAATGACGAAGATATGGTTGGTGGCAAGAATGTGGATCGAAAAGGTATGGATGGTGAAAGGTCCATGGACCCAATCGGAGAACTAGGACAACACCCAGAAAAAATGTTGATGGCAGCTTGACCCCAACATACGAAACGGGTCTAAGAGCAACCCAACAGTGATAAAGCCTTGCAACCTCTTCTGGAGCTGTAACCGACTAGTAATCCCCACCACACATGTGGACCATATCCCATACTAGAGCAAGCACTCGAAGAAACAAATGGGGAAGTTACAACCTAAACTCTCCACGACCATCACTGGTTCACTTTTTGTCTTAAAAAAACTTTTTCTCTCTCTGATCTACATCTACTTTTTTTTTTGTCAATTCACAGTCTTAATTACCTATTTTGTAACATGTTGATCGAGGGGTATGACTCTAGGAAGGGTTTTCTATTAATTTTGAAAAACAAAACAAGAATTCTAAATTTTTTGAATGACTCGGCGGGTGGCCAAATAGTATCAGGCCCCCATAGAATGATTTTGGTACTATGTACTCTGTTTTTTCTACCTCTATTAATATGAAATCTCCTACAACTTACAAAAAAATTAAAAAACTTCGCAAAAAATTATATCTTCCCAACTCTGCTATAAATAGACAGGGGGGAGGGGGCGGGGGTGTTAGGGAAGTTTCTACAAAAAAACCTTTGATAGAAGGTGTTTCACCTGTAGTGCATGGACTATTTAGGTTTCTCAAGTGGTTTTTCATCATTTTATAGATTTTTGGGAGTGGATTGACATTATAGGGATCAATAATTAGAAGCATTGTGACAATGAGATTTGTGGTTGGGACACTAGAAACTAGGTCAATATAATACACTATGGATATGGTTAGGGTTAGTAGTGTATTGTGCCAATATAATGTTAAAAGAAGAATAAATAGTAGGAAGAAAAGGTTTTTTCTCAATTTTATGTTCGACTACAAGGACACAAAAGATGGCCCGATCTAAAGTGTTTCTCTCAAATAAATATACTCTATGCCCAAAAATCACTAACATGCCATAATTATTTTTTACAATAAGCATATGCTCAAAATCTATGATATTGAGTTAGATTTTGATCTTAGTAAAAATCATAATATATTGTCAGACTTTGGTCTAGGGATTGTCATAGCTACAACCATTTTCACATCAAATTTTGTAGGCATCTTGGAGGATAAAAATGTTCTATTATGGTGAAGAATAATGAACCCTAGGTGGTGATGCATATAGAATTGGAATTGATTGGATTTCTTTCATTAAGTTCAACTAATATCTAGATGTTTAGTATGAGAGGGCTACCATGTTTTTCCCAAAACTTTTAAGTGGTTGGTTATGAGAAGAAAAAAAATGCTCTTCATTAATTCATGGATCAACCTTGAAATGTCTTATTAGGTTGCATATGCATGAACCTAGCAATTTACCCTACATTTTCCCTCCATATTTGGGTAATGCAATGTGAGTATCTAGTTCAATTTGGAGGTGGGAACCCTAGCCTAGTGTATTAGGGCCTTTGTGACTATACTAGTGATGTCCCAAACTATGTTGGAGATAAGATATTTGTCTTCATTTAAAGAATGTTTGTAATGTAGAGGAATTTGGGGAAGAAAAGATGTTGCAAATACTAAGCACTACTTGAAGAGGGGGTTTGTAGTAGGAAGGAAACCTTAAAGAACTCATATGTTGTAAATACTATTGTTAGGTGGGATTTGGATCATATGTATATTGATACTATTACAACAAAATAATCCCTAGGAAAGAAGATGTATATGGTTTGTGTTGAAGAAGGATCTAGTTTGCAAGGCACAGTCCAAAAGTGAACTAAATAGATTAGATCTAAAGAGATGAAAAAACATTCAGAGAATACCTAAGAATTATGTTTTCTAGAGTTTTCACTTAAATGATATCCAAGTGGGATGACATTCTCCAAAAAAAATGAGACTCTAATAAGAATTGCATGTGGGGTGAGAGAGTGGCATAAAATACCTAACAATAAAAGTATACATGACTAAATTATAAGCTCCAATACAAATTAATGAATTTTTCTACTAGATCTTACAACTAAATCCCAAAATTAAAATATTAAATAAAAAAAATAAGCAATAGATCATTAAAAACTCTTCATTTTTTTCATTTAACCAATGACTTTTTATAGTTTTACAATGGATCCACTCAAGTTAATTGTCTAATTGAAAGAAGTAATAAACTAAATGAACACATCACAATGGATGCAAGAAAATATGAATAATGCATATGCATGTATCTTGAAGGTTAAAAGATACAATTAAGTGTTGATTAATATGGTTGGAAATTTCAAAAAGTTCCCTTAAAAGAGAGGTGCAATATTGGTAAGACATCCTTCTTGGTGAACGAACCCTCATGTTCCATGCCGTAATGATAATAGGTACATGGGATAAGGATATAACTAAATGGTTCCATATCCAAGTTGGCTCCTTCTTATAAGTAAGTCATCCTCAATTGTTATATAGCTACATAAAAGATTACTACATGGATGATCTGCCGAGGGTTTCGATGATCTGCCGAGGGTTTCGATGGACGGAATGAGCCTACCGGTTAATGATCTGCTAAGGGTTTTGATGATATGTTGAGGGTTTCAATGGAGGGACTAAACCTACCAATTTCTGCAGTGCTCCATTGTCTAGGCATCCTGCTCTATCCTACAGAACTTACCGTCTTATTTTTTGGTGTTGTGCTGACCTTCAGTGCATCTATCACCCTGCTCTCTGATGGGTTTTCAGACACATTGTGTGTTGTAATGAATCTGCCTTTCTATGGCTGCTTTTACGGGATTCTGACCACCTTTTTTACATCCTTGTTTCTGTATGGGTTTTTCATGGCAATGACTTTTTGAACCTTGGCCCTTATTCTTGACTTCTGCTGATGGTGGACTTGATGGTTGGATGGTCTCTCTAAACACATACAACTCTATACTCGCGGGAATAAATGATGCCTAGTCACTACATACTTCACGGGTCAATTATTCAGGTATTTATCCTATTTCCTGCACTGCTTGTATTTTTTTATGTTTTGGATGGTGGGTATTTTTGAACCCTGATATTTTCGGCTTTGGTGTCAGTATTCCTTCTGAAGACTTGTTGGGTATCAATGTAGCTCTGTCAGATGGCTTGGATGACCCCTTATCCACTATGGAGTCCACCCTCTTCGGAGGGTTAGTACCAACTATATAAAAAAAGTGGGAACTTCTAATTATTTACCTATTTTATGCACTTATTTAGTGTTTTTTACTAGCCATGGGTTTTGTCCCTATTTTATTCAACCCATCTAGGGTTTAATTTTTTTTTATCTGTCTTGTTTTGGTGTGGGTTCCTCCTTTCCCTTTTGGGCTCTTTACTATTTCCTAGGAGATGGAATCTCTGGAACTCTGCCCCCATGGGGACCCTCTGCTCCTCTTGACCACCCTTCTCAGTTCTCACAGCGTAGGAAAGCTAAACAACTTAAAGTGTTGGACTCGAAGTGCCGCTACGTGTTGGGTAAGGATATCATGATTGATAGGGTTTCTAAATTGTGTCGTCGTGCTCTGATCGGTCACCTATAATATTGCAGCCTAAATAAGGATGAGTGGGTAGGGTGGGCTACAATTAACTGGAAATCAATTTTGAACTATGTCCCAACTATCAGCCTCCTTACAAACCAATGGTTGGTTATTGTCTTCATTGAAGATGATGATGCAACCCATATACTTAAATATCTCTAGACTATGGATAAAGGTTCCTTGGAAGTCAGCCATTGGCACTCCAGGTTTGACCCACTCAAAGAAAGAGTGGTCAAACGCCATCTCCGGGTCATTTTTTCGGTCTTTCCCTTCCCCTTGTGGAACAGAGACTTTCTTGTTGGCTTGGAAAATATGTTAGGCCGCTTTGTTGCTCTGGAAAAATATTTCCATCTTTTATTCGATAAGCGCTTAGCCAAAGTACTTGTAGAACTAGATTTTGCGAGGGGACTTTTACCTGAGGTGGACATCAACTATGGGAGTTCGATTCTTATTCAACGTTTGGATTATCTTAATGTTCCTTTTCGTTGCAACTACTGTTCGGAGACTTGTCATCTTAGAGATAAATTTTCTTCTCTCTGTCATGGTCATTCCCTTAATATTGGCTTTGTAGACTCTGAAGCTCCACCTGAACCTCGGTCTGATATTACTTCTCCTCTTGTATCCTTCGGGCTTACCATTTCTCAGGAACTTTCACAGGATCCTCCTCTTGGAGGACCTATACTCAAATAACCTTTGGATCCTTCCTCCCTCCCAGATTATAACTCTAATGCTATCTTCAGTGAACTATCCCTGTCTGATCTATAGACTTTACAGGATTTAGAAAACATAGATAGGCCTATTTTGGGCTCAACTTCTCCGATTCCTTCTCCTTTTTCTTCTCCTTTAGTATCAGCTTCCCCTACTTAGAACTACACTGCTTCTCATGTGGATTCTTCAGTGTCCTCCCAACTCCCTTTGAATCCTTATGGGCCTATCTCGAATACCTACCCTCCTCTCTATATGATGGAAGACTATCCACCTTTATCTAGATCTCCTTCTCCTATCCCTGATAATGATCGACAAAGTCCTCCTTCCACACCCTCTTTTAATGATCCTTCCCTTTTGAAAGAACTGGACATATTTTTTGATAAGTCTCCCCTTTCTCCTTCCATTCTCCCACTGGATTCCATTAGATTTGAAAATGTCACAGTATAGAAGTCCAGAGGAAACAAGATCTTGGATGCTTTAGCATCCTCGGGTACTTTAGGTTTCTATACTCCTTTATCTGCTCATTTAAAAAATGATGCAAGATCACTCCACTCACCTTAGGTTCTTAGAGAAAAGTCACCTGTACACCAGGTTGAATAATGAAAATTATCTCCATGAGCATCTGTGTGTTCGGGGGTCTCACCAAATAAAGAGCCCTTTCTTCTCTCTTCTCCTTACTGAATCCAGATTTGATACTTATCCAAGAAACTATGTGTGACTTCTATTCAGCCCTCCTACACTTCTCTAAGATGAAACTAGGATGGGAGTTTTGTTCTTTGGACTCTCAGGGTCTATCTGGGGGTCTCCTCATAGCTTGGAACCCACATTTCACTCGATGTAAAGCCTTCATATCCTTTCCTAGTATTTTAATCAAAGCCAGTATCAAAGGGTTTGAATCAACCATTAATATACTTAACTATTATGGACCCTACTCAAATAGGTCTACTTCTAGGAAAAAGTAGTTGCTGGTGGACTCCTAGACCTACCCAATCTTATCCTGGCTGGTGATCTCAACTTCACTATTACTGCTTCTAAGATTTGGGGAGATAAAGCACATTTGGACCACTTATGCGGCTATTTAACAAATTATCTAAACAGCTCCAACCTAGTTGATCTCGCTCCTCAAAAACTTGGACCTACTTGGAGGAATGGAAGACCTGGATCATACGGTATTAGTAAACGTATTGACATATTTATTGCATCTGTACATTTGACACCCTTTTTTATTGATTACCAATCCTGGATCTATCCCTCGGAAATCTCTGATCATTTTCCCATATGTATGGAATGACACAATACTCCCCGTTGTCATCTCTATCCTTTCAAATTCAATAGAGCTTGGTTATTGGAAAAGGACTTCTCATATTTGGTATACTCTTCCTGGAATTCCCAGCTCATGGGTTCCATGGACCCTATGACTGCACTTACCTATAAACTTAAAAGAGTAAAAGCCTCTGTTACGGTCCAGGAAAAAGAGATGAAACAAACTAAAGCCAAAGCTTTAATGGAGATTGGTCGAGATATAAATTTATTACTAACCTCTCAAGCTTCTAGGATCCTTTCTGTGTTTGAAACCTAACAACTTTCCTTACTTAAGACTAAAAAAGACTCATTGCTGACTCAACAGATTCTAACCTGGAAACTTAAAAGCAGAATCGATTGGATAAAAGAGGGGGATGCTAATGCTAAATTCTTTCACTCCTCTGCTTCGTCCCGGAGAGCCTTCAAGTCTATCTGGGGTCTTTGTAACCAACTGGGTGAAATGATTGAGAATGATGCTTAGCTCAAAACTCTTGGGGTTTCTCACTTCTCTAATCTCTTTTCAGATGACGGCCTGACCAATATTGAAGATCAACTAAAAGTTATTAGTTGTTACCCTACTATGGTCTCAGAGGAAGATAAAGATATTTTTCTTATAGACTTCACCCTCTCTGAGATAGAAAGTGTACTAAAAGGTTTCAAAAAGGACAAGAGTCCTGGTCCTAATGGTTGGCCCGTAGAATTTTACCTACATTTTTTTGATCTTATAGGTCTTGATATTTTCCAAGCTATGGAATAGTCAAGAAGAGATGGTAGGGTAACTAGCTCATTAAATTCTACTTTTATTACCCTTATTCCAAATATTGATAAGTCGACCTCTTTCTCTGACTTTAGGCCTATTTCACTCTGCAACATTGTCTACAAAGCTATCTCTAACTTGTATCTATCAGGCTTAAATCTATCCTTGACAAGGCCATCTCTTGGAATTAGTTTGGATTTATACATAATAGGCAGATTATGGAGCCTATTGGCATCACACAAGAAGTACTACATACTTAAAAAAATGAAAAGAGGAAATTATTTATTCTAAAGTTAGACCTTGTTAAAGCCTTTGATAGAGTTAATTGGACCTTCCTCCGGTTAGTTCTTCTTCAGATTGGTATTCCAGTATTGGGTGTGAGTTGGATCATGGGCTGTGTGGAGTCTAGTAACTTTGTTGTACTTATTAATGGCACCCCCAAAAAAAAATTCCCTTGTTCAAGAGGAATCAAATAGGGTTCCCCCCTTTCTCTCCTACTTTTTATTCTGATTATTGAAAGTCTCAGCTTACTGGTTAAACAGGCTCATATCGAGGGTCATATATAGGGTATAAAAGTTTCTTCTTCATTGTACCTGACACATTTACTATTTGTAGACGATGTATTACTGTTTGGAGTAGGGACTATTGAAGAATGGAAATAGTACACGAAACTGCTAGATATTTTATGCTCAGCCATGGGCATGAACATTAAAAATGCTAAGTCCTATTTTTTGTATAATTAAGTTACATGGAACACCAAATATCTTGTTCAAGAAATCCTTCCTTACAAAATGGTTCCATTATCTAATGGGTTCAAGTACTTGGGTTTCTATTTGAAGCCTATGGGCTATCGTGCAAATGATTGGCGCTGGCTACTTAATAAATTTGAAAAAAGAATATGTCACTGGTCCTACCGACTACTGATCTTGGGAGGTTGACTATTCTATTCAAGGTTGTATTGGCGGGGTTGGTAGTATATTGGCTTAAACTGGATAGGATGCCACAATTGAAGAACCATTTGGTGAATTGGTGCTTGATTTACAGACCCTATGAGAGAGGTGGTTGGAACAAATTAAACATGGAATGGTTTAGTTAGGCTCTCAGACTCAAAAGCCTTTGGTTGGTATTGCAGGGTAATGGTATTTGGTCAACAATAATCTCCTACAAATATCTAAAAAATAGATCAGTGGTTAACTAGATTTGTTCTCGTTCATTCACGCTTAAGGGTACTTCTCATATCTGCAATCACTTTGTTAGAACATTATTGTGGTTAACAAGCTGGCTTGGATGGAGTGTTGGGAATGGAAAAGACATCAAGATTGGAGTGGACCCAATTGTTGGTTCTAGCTCTGATTATATCCTGCCTGAGAATCTCATATTGTATCTGGAAGAATAAGACATTTCTTCACTACCTGATGCACATATCTTTGGCACAAATTATATCACAAAATAGTACTGGCTCACAACAGAGGAACTGGATTTGGAGGGGGACTGGAAGGTTATATGGAATAATTATATAGGGGGACTCACTCATGGTAACATTCGACTATCAAAAGAAAGAGACTCTTTGGTATGGATGTATGATAAACACTTGGGACAAGTATCTGCTCATCAGGCATATGAATGTATAGCTCATTATCACTGCCAGGATGTTCCTGAAAAATCTTGGTCAACGTGTGGAAATACAGTATACCTTTGAAAATTATTTTCTTTGTTTGGCTTAGCTTACAAAATAGGATTAATACCTAGGACAATTTTCCCAAAAAGGGTTGGATAGGCCCAAACTGTTGCTATTTATGTAAATATGAGGCAAAAATAGTCAATAAGATTTTGTGGATTGCATATTTACAAAGGATATCATTTTGGGTATCAGTATGATTTTACATCGTCCTATTAACTGGAATGAGCTGACATTTCTCCTTAATGTTATAAATTAGACCAGGACAGAGAGAAAGGAGGAGGTATCTTCCCCTTCTCATGACATGGAAGATCTGGCTACACAAGAATAGAGTAATATTTGAGGACCTATTTCCTTCATCAAATTTTACTATTCACGTTATTACAAAATAGTTATCAAAACACAAAGTGAAAGTACACACAAGGACACCCATAAATGTATTTGGCTTATCTCTGATATATGAATTTCCTATTGGGTTTTTTTATGGAGCCTCAACCTTAAGTAAGGGAGGTGTAGGAGTACATATGATGTTAAATAAGGAACATTACTTCCTCCTTAATCTTGGATGTGGCCTAATCACAAACACACAATCAGAGCTACTTGCTCTTTGGGTACTTCTCAGCTTCTCAAAACACATTTGGCTCCCATATCTGCATATCAGAGGGGATTCTTCTGTTATTATCAACCGGTTCAATGGCCTAGCTTCATTGGAAACTCTTGATTCGGAAGGCTGGTGCAAGGATATCTCAAATCTCAGATATTACTTTATACATCTTGAATCAGCTCATGTTTACAGAGAATTCAACATTCAAGAAGATCGTCTCTCTAAGGAGGCACTCCATACTTCAGCTAGGCTACTTGAATTCATGGAATATAATGAAGGAACATGCATTGGGCATGGCTTAGAATAGATCTTTTGAGCCATTAGATCACTTTATGTGACTATACATTTTCAGAAATATCATCTCTGATAATTGATTTGGCTAAGTACTATTATGATTTTGCTTGACAACTGAGTGCCTCCTTAGAATTATCGATTTGCCAGAAGTAGAATGCTGTTGATTGGGATGATTTGGGAGGGGTATTGGAAGTTCTATATGCCTACTCTCCTCACATATTGGGCATTGTTGGTACTACAAATCAGTGGAAACAATTTGCTGAAGTTTCTCTTGCTTGTGACCCCTTGTGTTTTGGATGCACTACACACTAAATGTGAAAGTATGTTTTTGAAAAAGCGGTATACTTTACTGAGTTGTAATATTGTTGATGAATAAAGATTTCCTTTGATTCATATGAATATCAAGGAAATGTTATTTTTCTCCTAGAAAAAGTAAGTCATCCTCGAAACCGATTCTATTAATAAATGGAATAATTACGTGTAGAAAGATATAATCGGAGGCATTAATGCCCTCTATGTTATGCAAAATAAATGCGGATTCGTTTGTGCATTGAATTTAATTTGATTTTGAGACCAATGGTACAAACCATGTTATTTTTGTATTATTATTATCCATATGGGGTAGAAGCCTCTATAAAAAATACTAGAACATTATTGAAATATTTTTTAATTGTTTTTTTTTTTTAAAGAAACATGAGTTAAATACAAATTCTTTACTTTGTGATGCGAATTAGTACCAAAAGCATTATGTCTAATTAACAAATGTATAATAAAGAGAAGGTACATGAATAAGAAGATATGACCTTAGAACCCAGGCTCGTAATTTAATTTAATTTAATGCATTGCAAAATGGGGAGTTGAAGAAGTAGTTTTTCGAGTTGAACCACTAACCACTAGGGAATTGAGATAAAAGAAAGTAATAGAGAAGTAATGAGAATATTTTGGTGAGAAAGTGAATTTGTATGAATTTGAGATCAACCTTATGAATGGAAAATACAACATTGCCTTTAATATATATAATAAAGCAATCTTTAAGTTTAGAAAAATATGTAATTTGTCATTTTTTTTCTAAGTTCTAATCATATATAATTAATTTCTAAACAAAGTAAAATTCATGATGAGATGCATGCATGTTGTAACATCCTAAATTTCATAAATAAATTATTTATTATATGTACATTTATAAATTCATAAGTTAATAAATTTATGAGATGCTATACTTCACGCTTTTCTTGATGTGATAATAATATCCAAAGATTTTAGTTGAACTACAAAACTCATATGGCTATGTTTAGTGTTTCAGTCAGCATGTCTCTTTTTACGATATTGTGTCGATATTTCATTATGCTTCTATTCATTATTATTTTGTTGCCACTGCTACTTTTAAAACTCTATTGGTTGCAAACATTGTAAAAACTATTTTCGTTGTCCAGTTTCTTGGGTCCTACCTATGAGTTGGGAAAGGAAAAGGCCTCAAGTCTTACTTAGCCTTTAAGACTTACACATGAAACTTCATTACTCTCTGTGTAGGTGAACAAGATCAAGGGTTCAAATTTCCTAACTAAGGTGGCATGGTCCTAGACTAGGATATTCCAACATCCTAATCAAAGGGGTCAAAACAACACATTCTTAAGTTATACCATAAGGAAAAGAACACCTAAAATACCATACTATGCTATGATATGTTTCAAAATCGAAATCATATTGTAATGCACTATACAAAGGCGCACAAGGATCTTGAATGCATGGTAGGTTGACTACACATTGTCGAAGTGACAGTTGGAAAATAAATTTGTATGAGTTTCATATTGAAATTTCCCACACGCTGGACATGTGGGTGCCTCAACTTCCCCAACTCGTGTTCAAAAGGTGCAGGGAAAAACCCTATGGGTTTAATGCCTTTTTAAAAAATGGTGGAGCTTGTCCGTGAAGCCCGGTTCTTTTGTTTTTCGCTTTGTGGAGCTCTGCTGTTTTTGTTTGTTTGTTCTGCTATGTGGTTTCGAAGGTATTTTCCAGAGGTGGAGGAGCCGAGTTGCTTGGTCCTCGTTTCTCTTCCTCCTTTCCTGTACATTCGCAAGACTTCAATGGTGGTGTTGGTTTCATTTGTGGGAAAAAGAACTCACACAAGCAGGTAATGTTTTATCCTAAACTTCATGATGAACAAAATTCTTAAGTCATAAATTGATGTTATATGCTACAATTTTTGACCTCTGAATTTTCAATGTGCAAGAGGCTTACAGGTCCATGCTCAACGGCTACAAGCTTTAGTTGGTTGCTACCCTGATGAGGCTTACAATCGGGTAAGACTTGTTACTGGCCCTTCATGGCTCTATGGTCTGAAAAAGACGTGGCTTGTTCTACGATTTTCTAAGGTACCTTACTTCGTTTCAATGGCATGATGGTGATAATGTTGTCTTTGGTAGCTGTAAGGTTGTTTCTAGTTGAGCTAAAAGGGGTAACTCTTCCTTTGTAGAGTCGTATAGACTATGCCACAACTGTTTCTTATAAGGGTTAACTTTGGTTTCTACAATGTATTTTTGAACAGTTGCGACTTCAACCGTTTTTACTGTATTGTAATGTTTATTTTAAATTTTATATGGAACCTATGAGGTCTTGCAATTTTAAAGTACCACTTGTGTTGAGTTCTAGCAATATTGTAACTTGTTTAGATAAAAATATTTGACAGAGGATACTCTGCACATTTTGTAGTAGATACGAAAATGAAGACAATATTCTATTTTGATTTCTTCTCATCTGTCATGTCTGAATTTACAGTGTTGTTTTTTTATTTACATTATAAAATAATGTGGCTATGAGGATTTATACTATTTGTGCTTTGTTTATAGAAAGGGCTATAATCCACTATCAATGGTAATTACTATTACTTAGTTCAAGAAAATATTTTTATAGTTTGAAGAGACCCATGAGGGTATTGGAGTCTTGATTCCTATCTTGATTTTATAGTTTTTTTGTTTTTAATTAAAGAATAGAATGTCACCGTGAGGCCTTTTTCCTAACATCATTGGTTTTTAAGAAGCGTTGTAGAGCCTATGTTAAAAATATATCGCGGTTTGATTTTAAATTAAAAAAAAGGTTTAGCTTGAGAAATAAATACTAGGTCAAACATGGGCCTATATCTATCCTTCATTTTGATGGAAGCCACAAGGCCATTCTCTGTGTACAAGTCGTGAAACTATTGTTAGGTTGACTATATTGTTTTAAAATGGATTATACTAGTGTTTATAGTTAAGATTAAAAAAAGGAAAATAAGCTTTAAAGGTTATTAATATTTTTCCTCTGCGTATTTTAATTGCAAATGATAATATCAAAATGGTTTTCAGCCAATAACATGTTCTATCTCTTGTCGATAATCTTGATTTGATATTAAGTTGCAAGATTGAGTCAATCATACATTATACAATACCTCTTATTAAAATAAAAGACCTTAATTGTACTTAATATTTAAACTTGGTTTTTATTTTTGTTTAAAGATTGATATTTAATTACCCTAACTGTAATTAGGGTTTTGGTTTAAGAGGCTAAACTCGGCTAGATTGGAGAAGAAACGTACATATGAAATTATTATTCTGATAAGACTTTATATATATATATATATGTGTGTGTGTGTGTGTGTGTGTGTGTGTGTGTGTGTGTGTGTGTGTGTGTGTGTGTGTGTGTGTGTATCTACATTATGTGTACAAATTTAATAATGTATATTGATGAATGAAAGCACTATTTATTAATAAGGAAAATACACATAGATAGATTTGTGGAAACTCTCTAACAAGTTTAACCTTGTTATTATTAGCCACTTTATCATAGTTTTCTAAAGGGTTTTCCTTGCCCTTACGGGATGACTATGTTGACTTCTTTTAAAAATTTAGACTAACCCAATAATACAGGAAAAAGGGAAAATATGCATTACAAGGTATACGTAACAGCATAACTAGAACAGTAAATTCAAACTCTAACTTTGAATAAACAGAATTATAATTTTCTTTTCTTAAAACAAATTCTGGACAACTTCCAAGTATATAGATCATAACATATCCAATCATTCTACTTTCAGCAACTGAACATACTTCCAAATAAAAGTAAAGACTTAGAATTTAAATAACAGTTAGAACCTGGATAATATGCAGAAGAGGACAAACACCCAAAGGAGACTGTTCCACCCAAACTTCTCCTGAAACAACCAAGATTACTTGCTTAGGATCCCCGAGCCTATTCACTAAATGACTAGGACAAAGATCACTGGCTAATAGACCACACAACAACTTGTTATACTCAGCACTCAGTAGCAGACTCAACAATTCCACTTTAGATATCCCCTCATCAAATTCCTTGTGTGCCCGACTGTTTGAGTTTGCAGCAATCACAAGGTACATTCACTTGAAAATAGAATGAGTAGTGATCATTTTGTTCAATTTGATGGTATTTATAATATTTCCTAGGTATTTGGGTCCGTTTTAGAATTAAATGAGCCACTATCTCAGATCCCCCTCTCAGGGAACATGACCACATTTTTAGGGATTATTGTTACACTTAAATCCTGTCACCATCATGTGATGAGACCCTTAACTTCCATGTTTTCCCTTAATCCCAACACTTGGAGTGGAAACTTGCTCTGTTTGTCAATTCTACTTGAAAAAACCTAGCACCATGCTTACCCTATGGTTGATGAGTGGTACCTTGCTCAGCACCGCGTATATCCTGTTATAGAGAAGCGGTTCCATTGCCTATGGTCTTTGGTCTTAAAACGGTTCTCATCGAAACTGCTTTGTCATAAGGGAACAAAAGTAGTACCTTAGGTAAAATGGGAAAAAGAGAAGTTTCTTGAGGCTTCTAGAACTTGAGCCTCATGTCCTCCCTTATCCCTATCATTATGGGTTAGTTTGAGCTCGAGATCCCCCATGGTAGGATCTTGGAGCCACCTCACCCATAATTCTCTCAACTATTCCTATCCATTGATCCTTATAAATACAAGCTCATATCCATAGTTAAGGGGGAGAACTATAGAGGTATTGTTATGCTGTTGGATTGACCACTTAGTCCAAGTCATTGGAGAGCATAGAGAACAAAGTTGGAGCTTATGGGGATGAAGTGTTTGTCTCATGGAGGGGATTGTCGACACTAAGGAAATGGTTGTAAGCTTCTCCATACATTATTAATGCAAAGCTAATTTCCGTCCCACATGACTGTTGTTTGATTTCACATGTACATGTTGTTATATTCCTTAGTCACTAAGATGGATAAGTGAATGATTCTCTGGTAGTTTTGATGTGTTTTCATGTTTGATCTGTTTTCAAGTACGTAGGTTCACAATCAAAGCAATATTCCATGTGTCTATGACATTCATGGAAGGTATTCATCCTTTTTTGTTCACTCATTTGTTCTGGATCTGAACCATTCAAACTAGAGGAACAGATTCTGTCTGCAGAAGGTGCAATATTCCTAATAACAAATATGGCAACCATACTAGGGAGCGGTGCAAATCTCAGTTGATCTAATATTCCTCAGTTCTTGAACTCTTGTCTAAATATAGGCTCCATCTCCAACTCTCTTCAGTCAGATCTGCCATTTGACTTAGTGAATTTTGGTTTGAAACTTTCATATCTGAACTATTTCCATTTGTTATGCTCTTTTTTACTATCAATCCATTAATTTTTTCCTTGATTTGATCAATTTCTAACTTGATCTTTCGTTATCCTTATGTTTTGGATCTGTTCAGGGAACCATACATGTGTTGTTGGAAAGAAGTGGTGCTATCATGTGAACTTCATTAGCCATAAGCGGTGCCACCTCCTAAGTCCCATTATCCAGAAGCGGTGCTCATCTAGAACCGCTCTGTCAAGACCCCTCCAGCGTGGTTCCAGGTAGGCCTTGTTCCAGAACTAGGTTTTCATCTTTTTTTGCAAAAAAATGAGTTTGTTTGTTTTCATCCCTACACTGTCAGGCTTGTGTGTTAGAATTTGAATGCTCATGGTTGGAAATTCTATGGTAAAAGATTGGTTTGATTGAAAAATTCAAAAGCTAGACTATGCTTGTTGGTTATTCACTTCCTTCCATGCTTGTTGGTTGTGATTGTGAAAGGAATTTCTTTTGAAAGCTTAGGTTTTAGTGAGCTCTCTTTTCATTTATTTTATAAAGAATGAAAGTAAGACCATTTGATTAACATCTTGATTTCATTTTTGTTTCCATAGAAGACTTCTTTTTGCTTGTATTTTTTTTTTTTTTACTAAGATTAGATATTATCATTATTGAGCATAAGAAATTGGATCTCTGATTAGCCTCACAAGCTTTCAGGTTCTCTGTGTTCTTTTGTCTCTCTTGCATCAGTACTATCTCACCAAAAGAAAAAATATTGTAGTTTTAAGTTAGATCTATCTATGTTTTAAGAAAAATAAAATAATAGAGTGCATATGTATGTACAGTGTTTCTTGTTTTTCTTTTAGGAAAAGAGACTCATCCCCATTTTCTTGCTTTCAGAAAAGGAAAATGAGTTTGGAATGTGTTGCTTGTTTTTTATTTTGATTTGTTCAAGATAATTGTTTGGGAATTTTTGTTTTAAAACGAAAAGAAAATACTCTCTTTCCCTCCTGTAGGTAGGCATACCATGAAAGGTAAAGCGAAATATTTGCATCTACATACTGCATGGTTTTACTTTTTCTGTCAAAATTCCATGCATTTACCTAACCATCCACTTTAAAATTAATGGTAGTTATAGGTTAAAATTTACATAGCAATTTGAGTGATAGGTTAGAGACGTGTTCAAGTGTCGTTAAGCGTAGGAGCTGTCATTACTCATCTACATTACATCCTTGGACTTGCACGATTCTTCCATGTACCAACGGTATATCAAAAAACCTTTCACATACCCTTGAGGTATATAGAAAGGTACTTCATGTACTCGATTGTATATCGGAAGGCCCCTTGTGAATGGTTATGCATTAGACAACACTACTACTGATTTGAGCTCCCACGTACCTTGCGTATATCAAGAGACCCCACTAGGATACCTTATCTATCTAAGAAAATCCTTTTGGTCATCTTGCTTGGATCCCTACACCGAAAACAACATTCAGGGAGATTACTACGCACATACCCTTGAGGTATATCACGAGTGGAACCTTCTTGACAATCCTGGTGAGAGACTTGACGATCTGAACTTCTCCTGTCATTTAAGTTTGATTGTTTGGCCTATAGATTTAGGGAAATTTTTAGTGTGTTTTCTAGTTTTGAGACCCTATGTGAGATAGGAGCTGTACAAACTGGCTGAGCTAAGACAGTCTACCAAGGAGCTTCTACCAACTCCCAAGTGGGAGAGAATGTGGTTGCAGAAAGTGGAGGAACATATCCTTCACACTCGCCTCCCTTGGTCCAACAACCTTCTCGGGGTAATACCTCATTCCATTCTCCCATAGAAGGTCCTGTTGATGATATTGCCCATCCAAATTATGGTCCCAATGCTCCATTTTGGGACACCTCTATAGGACAGGCCATTGCCTCATTTGGAACTCATTTAAACTTTTTTGAAGAAGTTTCATTAGATGAAGAAGAACGTAGACAATACCAGGAAGCTATTCTCCATGCACAAGAGATTGAAAAGAAAATAGATGACATATTGGTCACACCACCATCACATTTCGCAGTTGTTCCTGTGGGATATATTTCACTTGCCTATTCTATGAGACCCATTGAATTGATTCTAGATCGCACAGTGACTCCACATAATCCAGGTCAATTTTCAAACCCCATCGCCTCCCATATTATGTCTATTCCCAATCCTTCTGGGTCTTCCACACCTGGGGCTCAACATTCAATTCCTGTTTCATCAATACCTTTTAGTGCTGGGGGGAAACCCTCGGCACGAGCTGCATTATTTGTCACCAGAATTGTACCTAGTCATGGGAAGACCTCTAATATAGATCAAACTATATTTTATGTCCCTCCTACCCACACAAATGTGTTTAACCCCCCATCTAGCTTAGGTCATCCCTTGGGGGCACAACCTGTAACTAGTCAAACATATTAGGGTTATGGTTACATAGAAAATCAAGTACCTATAGGAAACATTAATTATCCATCCAACCCTATAGGAATTCCTTATGCTAGATTTCCATATCCTATTAATACTTTCACGCCATGGGGGAAACCTAACTGGTCCTACATGCCATCTATGGGGGGGGATACCTATACATACTACGAGGGGGTGTCGGAGGACCACCTTATGGAGGTCCTCCCCGTGGGGGGCCTAATGGTCCTGGAGGGCCTGGTGTCTTTCCTCATTATGTTCCTAATGGTCCTCATGGTCATGGGGGGCCTATTGGCTTCCCTCCTCCTAGTGGTTCCAGTGGCTCTGTAGGTTTACCTTGCAGGGGTCCTGGAGGGTTTGGAAGTCTACCTCCTGGTGGTCCTCGTGATTCCAATGGTCCTGGTGGTCCTCATGATTCCAATGGTCTTGGTGGTCCTCCTGTAGGAGGCCCCAGCGGTCCTAACGGTCCTGATCCTAGAAATAAACCCCCTGTGGGTGGATCTTTTGGTAGTTCTTCATCACAAAAACCTATCTATCAGTCTACTTATGGCCCTACTAGTACTTATATTCCATATCAATATTACTAGTAGGTGCAACCTAATCGTCAGTTACCTTTCCTAGTAGCTTTGGACTTCCATAATTTGTCCAAGTTGATTAATGAACCCATTCGACATAACCCCTAATGACCTCCCATTCTGGTAAAGTTACCATCGGACATTCCAAAGTCCGATGGGAAGCAAGGAGATGATCCAAAAAACCATGTCATGATATTCCATTTGTGGTGTTGTTCAAACTCCGTTATGGACGATTCAGTTCGTTTAAGACTCTTTCAACAAAATTTGACTGGTACAACCGCGAAATGGTACATTTAACTTCCACAACATTCATTTGTGGATTTTGGATCATTGGCAACTATATTTCTTACACACTTTTAGCTTCCTATACGTTATGAAATGGGTATTGATCTCTTAAATTCTCTACGATAGAACACCTCCACCCACATATCTGATCATATCCATGAGTGGAGAAGGTGGAGAAGACTTATTAATGATCCTATCCTGAATCAGTTATTAGCTGATTGGTTTACTAAATCATTGTTGTCTCTGATTTCCCTAGATTTGGCTATGGGCGGTGCTATTACTGAAGAGAAAGCCATTAGTTGAGCGCAATATCTAGACTTGGTCTATTCCTAGTCCAGAACTTTGTATGACTTGATCCCTCAAGCTCCTCACCCAAGCATCGATCATGCAAAGCCACCAGTAGAAATCCTTGTTGATGGGATGGTTGGTTCAATCCAGTCCCCGTCAGCACCAAAACCTACTAAGAAACCCCAGATTGCCACTCCTAGTTCTTTGACTCCCAAGGTTTTTGCTAAGGTCAATTCTATTCAAAGTATTCAAACACTCAGCAATAATAAAAAGAAAGGTAAAACAAAAAACAAAAAACCTGGAAACCAAAAGGAGAATCCAAAACCAACCACCAAGGATAACAATAAAGGGAAAAGAAAAGCAAAATATCCATGTCTACTATGCGGAGGTGACCATTTCACAGAACAGGGTCCTTGTCGGGACAAAATCACCCAATTTTTGAAAACAAATCCCACACCCACGGTTCTCACGGATCCTTTTCTCTCTCAAAAACAGCTGATAGACCACATGTCTAATCAAGGAAACTCTAGTTCTTTAGAGGAAATGGGGGGGTTCTCCTTCATGTGTCGGGTAGAGCAAGTGGATACTTTGGTTGGAAGGGTATGTTTGAAGTGTTACCCAATTTCCTTCCTCTGGCCAATGGATTACTAGATGATTATCATCATTCACCTCGTCGTCTAGTCGAATCCATATACCAAACTCACCAACTCTTAATCGCATGTCTTCTTCGACAATGGACTGAATTCTGGTACTCAGATCCATTGGAGATAGAGGTCTTACCTCCTGGGGAAATTCTAGTTGGAGAGCTTCTCGATGCTCTATCCATAAGTCTTCTTTCATGGGTGATGCTTATTCAGCCATGCCTTCTTCCTATCGGTCATGAGCCAACTCTGGCGAATTTCTTTCTTGGTCTGTCACCCTAGTAGTCATCCCTCTTTGCAGCGCTATAGCCTACTCTCTTCTTTCTTCCCCTTTTTTTATCTTCTTCTCCCTTTCTATTCTCTCCAAATCCAACGTACCTTTATGTGTCACTGTCCATTTGATTTCCTTCTTAGATTTACTTTTCATTGCTAGTGATGGTATTTCAGTCGACTATAATCCTTTTAACTTTACCCCGAAAAATGACCAGCTACCCCACCATATCCTACCTGACACTTTAGAAAGCTCAGATAGTTCTATTTATTTGCTTAGGAAGTATTCCCACTCCCTTTTTGTAATGAATTTTTCCCACTTCTTTTGTTTCTCTGCCTAGTTAGAGTTTGGTGGTGGTTCACGTAGTGATGGACGTGGCTCTATGATATGGCCCACTCCCTTCTCTACTAGGAATTTGAACAAAAGGGTCGGTAAGGAGAAAAGAAACTGCTCGGTGAGGTCTATATAAAACCTTTTCTCAATGCTTTCGACCAAAACTCTTTCTTCCATGGATTTTTCTTAGCAGAATTCGTTTGTGATCTTTTCCAACCACTCTGACAAGTTTGTTCGTCTGCCTCGAATTAGTTTCTCAAGTAGCTCTTGGTACTTAGTTGCTTCCAGATTTTTCATCCATAAGCTTTTTCAAAAGCTGAGGTATTGACTCTACAAACTTTTCATGTGTTTCAGTGAAGAATTTCTCCTTCTCCTGAGTAATGGTCAATCTGTTTCTCCTTGCGTAGTTCTGCAAATAATTTTCTATCTTACAATCCCACCAGTTCTTAATCTCCTCTTCTGATATCATCTGCTTATGGTCATTATTTCCATATATGTACTAACTGCAATGGAACTAATGGTGTAATCTCACAGATCACATCGGGTTACCAATAATACACATATAAACATAACATTCCCAAGAGATAAGAATAGATAATGAAGTAACAAATTATATTATAACATGAGGGTCCATACATATGCAAGAACTGAACCAAGTTCTCATCTTGCTCATTAGCATAATATATATGATTACAAACAATTACAAATAACTACCTGTCAGTTCGGTCAATCTACATGACCTTATGCGGTTGACCTAATCTCCAATTAGTCTGCTATTCAACTAGTCGACTCACCGACTAGCTCCTTCAATAGTTTGTCATGGTTTATGTATATTTAAGATGGGTTGTCATAGTTTATGTCTTTTTTCTTATAATATATCTACTGCTAAGTTTAAATATCAAAATCTGGTTGGAAGTTTCCAAAATTTACAGTTGGATTGATGCATATTTGTTAGGTTTTTTGGATCCATCTCTTTAATTGTTGGACAAACTTTAAATACAGGAGAAGGTATTTTGTTTACATGCTAATTTCATGTGCTTTTTTTGTGTTGCTAAAATTGTGGAAATTTTATCGACGTCCTCATGAGAATTTTAGAATCTTTTTTCTTTGAGAAATTATAATAGGGAAGATTTGATGGAAACTACCAAATGGTGATGATAAAACTCATTGTTGTAGTATGGACCTTCCTTATACAATGATGATAAAATGTACTGGTGTGGTATGAAACACTTATGGACTATATACTTTGAGAGGGAATACAACATTTTGATGCCTTGGTCTTCTAGGTAGAAGGGTTGTGTCCCCACCTTGATGGTACACGTAAATCCTATGGGTAAAAGGGTTATTCTCCCACCTTGATTGGAACACCTTGGTCTTATTGGTGTAGGAGTTGTTTTCCAACTTTGTCATGACCCCTCTTGTTGACTCTTAATCTTATGTTGACCCTTGATTGGTCCTTATGCTAGCGCCCCCATCATAGTTTGGTTCCTTAACCCTTTCATTTTGTTTGATATGGGTGTGACCACCTAGTAGCCCCAAACAAATCATATCTTTCTCAAGCAAGTTTCAATAGGTCATTATTTAGTCTAGCCATCCCCACCAAGGTCAGAGTTCAATTCAAGTAGAACGAAGAAGGTCACTGTTCATTTTAGGAAGCACCAAGAAGGTCACAGCCCAACTTAAGAGGTCATGGTTTAGACATGAGTGGACTAATATATCTGTTGCTCTATTTGAGTGTGTTAAGATTTAAGAAATCCATGGGATTTGTATGGGACACAAACTGAGCTCTGGTTTGTGTGCAAAATGTCATCATTACCTGATATTTTATGGACTGTTGTTTCTGGGTATGCTACTCTAGTAATTGGCATTTCCTTATAGTTCACTTCAAGCAAACCCAAACACTCAAACAGTGCAGTGGAGATCTTATTCCACTCAAATAGGGTTATTGTTTCTTATAAAATCCCAAACAACTCACAACCTACTCAAGAAATCCATGGGATTTGTATGGGATACAAACATAGCTCTGGTTTGCGTGTGGAATGTCATGATTACCTGATATCTTATGGACTATTGTTTCTTGGTCACAGTTTCATACTTTAGTGGACTAATATCTCTGATGAATTGTTTGATTATGCTAAGATGTAATAAATTCATGGGATTTGTATGGGACACAAACTGAGCTCTAGGTTGTGTGCAGAATTCCATCATTACCTAATATTTTATGGAATTTTGTTTCTGGGTATGTTTCTCCAATAATTGGGTTTTAATAATGGTTCACTTCAAGCAGAGCTAAACACTCAACAGTGCAGCAAAGATCTCATTCCACTTAAACAGGGTTATGGTTTCTTTTAGAAGCCCCAAAATACTCACAACCAGCTCAAGAAAGACATGGGATTTGTATGTGATACAAACTAATCTTTGGTTTGTGTGTACAGTGTCATCATTAACTGATATTTTATGGAATGATGGTTCTTGGTCTACTGCTCCCTGGGGATTCCTTTCTTTTCGACTGGGTAATTACATTGAATGCTACTATACTTGACTAAACCTACAGTAATTTTATTTATACACTCTCTCAGGTATGTCGTTTGTTACTATAGTGACTTGTCTCTTAATAGACAATATATTTTCTAAAAATATATTGTTGAGTATAAGGAAGGTTTCAATTCTCCCTGTGGGTTATCTTATTTGTTTTATTTGTACTTTGTATTAGATTTTCTACTGTTTATTTATTTTCTTTGTATGCTTTTCATATTTAACACAAGTACTTTCGGGAGTGTTAAATTTGAAATAGATGAAAATTATGCTTTAAATATATCTTGTCTAGTTACAACTATACTATTTTGTTTCTAGTACTATTTAATCATGGCTTGTCATGGTTTATGTCTGTTTGAGATGGGTTTTCATGGTTAATGTCTTGTTTCTTATCAAATATGAGGTGCTAAGTTTAAATACCAAAACCTGGTTGGAAATTTCCAAAAGATTCAGTTGCATTGATTCCTATTTGTTAGTTTTTTGGGATCCATCTGTCTAATTGTTGGAAAAACTTTAAGTAGAGGAGAAGATATTTGTGTTTGCGTGTTAATTTCATGTGCCTTTTTTTGCTGCTAAAAATGTGGAAATTTTATAGACATCCACATGATCATTTTAGAAGCTTTTTCTTTGAGAAATTAGAATAGGGAAGAGTTGATGGGAACTCCCAAATGGTGATGATAAAATCACTGTATTGGTATGGAAATTCCTTATATGGTGATGATAAAATGTATTGTTTTGGTATGGAACACTTATGGAATTTATACCTTGAGAGTGAATATAATAGTTTGACACCTTAGTCTTTTGTGTAAAAGGTTTGTTTCCCTACCTTGATGGCACACCTTGGTCCTATGGGTAAAAGGGTTACTCTCCCACCTTGATTGACACACCTTGTTATTTTTGGTTTAGGGGTAATTGTTTTCTCACTTTGTCATGACCCTTGTTGTTGACTCTTGATCTTATGTTGACCCTTGATTGGTCCTTATGCTAGCACCCCCTTATATTGTGGTACCTTAACCCTTTTGTTATGTGAGTTATGGGTGTGAGCTCCTAGCATCCCCAAACAAATCATATCCTTCTCAAGAAAGTTCATTTAGGTCATGATTTAGTTCAGCCATTTCAAAGAAGGTCACGATTTAGTCCAGCCATTCCCAAGAAGGTCACAATTTAGTCCATCCTGTATAAACTTCCTTGAGAAGGTTGCGAGTTGTTTGGGGCTGATAGAAGAAAAAATTACCCTATTTGAGTGGACTAAGATCTATGACTCAACCTGGTATGGTTTTCGTTTTCTTGTCTTGGTTTCTCCTTCTATTTGAAGTGGGTTCTGACCTTTCATCTTATGGCTAGTGTTCGATTTTTATCATTCAAACTAGCCTTATGATCTTAGGATCTTTAACTGAGAGAATAACATGCATAGTAATAAAACACAAGAGACAAGAGACACAAAGAATTTTCCTCGGGGAAACCATAGAGGAGAAAACCCCACAACTTCCTCAAAGATAGAATCAGCACCAAAAGTAAAACCCGAAAGCATAAAGATGATCTCCCGAGAGCAGTAGTCTCTCTCTTGTCCCAACAACTTCCCCTCTCACTCTTGCGCCCCAATGAGTGAGTGTGTGTGTGATAAATAGAGAGGCTCACTCTCTATTTATATTCTTTCGTTCACTTGAAACCTACTACAACATGTCGGCCTCACTTAACAATTACTTACTAGAGCCGACATCTCCAGGAGTGTTTAATAAACCTAGTGCTCGACAACTTGTGCGGACTTTGCCTCCTCCGATCAACAAGAAGGTTTATCCTTAACACGATGGTGGGGACTATTTCCTTGACTTATAATGACTCACCTATGGTTGAATTCTCTAGGATAGTATAATAACCCAAGGGCCCCATAACTGTGGGTACTTTAACCCTTGACCAATAGGAGGGTTACCCACAATGGCTTGACATGACTTTTATATTATAGAAACTTCCCGAAATAAACATTAGGGTATGACATGACTCAATTACATTACAGACACATCCCAGAATAAACATCAAGGTACAATACATAAGATATACAGATGAATACATTCTGAAGTTACAATTACAACAACACTCCCTCTTAACTAGGAAGGTATTCTCTCGACATAATTTATCAGTACAAGTCTTCTTCTCTATATCATCTAGATCATCATCGAGTATTTTTCATCTTCACCTTCAATTCATCTCCATCTTCAAGTCATCTTCATCATCGGATCTAGATCATCACTGGATCTAGATCATCATCACTGGATCTGGATCATCACTGGATCTGGATCATCACTGGATCTGGATCATCATTACTAGATCTGGATCATCACTCAATCTAGATCATCATCACTAGATCTAGATCATCATTTGATTTGGATCATCATCACTAGATCTAGATCATCATTCAATCTGGATCATCTCTGGTTCTGGAACATCTCTGCTGGATCATCATCACAAGTGCTATCTCTTGATTCTTCTCATCACAGGAATTTCTATAGAGCCAGCCCTTTTTCATGCTGGATGTAGGCCTAGCCACCATGTAGGTCTTATTCAGTGCTTATATCTAACACTTAAGTCAGAATGGCCCACCCAACACTTACATCTAACCTACTCGTCATAAAGGCACGCCCAACACTCACATCTTATCATATAGGAACCAATCCTATAATCACATCAGAAAGGCCCAGCACTCACATCTGTTCAACCAATTATTGGAATGGCCCAGCACTTACACTTGGCCATGTGAGGAACAAATCCTCCATGCCAAAAGGCTCTGCACTTACATATGATCAACCAATGATCGAAGAAAGGCAATTGCACTTCCATCTAATCAACCAATGATCGAAGAAAGGCACATCACTTATATCTTATCAACCAATGATCGAAGAAAGGATCAACACTTATATCTTATCAACCAATGATCGAAGAAAGGCTCTGTACTTACATCCAACACATGCAAGGAACCAATCCAACATGCATGTTCGAAAATAAGTGCACTCACATCTAATCCTGTAGGAACCAATCCTAGAATCATATCAGAATCGCCCCTAGTCCCATACTGAGCTACCTGGTAACTGACCAGGTGCCTCCATTCTCCAGGAGAATGGCAGTTTCCCTTACATCTGTCCTACTCGATAGAATTTCCAACACTCACATATGACATGGAAGGAACCAATCCTCTCACCATGATAGAATGGCTCAGCCCTTACATCTGACCTACTTGTCAGAATGGCTATGGATTCAACACTCATATCTGACATGGAAGGAACCAATCCTCTCACCATGACAGAATGGCTCAGCCCTTACATTTGACCATTGAAGGAACCAATCCTCTCACCATGTCAGAATAGATATGGGTCTCATCACTTTCCCTTGGAGGAAACCTTGATCTGGAGAACACCAAGATTCTCCCTGAAGTACTCAAACTTCACCCTAGCCAATGGCTTCATCAACACATCAGTTATTTATTCCTCTGTCACAACATATTGGAGCTTCACTACTCCCCTTTGCACCATATCCATGATATAGTGATACTTGATCTCGATATGCTTTGACTTGTCATAAAACACTGGATTCTCTGACAACTTCACGCAACTCTGGTTGTCACAATGTATACAGGTGGCATCCATTTGGAGATCAAATAAATCAGACAGTAGCTTCTACATCCATAATGCCTCACAACTAGCTGAACAAACTGCAACATACTCTGTTTTAGTTGTACTCAATGGCACACATGATTGCTTCCTCCTAAACCAAGAGATCACACCGGATCCCATACTAAAGCAACAATTTGAAGTGCTTTTCCTATCGATGGCACTGCCTACCCAATATGAATCAACATAACCCTCCAGGATAATCTTTTGATTTGCCTCGTACTTGAGCCCATAATCAATTGTACCTCTTAGGTATATTAGAATGTGCTTTGCAGCAATCAAGTGAACATGTCTTAGATCTGTCAAGAACTAGCTCAAGGTGTTCATAGCAAATAAAATGTTTGGTCTTGTGTTTGTTAGATACATCAAGGACCCAATCATTTGATGATACATCGTAGCATCAACTGACTCCGATGAAGCATCACTCAATAGCTTCATGTTTGATGCCATAGGTGTAGTCATGGACTTACAGTCCATCATCCCAAGCCTCTTCAGGATCTCTACTGTGTAATTCCCTTTTCCACACCTCCATGCCTAGAAAATAGTGCATCGACATATAACAGGAGCATCATTGGTCTTCCACCTTCAACCTTGAAGAAAAGGTTGGAATTTTTTTTAATCTCAGTAAATCCTAGAGTCATCAGTAATATATCCATCCTGTCGTACCATGTCAAACCTTAGGATCTTCTGCAGTCACTGCCTATGAAGCAACATACTCCCTCTGTCTTCCATACTCTATGCATTGAAACATTCTATATTGAAGTGACACTGAATACCAAGATCCTCTATCTTGAAATTTTTCAAAAGTTCTTCTCACACCGATCTGTGAGCTTGTCATCCTCTATCAACCTTGTAGCAAAGGTTCAGGTCTTCATCAAGATCCTCATGGGCGTCTTCTAAGCTCATACAAGACCTTCTTTCATTTTATCACATGATTATGCATGTCATGTGACTTCACTTCCAGTGGCTACAAATGTCTCTTCATAGTCTATGCCTTGTATCCCACGATGTTTCCATCTACTATGAATTTCCCTTCATGTATCGATACTGCATCCTAGACATCATTCTTCTTGAACTAGTATTCCCTTTGTTCTTGGAAGGTTCTGCATCAATGATGTCACTACATTCATCATATTATTTTTTGTTTTGAAATGCCGTCACTTGTTCTTCGAAAAAAGTCTCATCCTTCTTTTCTTGTAACTGATTATGTATGCAATCTTTCCTACAAGTCAAATGCATTTGTATGGTTAGAAACTTTTCATAAAGAATATTCCTACTAGAAAATTATTATGCATAGATATATGATCATGCAACTACTTTAGCCAATACAACATCCATCCATATCTCACGGAAACTTTCTAGATGCCTTCCATCTCTACCAGTACAATCTTGAGATTGTGCACTAATCCAATATATCAGCAAAGAGGTTTCATTCTAGATAAGTAGAAATGGAGAGTTGTATAGCACCATGAGATACTTACCCATCACATGCATATTAGTAGTATACTGTCATTAATGTAAACATTATATCATGCATAATACATTAACTGAATATAAACAAATGCGTAACAAAACAATGAAATGACAATTGAATACTTATCTTTATTTGTTTCATGGGTAGACTCGTTCTTGAGTCTTCATCTTCATCATCTTTTTCATTAATAATAGCATCGTTTCTTATCCAAATGCTAAGGTGGATAAGAGATTCTTCAAGATTTGATTTCTTCATATTCCTCATTGCTTGAGGTATCTTGTTTGGATGGTGAGAGCTTGATCTTCAGTTGCTCCCATCTTCTCTTCTCTTATTATGAGTCGAGCTTCTTCTTCTTCCTAGAGTCTGTTGAAATTAATCACTTCCTTCTTGGCACACATTCCTCGCATGAATGAATCCCATGATCCTGGGATACCATTCATGGTGGCTATCACCACTTCTACATTCTTCACTTCTTCTTTTACCACTTCAAGTTTTTCTCTAATTTGAGAGACACTTGTAAAGTATGACTGTATGGTCTCTACATTCTGGATCTTCACATTCTTCAACTGTTTTCTCAAGGTCATATTCTAATATATGTTCTTCCCTTCAAATAAGTTTCTGAAGGAGTCAAACATCTTCGACGTCTTTATGGAAGACACTTGTGGTACAAGTTGATCCGTGACTGAATCAACAATGATCTTATTGGCCTTGACCAAGTTCTTATTGTGTAAGGCTTTTAGCCTCATCTCCCTCTGGAACTGGAACCTCTCTACTTGTGTAGGTCTACAATTCATTTTCTTTAGAGAGATAAAATACTTCCATGCTTGGAAGTTTTCCACTTCACCAATCTTATCATCAAGCTGATGTGATAGATCACTTTGAAATGAGAACCTCAAATGAAAATAGCAAGAGATTAGATCTTACCAATTTGAGGTGTTCATCTTGGTTCTGGAGCTGGCTGATCTAGGGTTTGTCAGAGAAACCCTAATTTTCAAAACTTGGAATATTTCATATCTGATTGGATAGAAAGATACAACTCTTCAATTTGAGTTGTCCAATGTACTTCTTTCCTGAAATCAATGGAGGGAAGCTCACGGAACAGGAAGCCCTAGTTTTCCAATTTCTGATGTAGAAATGCCTGTTACAGTTTTTGGGGTATCTCCGAATTTAATGGTCCTATGTGTATAAAAATTCACAGGTCCATATCCTTTCATGTCTCTAATCCAACACCATAGTTTTAATCAGATTGGGTTTCACCAATTGGGACTTATGATTGTTTTCCCAAGGTGACTTGTTACAGGACTTTTCATAATAGCAAAGTTGTACGGACTTCCACGTGTCACTGGTGCATCTTCTGATTCTTAATATTGGACCACATAAATTAAATTTTGTTCCTATTCTGGAATATCTTTCAAAATTTCATTTGGACCTTTGTACCTGAATATATATCAATTCTCCCCAGGTGTCGTATTTAGGGATGAATTCTGGAAGAGGCTGGAACCCTAATTTGGAGGGATCATATCGATTGGAATATAGTGAATATGAGGATGAAGTTTGGATATAGTGTACATCATGATTTTATCTTCTTCCTTTGCAATTTTCCTCTCTTGATCCTACGCCAATCGCGGGATATAGCGAATGTACCAAAACTTAGCAATTTTAGTATTTAGGGTTTTTCTAGCTCGGGGTCAAACTAGGGTTTGACTTTCTTGGAGTTTCACCCAACCAAAAATATTGATATAGGCCTCTAAACTTCGATTTTGATGAGGAGAGAAATCCTATGTCGGGATCACTAAAAAATTCCTCTTCTATAGAAAGGCCTAATTTCCCGCACCGAAACTGAAAATGCTCGGAATCAAATTATGCTTCGACAGAAAGATGTGCCCTTCAATGGAGAGTCAACCTAGCATACTTTTGCTGATGGATTGTGGAGAGAGAACCAAAAATTAAGAATCCCTAGCTTCTACAGCTGGACAATTTCTTCATCTCAGGTTATCTCTGATACCATGTTAGATTTTTATCATTTAAGCTAGCATTATGATCTTAGGATCTTTAACTAAGAGAATAACATGCACAGCAATAAAACACAAGAGACAAGAGACACAAATAATTTTCCTCGCGGAAACCATAAAGGAGAAAATCCTGCAACTTCCTCAGAGATAGAATCAGCACCAAAAGTAAAACCTGAAAGCATAAAGATGATCTCCCAACAGCAGTAGTCTCTCTCTTGTACCAACAACTTCTCCTCTCACTCTTGCACCCCAATGAGTGAGTGTCTGTGTGATAAATAGAGAGGCTCACTCTGTATTTATATTCTTTCATTCACGTGAAACCCACTACAACATGTCGGCCTCACTTAACAATTACTTACTAGAGCCAAATTCTCTAGGAGTGTCTAATAACCCTAGTGCCCCAAAACTTAAGGGGACTTTGCCTCCTCCGACCAACAAGGAGTTTTATCCTTAACACAACAGTGGAGACTATTGCCCCGACTTACAATGACTCACCTAGGTTCGACTTCTCTAGGATAGTATAATAACCCAAGGGCCCCATAACTGTGGGGAATTTAACCATTGACCAATAGGAGGGTTACCCACAATGACTTGACATGACTTTTATATTATAGAAACTTCTCAGAATAAACATCGGGGTATGACATGACTCAATTACATTATAGACACATCCCGGAATAAACATCAGGCTATAATACATACAATATACAGATGAATACATTCCAAAGTTACAATTATGTCAACGGCTAGGGTTCTATAAAACATAGCCATGACATGTGTGATTCCTATTGTGCTGGGGCGTGACCTTTGTGATGCTCTTGGAATGAGCCTTGACCTGTTAGGGTTTCCTGGAATAAGTCGTGACCTATGTGCTTCTTTTTTTGTTTGGTTGTGACCTGCATGATGTTCTTGGAGTGGATCCATGAACTTCTTTTTGTATGTTAGGTTGGGTGTGACCTCTTTGAGTGCTAATAAGTCTGAATCATTACCTCCTAATCTGGGCTGTGAATTTCTTAATGCTTCCTGAACTAAACCATGACATGTCACTATAGGAACAAAAGGACATACCTGAGAGAGAGAGAGAGAGAATAAATTCAATTACAGTAGTTTTTCTCAACTATAATAGCAATCAAGGTAGCCCAGTCAACAAGGAAACCCCAATTGTTGGAGCAACATACCCATAAAAAGAGTCCATAAAATACTAGGTAATGATGAAATTATGCACACAAACAAGAGCTCAATTTGTTGACCTTAGAAATCCCATGGATTTCTTACAGCTTAGCAAACTCAAACATTTCAATAGAGATATTGTCCCAATTAAGTATGAATCATGACCTCCTAATATGGGCTGTGACCTTATTGGTGATTCCCGAACTAAACTGTGACCTTCTTGGGTCTACTTGAATTGAACCGTGACCTTCTTAGGGATGGCTGGACTAAACTGTGATCTATCTGAAAAAATATTTTTGAGTATAATGAAGGTTTCAACTCTCCCATTAGAAATTGTCTTTGTATGCTTTCAACTTTAACACCGAGACCTTTTTGAGTGTTACAGTTGAAAGATATAAAAATTATGCTTTACAGTTTAAACTTATCTTGTTTATTTACAAATGTACTCTTTTGTTTCTAGTATTGTTTTAATGAATTAAAATATAATCTCTTTAATTTTATTCTTCTAACACATTGTCATGCAAAGACGTATTTATTTTGATGGAAAATCTAGAGCAGACAAACGCTATCCTGTAGGATTTATGGGTGAGCACTTTTATGGCTTGCACATGTAGACTTTGAATATGCAAAAAAGTATTTCCACAAGGGTAGAAGATGTATTCAATTTCTTTGACCTTGTGATATTTTGTTCATGGCATGTTGTGTTATGTCCTCCAAATGTCTTGTTTATTAATGCATGGTTATTTAATTAAACGTTTATATGAACATGAAAATGCAAATTTATATCCTTTGGCACTCTACTACAGTTGGAACAAGAAAGAGGGATAACAGACCTAGATGTGTATGGGGATTTGAATTCGGGATGATGCCAAAGAAGCAAACTTTATTTCTTGCTTGAATGGTGGGAATGTAAAGTTTGATTGTCTACGCAACACAAATAATTCAATTAGAACAAGTGATGTTATTTGGATATTCTTCTCTATTTTTATAAACTAGTAATGTATTATCTTATGTATAGTTCATGTTTTTCCTTATAATGTTATTCTTGACTTTAAAATCTAGACATATTTTTGGTTTTATAGATTCTTGTTTCATTCTTGTTTTAGGTCCTACGTCGAGGTATTGTCAAGTCTTTTGATGAAAACTTTAATTTTGGGAGGCATATGAATTTCCTGTATATATTAAGCTTGACTTTTATTACAATAGCTTAGTTTTACTAAGTTTCATAGATGATCTAGTTTTTTGTAAGTTTAAGGTTTTTTTCTTGATCTAGTTTCTAGCAAGTTTTTTGTTTTTTGTAATTTTGATGTGGTATGGACCTTCCTTATATGTTGATGATAAAACTTACTGTTGTGGTATGGAACACTTATGGAATTTATACCTTGAGAGAGAATACAATAGTTTGAAACCTCGGTATTTTGTGTAAAAGGGTTGTTTCCCCACCTTTATGGTACACCTTGTTTCTATAATAAAAGGGTTATTCTCCAACCTTGATTGACACACCTTGGTCTAGTTGGCGTAGGGATTTATTTTTTACTTTGTTATGACCCCTCTTATTGACTTGTGATATTATGGTGACGTTATATTGGTATTTATGCTTGATCCCCCTCATAGTGTAGTATGTTAACCCTATTGTTATGTTTTTATGGTTATGACCTTCTAGCATCCCCAAACAACTCACAGACGACTCAAGCAAGTTCAGAAAGGTCATGGTTTAGTCCAAGCAGCCCCAAGAAGGTCATGGTTCACTTCATGCAGACCCAAATAGGCCACAGTTTAGTCTAGGAATCCCCAAAAGATATATTTGTACTAACCTAAGAAGGAGAGGTATATTTGTACTATGCTTTTGTAGAATCCCTCACCCGCCTATTCAAGAACCTGTGAGTTCTGTCAATTGCTACATTTTTATCCATTGCTACAACTCCAAATATATATATCTTGTAAACTTGCAAAACCCCAAAATGCATTTCCAATTGGTGTGAGCTATTAAATTCCCCAACCCTCAGGTTCACACACCCATTCCAGCGGGGTCTCTCAGATCCAAATAAACCATATCCCCTCCCTCCTAATCCAAAAATTGTGTGCCAATTAAGGGTTTTATAACCCTCGTAATGTATAAAATCCATTGAAATAGAACAATTTGAACTCCACTCTAAACACATAGTTGGCGGTGGCATTGACCTGTAGTTCCATGGTCATTGGTGGCATCGATGGTATCGAGTTCCATCCTCAACGTCATCGAAGGTCTCGAGGTCCTCAGTTTGCATCGTGGGTGGTGGAAAATAGAGTTTTTCAAGGTTTTTGGTTTGTAAATATGTTCCATAATCCTTTATGTTTTTCCCTTGATCCATGTAAGGCTATTCCATGAATGGAACATAACATAATTTTTTCAAAGAAATATTAATCCCTTAGATTAGTTTAATATATAATCATATTTGATAGTAATCGCCATATTGATTAATTACTCTATATTATATAGTTATTCCCATAAGGTTGAAAAGAGATATCCCTTGATTATTAGTTTATAATATATAGTCATAACCAAATACATTAATTATTCTATATTATATAGTTATTACCACAATATTATTCCACTTAGACATGAGAAGTCATACCATGCCATGGAACTATATAGCTAGTATGAGTATACTCACTTATTTACTCACTGGGATAATGGACACAATAATTGGGGTTTCCTTGCTTGTCAACTGACTAATTACCTTGAATGCTACTATAGTTGACTAAACCTACAATAATTGAATTTATTCTCTCTCTTAGGTATGCCCTTTGTTCCTATAGTGACTTGTCTCTTAATAGACAAGATTTGATCTAAAAAAATATTGTCGAGTATAAGGAAGGTTTAAGCTCTCCTAGTGGGTTATCTTATTTGTTTTCTTTGTACTTTGAGTTAGATTTACTACGACTATTATTTATTGTCTTTGTATGATTTTCAGCTATAACACAAGGACCTTTGAGAGTGTTACAGTGGAAAGAGATGAAAATTATGCTTTAAACTTTTATTGTATAGTTACAACGATATTATTTTGTTTCTAGCACTAATTTGTCATAGTTTTTCATGTTTTATGTCTGTTTGAGATGGGTTGTCCTGGTTTATGTCTTTTTTCTTATAAGATATCTCCTGCTAAGTTTAAATATCAAAATATGGTTGGCAGTTTCCAAAATTTACAGTTGGATTGATGCATATTTGTTAGGTTTTTGGGATCCATCACTTTAATTGTTGGACAGACTTTAAATATAGGAGAATATATTTTTGTTTACATGTTAATTTCATGTGCTTTTTTTTTGGTTTTCTAAAATTGTGGAAATTTTATCGACATCCTCATGAGAATTTTAGAAGCATTTTTATTTGAGAAATTATAATAGGGAAGAGTTCATGGAAACTCCAAAATGGTGATGATAAAACTCATTGTTGTAGTGTGGACCTTCCTTATACGGTGATGATAAAACATACCAGTGTGGTATGAAACACTTAAGGACTATATACTTAGAGAGAGAATACATCATTTTGACGCCTTGGTCTTCGGGGTAAAAGGGTTGTGTCCCCACCTTGATGGTACACCTAAATCCTATGGGTAAAAGGGTTATTCTCCCACCTTGATTGGAACACCTTGGTCTTATTGGTGTAGGAGTTTTTTTCCAACTTTTTCATGACCCCTCTTGTTGAATCTTGATCTTATGTTGACCCTTAATTGGTCCTTATTCTAGCGCCCCCCTCATAGTTTGGTTCCTTAACCCTTTTTCTTTGTTTGCTATGGGTGTGACCTCCTAGTAGCCCCAAACAAATCATATCTTTCTCAAGCAAGTTTCAACAGGTCACGGTTTAGTCTAGCCATCCCACAAAGGTTAGAGTTCAGTTCAAGTAGAATGAATAAGGTCACTGTTCATTTCAGGAAGCACCAAGAAGGTCATAGCCTAGCTTAGGAGGTCATGATTCAGACTTGAGTGGACTAATATATCTGTTGTACTATTTAAGTGTGCTGAGATGTAATAAATCCATGGGATTTGTATGGGACACAAACTGAGCTCTGGTTTGTGTGTGGAATGTCGGCATTACCTGATATTTTATGGACTGTTGTTTCTGGGTTTGCTACTCTAGTAATTGGGGTTTCCCTACAGTTCACTTCAAGCAAACCCAAACACTCGAACAGTGCAGCGGAGATCTTATTCCACTCAAACAGAGTTATGGTTTCTTATAAAAACCCAAAACAACTCACAACCTGCTCAAGAAAGCCATGGGATTTGTATGGGCTACAAACGTAGCTCTGGTTTGTGTGTGGAATGTCATCATTACCTGATATCTTATGGACTGTTGTTTGTTGGTCATCATTTCATACTTGAGTGCACTAATATATCTGATGCATTGTTTGATTATGCTAAGCTGTAATAAATTCATGGGATTTGTATGGGCCACAAACTAAGCTCTAGTTTGTATGCAGAATGCCATCATTACCAGATATTTTATGGACTTTTGTTTTTGGGTATGCTTCTCCAGTAATTGGGTTTTAATAATGGTTCACTTCAAGCAAACCTAAACACTCAAACAGTGCAGCATAGATCTTGTTCCACTCAAATAGGGTTATGGTTTCTTTTAGCATCCCCAAAATAATCACAACCTCCTCAAGAAAGACATAGGATTTGTATAGGATACAAACTACTATTTGGGTTGTGTGTAGAGTGTCATCATTAACTGATATTTTATGGAATGATGTTTCTTGGTCTACTGCTCCCTGGGGAATCCTTTCTTGTCGACTGGGTAATTACCTTGAATGCTACTATAGTTGAATAAACCTACAATAATTTTATTTATACTCTCTTTTAGGTATGTCCTTTGTTCCTATAGTGACTTGTCTCTTAATAGACAAGGTATGTTCTAAAAAGATATTGTTGAGTATAAGGAAGGTTTCAACTCTCCCTGTGGGTTATCTTATTTGTTTTATTTGTACTTTGTGTTATATTTACTACTATTATTATTTATTGTCTTTGTATGGTTTTCATCTTTAACAAAAGGACTTTTGGGAGTGTTAAAGTTGAAAGAGATGAAAATTATGATTTAAAATTATCATGTCTAGTTACAATGATACTATTTTGTTTCTAGTACTATTTAATCATGGCTTGTCATCGTTTATGTCTGTTTGAGATGGTTTTTCATGGTTTATGTCTTGTTTCTTATCAAATATGCACTGTTAAGTTTAAATATCAAAACCTAGTTGACAAATTCCAAAAATTTCAGTTGCATTGATGCCTATTTGTTAGGTTTTTGGGATCCATCTCTCTAGCTGTTCGACAAACTTTAAGTACATGAGAAGATATTTGTGTTTGCATGTTAATTTCATGTGCCTTTCTCTACTGTGAAAATTGTGGAAATTTTATAGACATCCACATGAGCATTTTAGAATCCTTTTCTTTGAGAAATTAGAATAGGGAAGAGTTGATGGGAAATCCCAAATGGTGATGATAAAACTTAGTGTTGTGGTATGGAAATTCCTTATATGGTGATGATAAAGCGTACTATTTTGGTATGGAACACTTATGGAATTTATACCTTGAGAGAGAATATAACATTTTGACACCTTGGTCTTTTGCGTAAAAGGGTTGTTTCCCCACCTTGATGGTACACCTTGGTCCTATGGGTAAAAGGGTTATTCTCCCACCTGTATTGACACACCTTGGTATTTTTGGTGTAGGGGTACTTGTTTTCTCACTTTTTCCTGACCCCTGTTGTTGACTCTTGATATTATGTTGACCCTTGATTGGTCCTTATGCTAGCACCCACTTATATTGTGGTACCTTAACCATTTCGTTATGTGTGTTATGGGTGTGACCTCCTAGCATCCCCAAACAACTCATATCCTTATCAAGCAAGTTTGGTTAGGTCATGATTTATTCCAGCCATTCCAAAGAAGGTCACAGTTCAGTTCAAGTAGACCGAAGAAGGTCACTATTCATTTCAGGAACCACCAAGAAGGTCACCACCCAACTTAGGAGGTCACGATTCATACTTGAGTGGACTAATATCCCTGCTACACTATTTGAGTGTCATAAGATGTAGGAAATCCATGGGATTTGTATGGACCATAAATTGAGCTCTGTTTTGTGTGTGGAATGTCATCATTACTTGATATTTTATGGACTATTGTGTATCGGTGTGTTTCTCCAGTAATTGGGGTTTCCTTACGGTTCACTTCAAGCAGACCCAAACACTCAATCAATGCAGCCAACATATTAGTACACTAAAATAGGGTTACTGTTTATTTTAGCATCCCAAACAACTCATAGCCTGCTCAAAAAATCCATGGTATTTGTATGGGATACAAACTAAGCTCTTGTTTGTGTGTGGAATGTGAACATTACCTAATATTTTAGAGATTGTTATTTCATGGTCTATTGCTCCAGTAATTGGGGTGTCCTTACTTGTAGTATGGGTAATTATCTTGACTACTACTATAGTTTACTAAACCTACAGTAATTGAATTTATTCTCTCTCTCATGTATGTCCTTTGTTCCTATAGTGACTTCTCTCTTAATAGACAAGATTTGGTCTAAAAAAAAATGTTGAGAACAAGGAAGGTTTCAACTCTCCTAGTGGGTTATCTTATTTATTTTATTTGTATTTTGAGTTATATTTACTACTGGTTTTATTTATTTTCTTTGTATGATTTTCATCTTTAACAATGTGAGCTTAGGGAGTGTTCAAGCTGAAAGAGATGAAAATTATGCTTTAAACTTATCTGGTCTAGTTACAAGGATACTATTTTGTTTCTAGTACTATTTTGTCATCATTTGTCATGGTTGATGTATGTTTGATATGGTTTGTCATGGTTTATGTCCTTTTTCTTATCATATATCTGATGTTAAGTTAAGATATCAAAATTTGGTTGGCAGTTTCCAAAAGTTGCAGTTTCATTGATAAGAATAGCAATCTAGAGAATATAGAAGAAGTGTTGGAAACTACTAAGGTGATGGATGTTCACTATTTTTTTCTAACGTTTGTAAAATAATAATAAACTGTCTTTCAATGTAAATTCCAAGTGATGTATGTGGTCATTATTTTATATGGTTCCTGATTTCCCATTTCAAATTTCAATACAGATGTTAGCAGCAAGCAGGCTATCAGAGATACAAGAGGCACACAAAGAAAAGCTAAAAGTTTTAAAGCGGCTAGAACTTGTGCAAGTTAACATATATTTTGGTCAATGATCAACCTTTAATTTATAGGACCCATATTGTTTGTCAGTATTGTGTTGTTTGTGAGGTTTTTTTAGTGTTTGTATTAGGCTAATTCTATTTGTATTATATGACAGGGAATTCTAAAGGATGATAAGTATGTTGTGTCATCAAGACCCTATATTTTACTGAATGAGAAGCTTCAACATTTAAAAGTTGAGGTAGAAAAATATCAAAACATAACAGAGTCATTGGAGGTATATTATTAGTCATCATATTGGCACCATTTCAATATGCTTAAGCATTTTTTGAAATGTTGTTACAATGGTATCCACAAATATTGGAATTCAAACTATAGGATGAAAGATATTGAATTCATAGCATTGATAAGGAAATGTGTTTGAAAGTTGAGTTAGTTGATGTTGCATAGAGAGCAGATGCCAATACTAATGCCATGATTACCGAGCTAGCTGAAACCAAATTGAAAGAATTTCTGGCAGAGCTATATTTTAATCCTTTGTCATCTTGCATTTATAGATTTCTTTCAATATGAGAAGAATATATTTTGATTGACAACTGCATTCCTAACCAAGAAGGAAATACATTGTCACTGAATTTAAAGTCATGGTTTCAACTATACACAAAGAAATGGGCATGAAGCAAACATAGTTAAGTAGGTTCAAGGAGATAGCATGTGAAGTCCACTCTTTATGGGAATAAGTTCATTCACTTACGACTATACTTAGTAGAAAGGTTTCTCTCTCTCTCTCCTAAAATTTATATAGCATTTTATGTTTAGTTTAGCAAAAACATAGATTTCTACAATATTTGTCCATTGAATTCCTTTTATTGAATGAAGATTTACATTGATAGAGTTAACATTGATAGAGTTAGAATCCATCATTATATAGGCATATATCTTTAAATATCCTATGTTGATTTTCATATATGGTATGCTATGTTCTAATACTTGTTTCTTTTAGAGTCTAAATCCATGATTTGTACAACAACTATTCTGATCTCTATTTCTTTTCTGAAATCCATTTACCATTTTTTGCATTTAGTTTAGAAGAGCATAATTTTCTAACATCTTTATCTATTGAATTCATTTTACGGGATAAAAAATAATCAAGATACAATATACATGTAAATTCCTATGAGATTGGATGACAATCTCATATGTTAGGAGATAGAATTTGATAGAAATAATTAATTATCAAATACATTTATATTTGAAAGCAAATCATGTACATATCTTACATTAATTGTGCTAACTATGGACATTGGAACCTATTTTCAATGCTATAGTAAACCAAAAAATCCAGATCAGCATGTATTTGATGATTGAATGTTGCATCCAAGAAATATCGAATTCACAATGTATTTGGTGATTGAATGTTTTTGTCATTAGACTAAGACTAGGAATCTGATCTATTCATGTGATATTAACCATCGTCTACTTGCCATTGATATTTATGAAAATTTTGAAGTTTCAATCTAGTCTCATTCTCTTCCTGCATTTTATTAATAGTATCTCATATATAACCATAGTTACAGGAGTTGGGAATGTTTGAGTATTTTTTGATCACTAGTGGAAAATGAGAGATTAGTGACCAAAAAAATGACCAAAATACGCATATCAATGACCACTTTTGGTTTGGCGATCATTGGTGGCTAATTTACGGTCTTTTATTATGCGACCAAAATTAGTCATTTTTATTTTGGTCATTTATAGCTTGTCAGTTGGTCATTAATTTGGTCATATATTTGAATCAATGACCAAATATATGACCACATTTGTGACCAAATTAATGACCACATGACAAACTAAAATATGACCAAATTTGGTCGCGTAATAAAAGACCGTAAATTAGCCACCAAAACTGCTTTTTGGTCATTGATATGCGAATTTTGGTCCTTTTTTTGGTGATTTATATCTCATTGTTTGGTCATGTATCTCTCAATTTTTTGTCATTTTATATGCAAATTTTGGTCATTAATCTCATTTATTGGTCACTAATTTAGTTATTTTTAGTCGTTTTATGTATGGTTATTATATTTTAGTAGTTTTAATGGTGTCCATTATTAATCAATATAAATTTTTAATATGATATAATGTTTAAATTAAAAAAGAATCATACATTATTTACCATCATCTAATGCACATGTGAATTATGCAATGACACATTAATTAGTTAAGTACAACACTTATAAATAATACAAAGTACAACCATATAAGTTTTAAACCCCACAAATATGATTTTTCTCAAAAACTATCTCCATATAACTTTACATGAAAATCATCTAATACATCGATGACTTTTCAAAATATTACAATGGCTAAACAACCCACTTGTACTTGGCTGCTAAGCCATACTTAGATCTCGTGGCAACTTCAAAACCATACTTAGCAGCATGAAACCCTCAGCAACAGGCTCTTCATACTCAATGGCCCACTTTTTGAGCTTTTGATCTGCGCATGTGCTTATGCATCCGCACTGCACATGCTTATGATCTTTCTGAGCTTTATATCTGCGCATGTCCTTCTGTATTCGCACTGCAGCAGCCTCCCTCCTCATGTTGTTATAAATATTGCAAGTAAGGTTACCTACAAACAACACATGTTGAGCAATATATTTTGTCGCTCACTAAAAAGAGAAAACAAATAACTGAAAAATGTACATAGTAATTTCACAAGATTTAACATGGAAAAAAGAAACAATTCCAACAAACAGTAGGTGTACTCAAAATGCATAAACATTTATAACAAGAACACCTACAAATATATGAACATGAAATACCTCTCCATAAATCTTGAAAATCAATGGCAACATTGTGCAAAGCAAAAAATTCTTTCAATCACATGCACTTGTTTTGAATTGTTCTTCCACTCAAGGCACATATCCTTCTCTGGTCTTCTTGCCGCTGAAATATTTAATTATGAAACCAATCCCAACTATGCATTTTAGCCTCATTGAATTTTTTGATTACTCGTGACCATTAAAAAAATTATCTTATTTTGTTTTAAACCAACATCCCATCTCTAGTGCCTTATAAAAAATCTACACCTAGTAAATTACTACTTAGACATATAACTAATGAGAAATCAGTAGGAAAGAAAGATTAATAAAACTTGTATGGACAAGAAGATTAATAAAAATACAAGCTCCATTGCAAAGGCCTTTTTTTTTTAGCTTTCAAAGGCTCCTTCGGTGGTAAGTCTCAATGCAAATGTAGTCGGTCCTAATGCTGCGAACATGATATTCAACATGAAAAATGAAAATAATATATAGATCCAGGTTATGGCTTGTTTTAATAAAGTCAGAATGATAATTATCCAAGCACTCCTCCATAAACATGAGCGTTGAAAACACCAAAAGTTGCACTTATGGAACATATGCCGATTAATGTTTTGAGCCGTACCTTAGCATATGTTTCAAGGTCCAACTAATCACAAAATAAAGATCATTAAACTAGGAAGATGCAGCTCTACAAAGTCATTTGTGGAAAATATCATACCACCACATTCATCTTTGAATACCTACAACCAGAACAAGGAGTATACTTATGTTAAAATGTACAAATCCCATTAGAATTATTTGTTTTGTATTGATAGTCACTTCAAAGTATGACGGTAAAGTAATTGTTATCAATGCAAATGGTTGGTATACTAGATTCATCATTGCACACACAAAAAAAGGTATCATAAGTTTTTATAAGGAAATGTATGTCCCTACTACCCATTAATGTGTCACATAAGTAACAACAAAGAAACCAAACATAATGATAGTATATTACATTAATTACAAAACATATATAATATTTTTTCTAATACTAGGAACAATAGAAATTACAATCCAATGGATTGAGAGAGAACCATTAGTTAAAACCAATAGATTGAGAGAGAACCTTTCTAACTAATTGATTCATTTTTTAAAACTTTTATCTAGTTACATATAGTGAATGACTCATAATTTACTATTTTAAAGTTTTAATATATAACGTTATAAAAAAAATTATAGTTGTTTTAAAAATTACACCAAGTTTTTCCTTGAGATAAATAAACTTATCTAGATCAAGAGGCTCCCAAGTTGCACAATATTGCAGTTTGTTTCTTTATTCTTCACTAACTATCAACTGTAATGGCAATGCAATTCCACATACTTTGTCCACTCCTAAAAATTAGGATCCTTCGTAAATTTCAAAATGCTATAAGTATCTTCATGAAGTGTAGTGGGAGCTCCTTTGTATAAATTTCAATTTAACAAGTATCCTCCTCAACCAAACTATCTCACAAGATACCATCATTGCTACCTTATAATCCATTTTAGTGGAGGAAAAAAATATTGCATGTTTCTTCTTACTTAGTGATGAAACTGCACATGTACCAAGATGAAACCAACCTAATATGAATCTATATACTGTATAAGTTAAAAATCCTTTCCTCTACCATATATGATTCCATACTCATGAACCCTTCACATATCTCAAAATTCACCTGGTTCAGAAGTGAAATTACCACTGCTCAGCTTTTGCCTTTCCTTGACCATAAAATGTTGTGAGTCACTCTCCTCTCTTTGATGGAAAAGGGCCCTTCAATCTGGTCTTCTCTTTTAGTCCATAGAGTCATTCAATATGAGCACTGAAAAAACATGTTGCTGTCGTTATTATTTAGTTTTCTGTGTAGGTCCTGGTTGAGACTTATCTGGCTCCTTACTATTAATCCCCTGCCTTCCCTGAGGTAGGTGAGGCTTGGTGGGCTTGGACAAAAGCTTCTAGCGATGGGAGGTTCAAAGTTTACAGGCAATTTTCACTCAATGATCAATCTTAGTAGTTGTAACAAATCTAGAAATGTAATTTAATGCAAATCTCAAATCCAGTCTAATGCTTGTAATATAGATCAAACCCCTACCAATTGTTTGTATGCAAAGTCATTTTTTGGTCTAGTGGTAAATGTGGCTAATAACTTCAAGCCAACCTCTATAGGTCTAGGTGTTTCCTTACAATCAACCATCCTAAATTTTTAAGACAACAAGTTGTAACAGTGACAATTTTCTTATATATTGAAGGCTACAAGAATGTCTTCACTATTTGAAGAAACCTATGTTCATGGTCAAATGTGGAGTACCCAAACCCCTATTCAAAAAATATTGATCTTGTTCATTGTATCAAAGTCAACATGTATATCAATGTTGTTACAAAGCTCGGTTAACAAATAAGGACCTATGGATTGTATGGTGACTAATGGAGAGGAGAGACCATTTCATGTGATTTAGGGTTTCTAGAATGGCAGGGAGTTTTTTGACAAGCAACATCTTTCCAAACCTGTGCATAGCAGTGACAAAATCTAGACTTGTTTTGTCCTTTTTAAAGCAATGAACCTCATTCTGGGAAGNCAGGTAGTTTTTTGACAAGCAACATCTTTCCAAACCTGTGCATAGCAGTGACAAAATCTAGACTTGTTTTGTCCTTTTTAAAGCAATGAACCTCATTCTGGGAAGTATTTTCAATTCCATGGTGCTATCCCACTATGTGTTGGCACAGTTTCAAAACAAGATCTAGAAATGTCAGATTCTGTTGACTATGAGTAACTTATGCATGCAAATAACAGCAATAATTATTCAAACTATGGGAAAATAGTGGAAGAAATGAAGCAAATCTGGGAATACAATAACCACATAAATCAATTATGGGCAATTATAGGAAAAAGAAATCATCAATTGATTTTCGATAGCAAGAAAGTAGCTCCTAAAGGTGGGTTTTCAATGAGACATTGAGGAGTTTCATAGGTACCATGGTTGGGATTGGATCAGAAGAGTTCCAGGAAGGTTGGGGAACATTTTCAACATATTATCCCTTTGAGTGGGGCCAATAAGCATAGGAATCCCTATCTTTTATGAAGGTATCGAGGTTGTACTATCAATGGAAAAATGATATCATGCAAGATATGTGTGGGATGATGAATGGAAACATTGATATTGCATATTATGATGCGCATCTCATCTATACTATCCAGTTTCACGACACCCTCCTATTTTTATCACAGGGTTGCAGGGAATGGTTTCCCTATCTATAAAAATAAAAGGGGGATCATGAACCCAAAACTCTAGGCCCACTTCCAGAAGTTGAAGTTCCTTCTCTCTCAATTCAGGGAAATCATTCGATGAAATAGAAATGTGTTGAAGAAGTGAATTCATAGTCAAAGCTAATCCCTGCATATATGATGTATTATCATCCCACTCAGTCATTCCTTTGGATTGCAATTCTCATAGGGACATTGGTTCTAGCTTAAACAAATGGAATAGAGTTTAGTTCATGTTGTCGGCCATCAATGAATGGGCTTGATGAGGTAATTGTTCTCTAAAAAGCCAGACCATTACACGGTGATAAGCTTCCTAGTCAATGTGTGAGTGTTCTGTAGTACTCCTGTAATGAACTATGTATAATACCTTTCTTTGAAGAAATCATGGGCATATTGATGAACAATACCTTTCTATAGCTCACTGCTCCAATAGAGGAAAAAGAATTTGAAGAAATCAGGGAGGTGGACGAAAATTGGCTCTTTTGGTGCAACCTCAAACTATACAAAGTGAAGAGCAGAAAAATATCTTCCACATAAAAATGAAAGTCAAGAAGTACATGGTTACAGTGAAATAAAAGTGCATAACCTGTAATCATTATTCCATGAGACATCATTTCATTCGAACATTTCGTCAAATAGTTGGTGTGCATATGGAAAAGTGTTGAACAACAAGCATTAATTAAGCAAGATTGATTCCATTATTCACTTGTCTTGGTCTCGGTACAACCTCTATACTGAGTTGGAGGTGAGAAGGGAGGAGCTTCCATCCTAGTTGTGTCGTGGAGTATATCCATGTCAGGACGAAGGGAGCTCTCAGATCTCTTTGTCTCCTTTTTTCCCATTGTTAATTTTGCTGCCCTCCTCCGCCTAGACTTAGAAGTGGACTGCATATAAATGTTAGAGGGATTAATACAATAGCAGTAATAAAAAATACATGATCCAAATCACAACAATCCATGTGGAGGATATTCATCTAGCGGTCACAAAACTTTGAGGGTGTAGTGATTTGTGCAATACCTTGATTTTTTCTCAAGCAATCTCTTCAAGTGATATGTAGAAAACGATCCATTGAATGATTTCTTTGGTCTTGAACACACCCATGCACAGATAGATCATCCTTGAGATCACCTTGAAACGTATAGTGATTTCCTTGTAAAAAAAAATATGAAAATACAAAACAATAATATGCGTCTACAACACCCCAACGATGTTCTTAAGGATTGAAGAATCGATCTAAATAAAAAATCCACAAATCGTGTGAAAAATATACATTTTTCCATGGATCCCAGCACACCATGTAGATATAGGATAGAGTTTTCCATAATTTTCCCTAGAATCCATGCTAGAAAAGGGAGACAAGATCTCCAATTCCATTTGGGGTTTTGAGAAATCCCGTCGATGGCCAACCCCTCCTCTTCCATTGATCTAAAGCAACTGATAGCTCCTTTGCATGGTATTAATATCAACATCATGTATTGAGATGCCCAAGCTTACATCATATCTCAAATTTAGAGGATCATTGCAATCATCTTCTGCCTAAAAATCGTTACACTGGCCAGCGGACCATCTAACTCCAACTTGTTCACAAAATTGAGAACCGGAATTAAGTGGGGCATACAAGTGAGGAGTAGTTTTCTCATAATCCTTAATGCTACTATTTTCCCTATCATAATCAGTGGTATAAGATCCTGCATGGATGACATGAGATCAATCTTCAATTCCATTTGGGGTTTGAAAATGAAATAAGCTTAAACAACAAGGGAAACGCTTTGATCTCCTTAAGCCACGGTAGTGAAATTTTCACATTTTAGCACCAAAACAATTTGGGCCATCTTGGCATATCATTTGTTTGGTAGTTTTTGGGCCGATCTAAATTTTTTTAAATCTCCAATTCCATTTGGGGCTTTAAAATGAAATAAGCTTAAACAACAAGGGAAACGCTTTGATCTCCTTAAGCCATGGTAGTGAAATTTTCACATTTTAGCACCAAAACGATTTGGGCCATCTTGGCATATCATCTATTCGGTAGTTTTTTGGCGGATCTAAAAAATTTTAAATTTGTTCTTGGGCATGTTTCTATAATAAATAAATAAAATAAGGAAATATTGTTTTAAGTTTTTAAAGTTGTTTTTGGGCATGTTTCTATAATAAATAAATAAAATAAGGAAATATTGTTTTATTTGGTTGTAAGGCAAGCTTTTAAAGACTTTATATTCATACAAGTAAATGTTTTTAATTGGAATTCACTAATTACCAAAAATGGTAACAAAAATAAATAAAATAAAGAAATATTGTCTTATTTCATTTTTTAGCAAACTTTTAAAAGCTTGATAGTTATAAGAGTCTATTTTTTTTACCTGGACTTAACTAATTACAAAAGGCTGTAACAAAATCCTTGGATAGATCCATCCATAAAAAGATCAGGATTACATCTCCTAAAAACACAATACAACATCATCAAGAATCAAGGCTTGAATACTTTCCATATAAAATTTATTAACCTAAACTGTTTGTTAGATTATATATCTGTTGAGGCCTGGAAATTCGCAGGCGGAAATAGTAAGGGATTCTCCCCAATCAACGTTCCCAACTAGCCCGTTGACTGTTTGAACTAGGGAATCCGTCCGGTTTGCGGTCCGGCTACCGTAGGTCAAGGAACAAAACTAAGGCTTTACCGGTTGCGGCCCGGCCCACCGAGTTTTTGTATTTTGACTTAAAGAAATGATATGCAAGTGCCTAACTAAATGCAGGGTGATCAAGCTGCAGGGAGTGGTCACAAAGTAATGCGCAGGTTCTTACCTCTCGTCTTGCGCTCGCGAGCAACCAAACCAGATACAAAAGAAATAAGCTAACTATCTACACTATCCCTAGGGAGCAAGGTTATCATTTTGGGTGAGCAATACATTTTCACATACATAAAGAAGAATCACAGGTAGCTGATACTTCTTCTAAAGCACATGAACACTTACAGATATTCAAATAACCAGATAGCCGATCATTTTATAACAACATCTATTACTCACAGCGAAAAATATCCAGAAATTACTGAAGAACATTTAGCAAGAACATAGGTTCATAATATCGAATACTCTTACAGTAAATGGAACACAGCTGAAAATGAAATAGTTCCTCTTCAACGTTATTCATTGAGTTTGCATTGATACATTTCGCTTTTCACTCTCTCCGACAGGCAAAAAATTGCAGTTCCTATGCAAAACGAAGTAGTTCATCTTACAAGTAAACAAATACAAATTTTTCCAGGGGAAAAGCCCTTTTTCAGTCCTACTTCCCTCTATTTAAACTACCCCTGCTGCCCCTTGGGCTGCCACCCCAGCGTGTGACTTTTCAGCATCTTCAACGATTCCACTTCTTGTTCTGGCCGCTGCATTTTCCCAATCATTCTCTATGAGCGTTTTATCTTCTAACCAGTAACATATGAGTCTTCCTCTGTCCGTTCCTCCTTCGTTTGCTTGCTTTGTCCTTTTCTGCGTTTTGCCTTCCTTGTGATCGTGCCGGTTCTGGTCTGACCAAGCTAACTCTTAGCCCATGGTCGCTTTAGTAGCACCGAATTCCTTCTGCAAACAATTACAATGCATTATTCACTGCAAAGGGGAGTTTTTTAAACATTTAAACTGCCGAGCATTGTAAATCCGCAAGAGACTAGCCAGGTTCGTTCGGACAAGGTATCGATTTAAGCTTTGGGTGGGAAAAATTATAAGCGGCAGTCGACCAACTTCTGCATCGGATGAGATGAGACTTCAGGAGCTGCAACGACGGGGAATTATAGAAACCGGGTGAGCGGAAACATGGGCGAAAAAAGGGTAATCGGACGTCGGGGGGAAGAGTGCTTCGAGAACCAGGAGGGGTGGCTCATCCGCAACGGCGGACGGAACAATGGCAGGGGACAGGCGATGAGGTGGAAAAATCAGTTCGGGTGGGGAAAGACAAGGTCGAACGTTAGATGATACTTGAATCGGAAGCCAACTATCCCCTCCCGGCCGCAACGGCGGGCGAGTGGAAGCTTATGGACAAGCGATTTTAAACTAAACGAATCGGGCGTTGGACGATTCATGAAATCGGACGAAAGAAAGGTCTAGGAGCCGCAACGGCGGAAGGGTTGAAACTTCGTAGCGCCCGATCCAGCAGTAAAAGAGTCCCGCTTATAGGGAAACTGAAGCATTTGAGCAGTGCTAAGGATCGGCTGTAACCAACATCACTTCTTTTCACAAAGGATGCGTTGAAGAATAGCAAATTTTCTTCTCTTCGACCACACATTCACGACCCAAACCAAAAATGAACAAGGAATACATAAATTACTGACATCCACCTTCAGAGACATGGAAGGAAACACGCTCAAGGAGATTAAAAGTTCAATGATCAAGCCATACAAAAAATAATCAGGAGGGGCCCAGAAATTAAAAAATTAATTTGGGGGGGGAAACAGTTGCGGAAGCAACAACTGGTGATTACCTGGTGAACCTAGATCTCTGGGTGACCTTTCTTTGAGTAGCAGACTGTTTCCTAACCAAAATTCATTAAAAGAACTCTTCCAGCTGTCCGGATTTCTCCCATGACCGAAGTGTGTTCCTTAATCATTGACGCTAGTCCCATTCGGGGAGAGGGGCAACCAAAACCTTCAAGTCCAGACCACTATGTTGAGTCCAGAGTATGATTTTCATTATTACCTCTGTTTTCAGGTAGCTAACAGTGTGGACACCACAGGATTGCAGCATATAGTAAACAGCAGTATCCGTTTGTTTGTCATTCCCATGCCATTTTAACACTTTGTGCCTTTTGACTTTTGTCCTTTTATCTGAGTCCTTCTGTACGCCCTTCTTACTGAATTTTAATTCAGGATCCTCTATCCCATAGTGCCCTTTTGTGTGAGTGGTGTACTTTAAGTCTCAACTCACGGACGGAGAGGATCTTTTGGCAATTTAGTATTTATGCTTTAGCACTTGCTTTGATTTATGATGTTTTTATAGAAGTTTGACTCTTTATCTGCCTTTTGGCATTTGTTTCTTGGCATGGGATCATTTATATTTAATACGCTGTTCACCTTGCTTCCTCTCATGGGTCCTTTACTGTCGCTCCTTAGAACATTTTGAATGTGATGTGGATGGAGCCCCGACATAGTACTCCAGACTCTTTGAATCCGGTTTAATTCACAGGGGTTAAGCTGGACTTCAATGCACACAACATTTTATTCGAGAACTGTTAGGCTGGAAGAATTCTTTAAGCAATACACAGGCTGATACTCAACATATTTGCTATTCCCAAAAGACCTTAATATCCCTCAGATAAACGCAAGTTCGTTTCCCTTATTGAAAATCAAAACTTAAAATTAAATCAAATGAAAGCATGACTCGAAAACAACCACACAGCTTATTTATGTACAAGGCAGAACAAAACAAAGAAAACTAAGAAAAGTAGGGCTTGAGAACCAAACCATTAACTGGCAAGTTCTCCTCCCATCCTTGTAAATCTTGCAGCTTATAAGTGGCAGGGCCAAGTTTGGCTACAATTTGAAAGGGGCCTACCCATAACTGCTAGAATTTGGTATGCTTTCCTTTTTCATCATGGGGGTGGTCCCACTTGAGAACTAAGTCTCCTACTTCAAAGTCCCTTTTCCCAGCTTTATGCTTGTCAAACCACCTTTTGATTACTTCTTGATGTTGTTTGAAACGTTCTCTAGCCTTGGATCTGGCTTCTTCTGCTTTTAGGAGATTATATATTCTTATTTCCAGAACCTCATCATCCGACCCCCTAGAATCTTGAGCTAGTATGGAAGACGGTAACAGAATATTGGGAGGTAGGATGGCTTCCTTTCCGTACACAAGGGTATAAGGTGACACTCCTAATGCAGACTTGGGGGTAACTCTGTCAGCCCACAGGGCGTTTGGTAAGGCTGAGTGCCAACTTCGCTGGTTTTCTATGACAGTCTTCTTCAGGATTCTAATGAGGTTTTTATTGGAGGATATCAGCCAGGCCATTCCCTTGTGGATAGTAGTTAGCAGAATAATGTAATTTTATCCCTTTCTCATGAGCAAAAGCAGTCAATTTAATGGATGAAAAGTATTTAGCATTATCAAAAACCACTAAAATTGGAACTCCAAACCTGGTCATGATATGATCTTGTAGGAAGCTGATGACTTCGTCTTCGTTTATCTTCTGTAATGGGATAGCTTCGACCCAGCGAGTGAAGTAATCAGTTGCAGTAAGAATGTACTTGTGTAGCAGAGAAGAATTCGGTTTTATTTCTCCAATAATGTCCATCCCCCATTGTTCAAATGGTTCTGTGATCATAACAGGCTTTAGGGGTGCTGCTGCCCTGGGCTGTCTTCCACCACACCTTTGGCAAGTATCACATTTTCTAACGTCTGGATGTGCATCTCTGAAAAGTGTTGGCCTGTAATAACCAGCTCTGAGAACCTTGTGGGCTATAGTGTCCCCTGATTAATGTCCCCCAATCGGGCCATCGTGTAATTCAAACATTACTTTCTCAGCATCTTCTTTCTCCAAGCATCTCAGGAGGACTCCATCATAGTTTTTCCTGAACAATACGCCTTCTACGATTTGATAGGAAGCTGATTTCAGATGTAGAGCTCTTCTTTGTTTGGAAATCCAATGTTTCGGTAACACCCCTGACCATAAGTAATGCACAAGATCTCTATACCACGACTCAGGAGCTGTGAATAAAGGGAAAACATCCGTTACATGCAAATCAGCTTCATCTTCCCATGCTTGTTCCTCATTGTTTGTCTTCCTAGTCATCAGTTTGCATAACCCTTGACCTTTTACTATAGTAGCTGGCTTGAATTCAAGATCATATTCTTGAAGCGCTATTACCCAGTTGCCCCTTCTTTCTCCTAATTCTTTTTGAATGAGTAGGGATCTTACAGCTGGGTAAGGGACTATTACCTTGGTACGATTTTTTAGTATATAAGGCCTGAATTGCTTTACTGCCTTAAATACTGCATATTCCTGCTTATCAATGGATGGGTATTTTAATTCAGCTCCTTGTATCCCAGTGCTCATAAAAGAGATTGGGAATTCATCACCCCCTTCTTCCTTTTGCGTGAGTACTACTGCTAATGACTCATCGGACGCAAATGTATACATAATAAAGTCCTTGTCAAAGTCTGGACTTTTAAGAGAGGGCGCATGTGCAATAGCAGTCTTGATTTTACTGAAAGCATTCTTTTCAGTCTCATTCCACTTAAACTGTGCATTTTGTTTGACCATCTACTATAATGGTTTAACAGTCTGGGCAAAATCAGGCACAAATCTACGTACGAAGTTTATTGTTCCCATGAAGGATTGCATTCCTTTTTTATTATGGGGCATGGGAATTTGCTCAATGGCTTTGATTCTTTCTGGGTCTATAGATATACCTCCTTTTGAAACTATATGCCCCAGTAACTTTCCTTCTGTGACTGCGAATATGCACTTCTTAGGATTTAGGGAAATGCCATACTTCCGACAGCGCTCGAAAATTTGCTTTAGGTGGAACGTGTGCTCCCCTATTTTCTTTGAAAATATTGTTATGTCATCAAGGTAAACCACCACACTTCACCCAATCAGTCCTCGGAAAGCTATGTCCATAGCTCTCTGAAATGTAGCGCCAGCATTAATTAGGACAAAAGGCATTCTTCTATATGCAAAAGTTCCCCATTTAGTTCTGAATGTTGTTTTCAATCTATCTTCCTCAGCCACTAACACTTGGTTGTAGCCAGAGAATCCTTCTAACAATGAAAACAATTCAGAACCAGAAACCATCTGTAGAAGTTGCTCCATTGGAGGCACCGGATAATTATCTTTGTCTGATGCGCGGTTTAAGTTTCTGAAGTCCACGCACAGTCTGATTTCTCCTGACTTTTTTCTGACTGGTACCAAATTTGACACCCATTCTGAATTCCAGACTTTAAAAATAATCCTAGCATCTAACAATTTCTTCACTTCGCTCTGGATTAGTGGTTCCAGCTTTGGGTGCATCTTCCTCAGCGGCTGCTGATATGGCTTGACGCCTGCTTTAATAGGAATGATATGTTTGATGATATTAGTGTCATAGGTTTTTAAATCTGCATACATCCATGCAAAGACATCTTTGTACTGCTTAAACAAACTGAGGAACTTGTCTCTTTCTGCTGGTGAACAACACTTGCCGAGGTTCGCGAACTTAGGCTCCGTTTCAGTCCCCAAATTTATTAGCTCGAACTGTAGAGTTGAGCTGTGCGTCTTCACATTAGCGGTTCTTCTAAATTTCTCATTCAGGTCAAACATCTTCTCTAACGTCCTGACCGCTTTGGGAATGAAATTGTCATATTTCATTTCAGCCTGATGTTCCTCATCGTCGATAATGGCTCCTTTAAAAACCTCCTCGTTTGTCAAGCATTCAATTATTTGTTGACCATCGTCAAATACTCGCAAGTTGGTGATCATGTCGGGAACTGATGGCCTGAAAAGTAATTCAATAGAGCATTTGTTATTAGTGGGAACCAATCTGGCTGCTAATGTAGCTAGAAGATCGGCGGCTGCATTTTTTATTCTTGGAATTGAAATAATGTTAAATGCATGAAAATTTCTTAGCAAATCCCATACCTCGTTTTGGTAAGCTTTCAAATGAGGGGAAACACAATGTATTTGATTCCTTACTTGTTTCACAACTATTTCTGAGTCCCCAAAAACCTTTAAATTACTAACCTTAAGCTCAATCGCCTTCTTGAGTCCCTGCAGCAGTGCTTCATATTCGGCCGTATTGTTAGTACACTCAAACTCTAATCTACAAGACATGAAGTGTTTATTTTTTTGTGTGTCAATAAGGATGCAGCCGGCCCCTGACCCTTCTAATGTTTTCGATCCGTCAAAAAACAAAGTCCAAAAAACATTATCTACTGAAAAACAATCTATTCCTACTGCTAAATCTATTATTTTACAGTCAATATCATCAGCCTGAGAAAAATCAAGGAGATCAGGTTGGGTGTCAGATGTGTCAGATGTGTCGCTGGCTTCTTCCGCTTGATAATTCCTTGGTTCCAATTCAAGAAAGTAGTTTCCCAACACAAATTCGACTGGTATGTTCTTCTCATCCAATTGAGTAACATTGTGCTTCATTTGAGGTTCTCCCAGAACCTTAATCTGATTGGGACTCCCTTTGTATGGTAGCCAAAGATGTGACCAATCTGAGGTGAAATATCCATTCAACTAAGCTGACCAATTTCTACTCAGAACCAGGCCGTAAGCGTCTGGTATATCAGCCACCACGATGTTAATAACTTGGCATACTCTATTATCAGATGCTAGGCGGATTAGGATGTCTTCCATCTCACCGATCACTTTGACGTCTGTCCTATCCAATTGCACCACCCTCCACGTGGATGGTTTAGGTTGTCCGTTGATTTTCTTACATACTGATATGGGCATGACATTAATTGACGCTCCTGATTCTACTAGACAATTGTGCACGTTATGATTAAAGATTTCGAAATTCAGGAGGAAAGGTGGATGTTTAGTTTTAGACATACCTCCACTGCTAGCTTCTCCAATTTCTTCTTCATCCCGAGGCCGATTATCAACAGGCAACTTTTCTTCTGACATTTCAAGTGCCTTTAACAGCTTTTCTTTCTGCTGGGGTACTTTGCACATTTCGAACAGTGGGACATTTGCCTTTATCTTCTTTAAATCTTCAACAATGTCATATTCAATTGGTGTTTTAATGGACAGAGATTTATCAGCGCTCACCTTCTCTTCACTTGGCTTAGGCAGTGTTCTGTTTTGTTTAGGATCCTGGCTGGTAATGGTAAATTCCAGAATCTGATCAGCCAAGGATTTGTCTTGAAACTTCTTTTTGATATTTCTTTGCAACCTTCGGATCTTTGGGAGCAAAATACTGTCATCACTAACCATACCATTGCTTCTAGTTGTTACGTTAGCTTCCCTGATGTCCCTGTGTCCTTGAGTATTTTCCTCTTCTGCATCTAATAAGGAGATAGAATTCCATAATTCCATGGTCTCTTCTTCCTGTTCTTTTGTAGAAGCAGAAGCAACACTTTCTTTCTTTTCATCCTCATCCTCTTCCGTTAATCTCGAATCCAACATCTTATTCATGACTAATGTCATCGAATTGATCCATTGTGGACAGTTCTTTTCGGAATGAGGTTGTTGATGGAAAGTACAGAAATTTTCCATCCCTATCTCAGTTAGATTCATGGATGTAGTTTTTTGAGGAGGAGGTTGGGGCTGATTGCTGTCCTCTCTTTTCTTATAATATGGCCTGAAGAACTTCTGAGCTTCTTTTTCCTTTTCTAAGTCTATGATCTTATTGGACAGCTTTTGCATCATTTTAGCCATGCTCTCATAGTCTGGTGTCTTTTCTTCTTTAGGCTTAGTGAACAATAAAGTTTTTCTTCCCGCACCTTTCTCTCCTGATTGTTCCGGATAGTCCTCCACACTTTCTCTTTCTGCTTCCACCACTTCTGCCTCTTCATAGGTCTCTATTAAGGTAGGTTTGGCCCTACCTTTTGCAAACATGGCTAAATCAGGACCCAAAGCTGAAGTATAGTACTCGATCAGTACTTTGTCTGAAGGCTTATCTGTTTCAGAGAAATTTTTAAGATATGCTGCAAACCTCTGTGTGGAGCTGTGCACTTTTTCCTTTTTCTCTTTCTTTAATGCACACAGTCCTTTCATGAGGGTAGCGTGAGTCTTTTGGACTGCGTACTTACTCCTGAAAATTCTCTCGAAGGTATCCCAGTCTAGGATAGAGTTAGCGGGCAATCCAAAATACCACGAGGCCGCAACTCCTTTGAGGGTGTGCGGGAATAGTCTACACACTACATCTTCATGTTCCCCAGCGCTTAGACCTTCTATTTCCAAGTAGAAACTATGTAGGTGGTCATCCACTAGGATTTTCTCATTTGGATCAAATTTGGGCAGTAGCTTCTCAAAGGCTTGAGGTAGGTCATGCAAAGGTGGGGTCAGATTTAGAGGTGATCTAGCTTTCCAAGTTGGCAGTGGATTTGGTGGATTAGGTGGATTTGCGTTAACACCAACCATGAGTTGAGGTGGAGAGTGAGGGGGTGAACCAACAAGAGAGTGAGGACGTGAACCAATCGGGGTGTGAACAGGAGAATTGTAAGGAGTGTCTGGACCTACTTGGTTCAAAGGCAATTCAACCTCCTGTATGGTAGTTTCCACAAGTTCTTCCCAGTCTCCAACCAACACTGAATCTTCAATAAGAGGACGTTCTTTCTTCTTGTACTCTCTTCTAGGCAATTCGTGGATAATAGGCAACCCTACAATCTTCTTTACATAAGCACGGGTATGTCTTCTCAGATCATTAACAATTTCGTTACGAACATGATATATATGTTCTCTATTTTCTTCTTCCGGAATTAAATTACGTGGTCCACTACTTTCAGAACTGTAACCAGCGGAATAATCTCAGTAAAACGGGTTTCCTCGGCCAGCCATGCACTGGCAACCCTCCTTCTAGCGCCAAAACTGTTGAGGCCTGGAAATTCGCAGGTGGAAATAGTAAGGGATTCTCCCCAATCAACGTTCCCAACTATCCCATTGACTGTTTGAAATAGGGAATCCGTCCGGTTTGTGGTCCGGCTACCGTAGGTCAAGGAAGAAAACTAAGGCTTTACCGGTTGCGGCCCGGCCCACCGAGTTTTTGTATTTTGACTTAAAGAAATGATATGCAAGTGCCCAACTAAATGCAGGGTGATCAAGCTGCAGGGAGTGGTCACAAAGTGATGCACAGGTTCTTACCTCTCATCTTACGCTCGCGAGCAACCAAACCAGATACAAAAGAAATAAGCTAACTATCTACACTATCCCTAGGGAGCAAGGTTATCATTTTAGGTGAGAAATACATTTTCACATACATAAAGAAGAATCATAGGTAGCTGATACTTCTTCTAAAGCACACGAACACTTACAGATATTCAAATAACCAGATAGCCGATCATTTTATAACAACATCTATTACTCACAGCGAAAAATATCTAGAAATTACTAAAGAACATTTAGCAAGAACATAGGTTCAGAATATCGAATACTCTTACAGTAAATGGAACACAGCTGAAAACGAAATAGTTCCTCTTCAACATTATTCATTGAGTTTGCATTGATACATTTCGCTTTTCACTCTCTCCGACAGGCAAAAAATTGCAGTTCCTATGCAAAACGAAGTAGTTCATCTTACAAGTAAACAAATACAAAGTTTTCTAGGGGGAAAAGCCCTTTTTCAGTCCTACTTCCCTCTATTTAAACTACCCCCCCTGCCCCTTGGGATGCCACCCCAGCGTGTGACTTTTCAGCATCTTCAACGATTCCGCTTCTTGTTCTAGACGCTGCGTTTTCCCAATCATTCTCTATGAGCGTTTTATCTTCTAACCAGTAACAGATGAGTCTTCCTCTATCCATTCCTCCTTCGTTTGCTTGCTTTGTCCTTTTCTGCGTTTTGCCTTCCTTGTGATCGTGCCGGTTCCGGTCCGACCAAGCTAAGTCTTAGCCCATGGTCGCTTTAGTAGAACCAAATTCCTTCTGCAAACAATTACAATGCATTGTTCGCTGCAAATGGGAGTTTTTTAAACATTTAAACCTTCTCTGCCCAGCATTGTAAATCCACAAGAGACTAGCCAGGTTTGTTCAGACAAGGTATCGATTTAAGCTTTGGGCGGGAAAAATTATAAGCGGCGGTCGACCAACTTCTGCATCGGATGAGATGAGACTTCAGGAGCCGCAACGACGGGGAATTATAGAAACCGGGTGAGCAGAAACATGGGCGAAAAAAGGGTAATCGGACATCGGGGGGAAGAGTGCTTCAGGAACCAGGAGGGGTGGCTCATCCGCAACAGTGGACAGAACAATGGCAGGGGACAGGCGATGAGGTGGAAAACTCAGTTCGGGCGGGGAAAGACAAGGTCGAACGTCGGATGATACTTGAATCGGAAGCCAACTATCCCCTCCTGGGTGCAACGGCGGGCGAGTGGAAGATTATGGACAAGCGATTTTAAACTAAACGAATCGGGCGTTGGACGATTCATGAAATCGGACGAAATAAAGGTCTAGGAGCCGCAACGGTGGAAGGGTTGAAACTTCGCAGCACCCGATCTAGTAGTAAAAGAGGCCCGCTTATAGGGAAACTGAAGCATTTGAGCAGTGCTAAGGATTGGCTGTAACCAACATCGCTTCTTTTCACAAAGGAAGCGCTGAAGAACAACAAATTTTGTTCTCTTCGACCACACATTCACGACCCAAACCAAAAATGAACAAGGCATACATAAATTACTGACATCCACCTTCAGAGACACGGAAGGAAACACGCTCAAGGAGCTTAAAAGTTCAACGATCAAGCCATACAAAAAATAATCAGGAGGGGCCCAGAAATTAAAACATTAATTTGGGGGGGGGGGGGGGAACAGTTGCGGCAGCAACAATATCATATAGTTAAATTTAGTAAACATGTTAAAAGTTAAAAAGTTCAATTAATGAGGTGAATTTTTTTAATATTTGTCTATTTTGTAAATAAATTAGATGTCATTTTTCTATTGAAAATAAGGTTATATTTTATAAAATTGAAGAAATCAAAATAAAAGATACATTTACATGTATTTTTATATCTTTCTTTAAAGAAACAAAACCAAAATATATTATCTCTACTAAATGTTACTATTTTTGTCTTTTCTTGCACCAAATAAAACCTCAAAATTATATTCTTAATATTTCCTAAACTATTCCCTTTTAAAAACAATATTTCCTTTTAAACACAATATTTTTAATGCATGTTAAGACTTTCTACTAGACTATTTTCTAAAATTTAATATCTAGATATTAAACATATCCCAAAAGGATAATCTTACCTTTAAAGATCATGTTAATCCATTAAAATCTCTTCCTACATGGATTATGCGTTAATGCGTTAATGTGTTAAAGTCTCTTCCTACATGGATAATGCTTATTTATATAAAGAGAGATGGAGAAAGTGTGTTAATGATTCAACTTTTGGTTGATATTCACAACAATTATGCATATGGAATTATACACATTTAATGTTTAATGATAATGTACTTTGAGACATTATGATTGTTAGCTAAGGTCTCAATTATAAGAGGGGACAATACCTCTTAAAGAGTTGTCCATGAAACTCCTTTTCATAAAACTAAGTTTATTTGTTTTTAATATGGTTTTGTTAATTATTTTATATTTAATAATGTATATCTATATTATAATATATAGATATGTGTGTTTATATATCATAATATAACAATATAATGTGTTTCGCGTCATTATATATACAATAATAATATTAATCAATGTGTATTTTATATATATTAATTTGGTCAATTCATGTTGAGCTGTGACAGTACAAATGCATTCTCAAATTTGTAATTTTTTACAGTGTCAGAGTGACTAAACTAGAAATGACCAAATAAATGACCAATTGTTATCTGGTCATTTGTAGTCTACATATACCGTGATCAAATTTGGTCATTTATCTTGGTCGTTTTTAGTTTATTTCTATCCCGTGACCAAAAGTGGTCATTTATCTTGGTCGTTTTTAGCTGATTTCTATCCCGTGACCAAAAGTGGTCATTTATCTTGGTCGTTTTTAGTCAGCTCACTTAGAATTATCAATTTTGGTCATTTGTGCCTCTCAGGAGACTGTGGTGACCAAACTTTTTGGTCTCCTAGTCACTAATCTCTCATTTTCCACTAGTGGATAAATATAGAGGAAAAAGAGTACATGAATAAGCTTGGTACTTCTGCAAGTATGGTAGAGACCTCAAGGGTACTAGCTCAATGGAAGAGCACCTTCCTTATAGGAAGGATATTGGTGGTTTGATTCCTACATACTCTATCTACAAGAATGAGTGAATATTTTCATATAAAATGACTAAAGTAGTGACCAAAAAATTAGAGATAAGTGGCCAACAAATGGGAGATAAGCGACCAAACAAATGACCAAAATTATCATATAAATGACCAAATGATAGTTTTTGTGACTAATTTTCAGTCTCTGTCACCAAACACATGACCAAATTAATGACCAAACATATGACCAAATTAATGACCAAATATGTGACTAAATTAATGACCAGTTGACGAGTTATAAATGAGCAAACTATAAATGACAACTTTTTTGTTCGCGCGATAAGGAACCAAAAATTATCCACCAATGTTGGCCAAATCAAAAGTGGTCATTTATAGGCATATTTTGGTGATTTTTTTGTTCACTTGTCTCTCATTATGTACTAGCCTGATCTAGTCCATCTTGGGTGAACCACACTATATATGTGTCTCTCTTGTAATGTGTTTGGGATTTGCATCTTGTTTAATTATTTAATTGTGTAATTTCTATTCCTCTAGGATCATGTTTTTCTAGCAAAAATACCATCACAAATGGAGCAGAGGGTGCAAGATGACTAGTCACAAACTAATGAGAAAGGAAAGGATCATTAGTTCCCCCAAGTCCAAAACCAAGATTTGCACCAGGTTCGGTGGCAGATGATGGGATAGATGTAGTGAAATTTGACATGTTGAATGTAAACAAGCCTATGGGTTGAGTCTCAACATCTGACATCTCCGAGGAAAACCTCCTATAGGAAGCTATAAAATATGACAACTAGGGTCGTGTAGTATGGGAGGTACCATCGCCTGAATAGTTGGCATAAAATGAATTTTTGGGTATCCGTATGGTTCATCCACCCATTCTAGATGAAAAAGACGGAGGGAACTTCGGGTTCTCAGATGTAGTTGTCATAACAAGAACTGTGTGTGAATCAAAGTGTACTAAAGGTTTCCTAGAACATCTACAATTGTTTCGAGGAGGAGTATAAGGGTTCCAAGGATATAATCATGCTAAACATAGAGATCATTGAGGTGCTAGAAATCAATCCAAAATGACTCAAAATAAAAAATACTCAACTAATTACGATCCCTAAATCTAAGTAGCGCACAAAGATAACACCCCTAAGAAGACTAAGTTGGATGCAAACAAGCAGAGAGGGAGGATAAGTGAGCTATCAAATGCAGTAGGTATGTTTCACTTGGGAGAGGCCTAAGAATATTATACACTACAAGTGGAGGTGTGTAACCAATTATAGTGGCCCTAGCTTCAACGCATATAGCGATTTTGTTGTCTAACCCCTACATGGCTAGGACACTCATAGAATAACCTCTACAAGTACACCATGTGATACCTAGGTAAGGAAACTAAGATCACCCAAATATAACCAATGATCAAGCATACAATCATAGGAGGTTTCTACCATATGGGTAGGGTAACAAAGCTCAAATCTTGAAAGCACCAGAGGTACCTCAAAATCCCCCAGATACGAATAGATCCTGGAAATATATATGAAGCTCAATATAAAGTTGCAAGGGGATATCTCCACCACAAACGTGTGTGTTTACTCGTTCTTAACTCCTTTGTAAGAGGATCCTTCTGAGAACATAATTATACCAAGGATTTCACTTCTCACCTGGACATACACCTAGTTCTTTTGTTCCATAGCCTAGGAAATATTTACTCACGACAACCTATTCCAAGACTCTACAATCCTAGGCTTGTTTGTACACCTCTATCAAACAAGAATGTGTAATCAATTTTAATTTAAGCATTAATTTTAAAGGTGTGATTACTCAAGGGTAATGAAGGTGCAACTAGTGAGTTCGTGACTCAACAGTGAAGTAAATATGCACACCCTAAAAAAATGCTAAGTGAAACCTATTTTTAATCATGAAAAAGGGCATATTCCACTACATGCAATGAAAAAATTTCCTTTCAAATTCCCATGCAAAGATTCCTATATGAAAATATGATCAAGAAATCCATCTAATCAAACCTAATGCAAGTACCAATCAATGCAATGCACAATGAAATAAACATGCAAAGAAAAAATATTTGTGTATTTTCAATATAGATGCAATGAAAATGAAAATAAAAAGACCCTACAAAATCCAAGACCTCGCAGCAAGAAGAAAATAATCCAATAAAGACACTGAGACCAAGAAGGCCAATGCACTAATAATAAAACAATAAAGAGATAAAAAAACAGGAATAACTTTCATAGAAATTCAATGAAAAAGACATCTTTGGTCACAACAGAGGCAATCAACAGGAAGCACATGGACCCGAGAAGACTCAACAATATTCATAACCCACCTAGAACCTCCACACATTTAAATCTAAAGCACAAAGATAGATGTATGCGATTATTTAAGGAACAATAACATATGTACATGACTGTATGTACTGCATCCTACGTATATATGCGACTGTAAGTTCTATGACACACATATAGAAAGGAAAAGATGGTAAAAAATAAGATAAGACTCAAATTACTTCAAGGGATTACCAATAACTCAACCAACCACTAAAAATGACACATAAACATAGAGAAGAAGAGAGAAAATCAATTCAATCATGCACCCATACCCCAATGGAGTCACCAATTCTATTACAGAGAAGATCTCCTATGGCTTAGGGTGGACCACAATAGACAAGATGACACCAAAAATAAACCCATTTCGAATAATGATACATACACAAGAAAAACTAAAACTAAGGGACCAAGGGGATGTACCTTATTTCGGACGTTCGATGTAGATCCTCGTTGAGCTTTCAATCAAACTCGTACATGCACATTGTCCTCAAAAACAACAAACATACAATAATTATATATGTAAAGCATTATAATCTAATCTAGCATGGTATATTCCAATACATAATCAATGTAATTACATCCATGGATAAAAAAATATTTATAATTACACATGCAATGGGAGAGAAATGGATATTTCTATTAATATGAACAGAGATAAAGATGACAAACTCTGTCAGCACCTCGTCGAAATTGAGAAACTAAGTTCCTCCAACTGGGCCTCCACCACATTAATCCTCCATACAAAAGCAAGTTCCCAAATATCAAGGAAATATTAGGAAATAACACTAATGGATAATTCAAGGACAAAGCGTTACAGACTCAAGTACATAAGAATAGGGCAAAATTCCACTATAGCATATTTTCTCTCCAAGTTCTCCTCCTCTAATTCTTCATAGTAGCTCAATATATAGCCCTTCAATAGGAGGTGAAGGGTCAAAGTGGAGAGTTTTCCAACATATGGAAGGCCAAGGGAGTAGTCCTTTGTTACTTCATGGGGAAAAACTCCAAATATTTTTTTTAGCACATTTCCCAATCTACATGGTGACAATGGTGCAAGCTACGTATACGCAGGTTGTACACTTGTGACCTGCGTATATATATATAAATGTTTTTTAAGGAGTTCCACTAGAGCATCATGGTCATACTGAGAAAAAAAGGAGTAAAAGGAGTCTTCATAAAGAGATGGATGGGACATCAAAGCATGATGTATCAGGTGTGGAAAATCATGTTATAGCAACTGACATCTTGTATATTACTGTACAATTTGCATAGTTTGTTTTTTAGTTCCCTTGTAGTGTTATTGGTTTTTTGAGATGCTTCATATTCTATGGAAGATGTCGACAAAGTCTTCAATATACTTAGGATTTGTTGATGTTGTGAAGTCACCACCCCTAGAACCTAGCTTAGACTTCCTAGGTTATCTATGCACCTGAGGGCCATTTGGTGTATTTGTGAACTATGTGTCTCCAACCATCATCAAAAAATGTTGCTAAGTATAGTGTCATGATTGAGCTATTAGACGATTCCATTTCCAATGGTATTTGATCTCTTGAAGTTTGGCTTGAATCATAGTTAGTTGTAACGTAATTAAATGGCTTGTACTATGTCAAGGATCCTACATTGTGCGAATATTATTAAGGGTAATATTGAAGCGACAATTTGATTACATTAGATAAATTCACATACCTATAATTTATAATCATGTTGCCACTTCATATGCAAATTACATTTTATATTGGCATTTGTCACATCAATGAATAAGTATGTACATAAAAAATTATTCATATCTAAACAAATGTGTAAATATATAAAACCGATTGCTATAAGCCTTTGTTTCCGAATAGAGTTCAAAAATGGTTTCATAGTACAAAAATGAGGCTTTAAGGCACCAAAATATACACGACCGATACAAAATATCTGCTAGGAATCTATTCCTATGGTCATGGGATGATCATGATAACACACTAATGCATTGTCCAACCTTCTGAACAACATAACCCACGGATGGGATACCCCAAATACATGCCTTTGGATCACTTGAGGAAAGTCCTCAACTTGAACCATGGGTATCATGTGTGTCAATCGGGCAATGTTTCCATGTATTTTATGTAGCATCCACTCGACATCAGCATTAATCATCTCATCCCCTCATCCCCTCCGCCAATGTTGAGAGAAACCATCTAGTCATTGTAGGCCAATGTCTGCACACATAAAATTAATGTCAGTACTTGATGCCACAAAAAACATGTTTTTGATTTCCACATATATAAAAAAAAAAAATCAAATAACTCAAAAATACAAATGGGATCCGATCTATATCTTTGTACGCACCCTAGTGGTAGTGGCATGTCTGGATATCGACAGAAATCTATACTTGCATAGGGATCACCATCTATGGCAGTGATCTGTCATCGCCACTAGTGGAAGAGGTCAGGTGGGAAAGTAGTGGGTGCCATAACTCCCCCTAACCTTCACACCACCTCCTCCTAGCATGTATGGGATGGATCTCGTATATTGTGAGGAGGGAACTCAAGTCTAGGGATGAGACTCGGTACCCTCTCAAAAAATTAAGTGCTTAGTATGATGGAAATACCAAAGTTTTTTATTCGACCTAGATTGTATTCAGGCAATAGTTGTTTCATGGTTCTCAATAGTGATGTGCTCCAATCATATACCATAGGGATCATGCACTCTACCGCGTAGAACATGAGATATCATGATGGTTGAGGAAGTGATGCCAACTCCACTATTCTAGCTAATACTAGAATTATCACTTTGAGTCTCAGGATTTGGATGGCATTCACCAGGACTTGAATTCCTATCTTTTCTGTGTCGTGAATGAAATATATAGCTATGTACTCCTCATTAGTGAGTCCTCTTCCTACTCCACGAGCCTATAGGTTCACTGCCTCTCCTTAGTAGGATAGTCATGTAATAAAGTAGATATCCTCTACCTCTAGTCTCAATGTCATCTCATCTAGCCTAAATACCTCTATGTCTAGATCCCATTATTCCACAAACATCTAAAAGGAGTCTTGGTTGGGCCCTCAAGCCCCCAAGGTGCCAAAATTTATACAATCCATGCCTTATTAAATCTTGTTGAGAATTCATGTCACCAAGAACTTCCTTATCAATGTATTCATGCTCATGTTCTAGCCATTCTAGAACCATCCTGCCAAGAAAAACCAAGAAATTGTGAGTTTTCCCCAATAATTTGGACATCTGTGACCCTATACATGACCTTTTATTATGACAGGTGTGTGTATACGCTGGAAGTATTTTGTTTTCCTATGCATATCCAACCCTATACGTCACTTGATGATTTGTTACCTGCGTGGGCTATGAATCCCATCTTTAGGAGATTCAAACTTGAAAATTCACCATAGAAAACAAAATTTGATACATTGAATGCATAGAGAATGTGATTCTAAGTTACCTAGTCCTAGAGGATGTGGATTTTGTCACTTTTAGCTCCTGAAATCTTTGTTTTAAATTTTGAGGTCCAACTAGCTCCAAATGCACTATTGTGGGTAGAAAACCAAATGCTATGGTAAAGCTTCATTTTTTACTATTTATTAAATGTTTTACCCACTTTTCCTATATTTTGGATTTCTTATTAACTACTTTAGTTGTTTGGGATAATATTGTTGTGCAGGAAATCCTTTTGGTGCACTTTCGTCGTGACTTTGGCTTGTTCATGCCCATGACATGTATAACACTAAAATGGCATATAGGATAGCACTACTTTTGCATGCATTTTAAATTATCCTATGACTATGTCATTTTAACCATAGGTATGAACCCACATCTTAATGTCAATGACCATCATACTGATACTAGAAGTGGAATTATGTAAGATGTAGATCTTTCCTAATCATGGGTTCCCTAGTTAGATCCCTCTTTGTCATTTGGTACCCATAGTGAGCATCCCCCCTTAAGTCTGTGAGTCCCTTGTAGTCCCACAATCCCTTTGAGCAAGAACCTCATACTCTTTCTTAAAATTTATGTTGGCCATCTCCTATAGGGACTCTCATCTTTTATCAAGTTGTAATTGCATTGCATGTGTCTGCTTTCCATATTGAGATTTACATCGGCTCCATGCTTCAGCTTCATAAGACATATAATCTAAGCTTATCTCAATCCTATCCAAGAAAATCCTCTCATATATATTTTGCAGCTTGATCACCCTATATCCACAAGAGACATCCCCCTGAGATTCCTTATCCTGCATGTGCTTCCTTGCATTGATCATAGATATTTTTCACTACTTGGAACTAGTTTGCTTTCCCATGACACTTGTTTCCTCATTGTACTATAATCAATTTTATTAATTTTCAAGCTTCTGAATATGAAAAAGACCAAAAAGATCCTATGACATAAAAATACGAACATGAAATGATATTACTTTCTATTGGCAGTTTCTATGTCTCCTTCCAACAAAGAACAGTCCATTCATCCATTGGTTGAGTTACTAGTATGACCTTAGGAGTTTTACTCATTATTCTGATATTTCTCCACTGAATGGTTATGCTTCTAGTCCATATGGATCCTCTGTGGATGCCTCTTATGTGACAGATTTTTCCCAGTTTACATTTTGAGTCTATGCTTCCCATGAGCCTCCATCTTCCTTATGCTCTTGTTCAAAGGAATTTTTTTATCCTATGTCATCCATTCCTCAGTTATCTTGTCTCTGCATGTTAGTCATTCCTGATACGTTTTCTACTAGTTGGTGCACATATTTTTCATTTGAGTTCTTCCAAATTATCCATCATTGTTATGTACCTTGTGTTGGTTGATGGGGGATGCATTAATGCCCTCCTTCCATCATATTCCATTATGTCAACTTCAGATCATTTATTCTAGAATAGAGATCTAGATTCCATTGATTTCATCGAGGTTTGTATTCATTAGTGACATTTCATATTGACATCGAAATATTTGAGAATACATCAATTTCCCCTCATCGATGGATTCTCTAAAGTGTTCAACCTCAACATATGTATTCACACTTATTTGATTGCACTCTATACCTTGATTTCCATTATCATTATCGGTGGGATGTTGTTGGAGGAGCAAGTTGGTAAGCCAACTGGAAGATAGCTGACTTAGGCGATTAGTCAACTAAGTCAATCAGCCAACTAATTACATATTAGGTCGGCCACATAAGGTCTTGTGGGTTGACCGAACTAACAGGTAGTTATTTGTAATTGTTTTGTAATTCATATATATTAGGATGTTGAGCCAGATGAGAACTCGGTTCAGTTCTCTATATTGTATGGACCCTTTCATTATAATATAATCTATTATTCTACCTACTTGTTATTGTCTCTTGTTTCTGTAATGTATGTATGCTTTTAATGTGTATTATTGGTAACCCTATGTGATCTATGAGATTACAACATTGGTTCTGTTGTCAGTAGTACATGTGTGAGATGTATACAAGAAGATGATATCAGAATGGGAGATTAAGGACTGGTGGGAGGGTAAAATAGCAAACTACTTGCAGAATTACACACGAAGAAACAGACTAATGACTACTCAAGCCAAGGAAAGGTTCTTTACTGAAACCCATGAGAAGTTTGTAGAATCGGTACCCGAGCTCTTGAAAAAAATTCTGGATGAAAAATCCAGAAGAAACTAAATACCAACAGCTGCTATAAAAACTGGTTCGAGGGGGAAGGACAAACCTGTCGGAGTGGTTTGAAAAGATTGTCAATGAATTATGCGAGGAACAAGCTATCGAAGAAAGAACTTCAGTGGAGACCATTTAGAAGAAATTCTATACAGACCTTACTGAGCAATTCTTGTGTTCCTTACCGACCTTGTTGTTAAAGTTCCTGATAGAGAAAGGAGTGGGTCATATCATTGAACCTCATCCATCACTACATGGACCGCCATCAAACCCTAATTGGGTGGGAAAAAAGAAGAAATGGCAGAAATTCATTGCTGAAAGGGAGTGGGAATACTTCCTAAGCAAGTAAAAAGAACTATCCATGCTTTCTAAAGTGTTGGGTAGGCTATGGGGGGTTAGCTAGTCAAATGTCAGGGTAAAGTGGAGAGGATTCTAATCAACTAAAGAGACAACATTCACCAGCGAGGAGAATTTGGCCTAAAAAGGAAATCGAAAGGACAGTGTCACACAAAGGTACGGAGAACTTACAGAAAATAGAGAGGGAGAAGAGGATGCAAAGAAGGGAAGAAAGAAGAGAAAGAGCTATAGTACCGCAAAGAGGAATGAGTACTAGGGTGACAGACCAAGAGAGAAATCTACCAGAGTCGAGTCATGACCGACAAGAAGAAGGCATGGAAGAAGAAGCATCCCCTATAGAAGAAGATTTGTAGATATGGCAGTGAGAAGCTCTCCAAATAGAAGTTCCCTAGGAGGTAAGACCTCTATCTCCAATGAATATGAGTACCAGGATACAAGCCAATGTTGAAGAGGACATCAGACTAAGAGCTGGTGATCTTGGTATATGGAGCCAATTAGATGACGAGAAAAATGTTGATCATCATCTGCTTATCTGTTGACCAAAAGAAGGAAATTGGGTCACGCTTCAAGCATTACCCTCCAACCGAAGTATCCACTTACTTTACCCGACACATGAAGGAGCACTCCCCTGCCAAATACAACTTTGGAGAATACAGAAAATTTCGATCTGCAAACAAATAATTGCAGTTGGACATCGATAGGAGAAGTTGACCCCGACCGACTGCTTATCGGAGAAGAAATGACAACTAAGATGATAGACCGAAACGAGAGTTCTGTCGACAATAATTCTGCACAAAGGAATAAACAGAACATCCCACTACCCCCACCACCACCCCTACCACCGCCACCTCTTGAAGAAGACAGTGACAGTGAATCTGACATGGGTCATGGGTCAGCACACATCCCTCTATATGAGGGCGACAAGGATCCCAGATGACATTGGTTCATCTGTGAATCGACATGGGAGGCAAACCAAGTCACAGATGAAGACAGATAGATGGCGCAGTTCGCTGGTGCCTTAAGGAAAAGAGAATTAACATGGTATATGTCCTTCTCTGAAAGAACCCCCGGATCAACTAAAGAATAAGTCAAAGCACAATTTTTGTCGTTCTTTAAAACTCCAGATGCAAAAAATCTGGCATCTAAGAAATTGAAGACAACATCACAAAAGTCAGGAGAAAATTTCCATGACTACGACAAATGCTAGAAAGACCTTCTCAGCCAATTTGATTATGTCAATGATGATAAACTATTAATCCAATGGTTTCTTGTAGGTCTATCACAGAAAATTCATCGGAAAATAAGTCTGGAGACATTCAAAACTTATGAAGATGTGCTTACTAAATCTCTACAAGTAGAAATGGATGAAGATATTCCAGCATACCCCACGGATCATAGACTGGAGGAACAGCTTGAGATCTTGAAAAAATCATTAAAAGAACTAAACCTTAAGAGTCAGGATATTTGGTGTACGAAATTATCAACAGCTGGACATTCAAAAGACAATTGTCGATAGGATATCAGCCGATAGGACATTTGATTTGTGCAAACAAAGTGTTTTTGTGACATTTGCCAAGACAATGGTGATCACACGACAAAAGATTGCCCGTTTAACATGAAAAATGGCAAAGCATATTGGTGTGCTATACGCGAAACAAAGAATCACACCACGGCCGACTGCCATCTAAACCTAAAAACTGACAGAACTATCATGTAGTCTACTAGACTAACGTCGTCGCACAGAACAATGAGCAATGAAACAATGTGCAAAATGATCAGAATAATCAAAGGTACGAAGGTCATCGATACGAGCGTCGGTTCGACAACCGACATGGAGGATATGGAGGTTGAGGTCAATTCTCTGGAAATCACGACAACTGACCACGTCGGCCCATCCAATGTTTCACATGTTACATTGAAGGACATCGATATGTAGACTGTCCATACAAGGACAGAACTGACTTAAAATTCTGTACTAGTTGTGGAGTAGGGGATCACTCATTAGAGGATTGCCCTACTATGCTTGAAAAAATAAATAAGAGGAAAAATGTCAATGTCTTGTCATGTGTGCAGAAACATGATATAATTAATACAAAGAATATGCATATAGTAACCCGACAAGGGACAAAAATTGGGAATGATAACCCACGAATAAGCAAAATAAAAGAAAAGAATGTTTATCCTGACCTAGTAAAAGAAAAACAAATATATAAAGATGCAACAAATGTATTTAAATAATTTTCCCGACAAGAAGAAGATGATGACAACTGACATAACACAATAAAATAGTTAATACACTTAGTAGAAAAATATAAAACAGTATCTCAATTCATCGAATTATTGTATAAAATAAAACACAACAACAACACCAAAAAACAAACAAAGAGTATCTACAGTTTAAACCAAAAAGATAAAAGTGATGCCGACCCACTTGTCGACCTGGAAATTAAAGGATACCGTGTTCGACAAGTTGTGCTCGACTTCGGATCACAGGTAAATATTATGACTCAAGACACTTGGGAACAATTGGGTAGACCCCGATTATACGAATCAGGAATATACCTAAAATTAGTCGACCAAGGCCTAAATGAACCTATCAGAGTATGGAAAAATGTTGACACAACAATAAAAGGTATATCAACCAAAGTTGACTTTGAAATTATTGACCCTAAGGAAGGTTCCACCTCCTTCCCAGCATTAGTAGGTCGACCTTGGGGAAGAAAAATGAAAGCATCGATATCCCTAGACAAAGAAAGAATAAAACTAAAAGGAAACTAACAAAAGGTCATTATACCTATTCATCCATCCCAAGGAGAACCTTGGATAGAACCTATTGATGAAGAAGTTGACATCCGACAACTATATAAGATACATAATAACAAAGATTACACAGAACCTAATGTCTACAGAGAAATTCACTTAGGTAATCAACATTCAATAGGATATAATTCAAACACAAAATTATATTATTGGGAACTCGAGAACTATGAAACACAAGCAAGAGGTTGTTGTACTATTCAAAAAGTGCAGAAAAAACTAGTCCGACAGTGCTTCTTGGTGTCCACCATACCAAAAATATTTGTAAAGAAAACTAGGGAATATCCTACCTTAAAACTAGTAAATATAAATAATACACAAATACCAAGGTACAAAGAAAGAGAATCACCAGTCATGCATATAGAACAAGTATCCAGAAACATTGGTGAACATGGACGACTACAAAGCTTAGTGGAAGCTTTCACAGGCCAAGCTGCTAGATGGTGGGATACACATCAATCAAGACTGCAGACATGGACAACATCGTCAAATTTATTCATAGAAATATTTGGAGGAAAAAAATTAACCAATCAAGCTCAAATACCTATGTTCATCCAAGGGCAAGATCCAGAAGACCACATAAGAACATGTGAAAAAGAATGGAAAAGACTTGGGTATAAAGATGAACGTACATGGCCACACCTATTTCCATCAACACTCTCTGACTTACCAAGCAAATGGTACAAAATGGAAGAAGATCGAGGTGAAACATTCATATGGCATGAACTCAAAGAGAATTTTATCAAGGATTTCAACTTTGTACCACAAAATGAGAATTTGGTCGAAACAGCAAACCAGATCAAAGCATTTGTACAACCGACAGAAAACAAAACCCTAAAAGACAACCGACCGACATTAAACTGTAACAATATACAAATCAGGACAATACTACAGTCAATAAGACTATAGATGGAAAATGAAAACCTAGAAGGGAAAAGCTTTAAATGGAAATAAAACCATGACAAAACAACAAAACCAATTCGCACAGTACTCAAAGTTGAGACAACCGACAAGGAGGATACTGATCGAATGACCGCAGTAGATTTCCCTACCACATTTTCATAGTTTAAGGAAGGGATCTGACCAATCAATGAAGCCAAAGCATCAGAATGGTTAGATGCTAAAGTCAAAACTAGAGAATTCGACATCTCAAGTGATGATCGACCAAAAATGGAAAAAATTGGAGACTACTGGAGTGAAGAGCAAACAACAGAAATAGTGAACTTATTAAAATAATTTTAGGATGTATTTGCAAGAGATTATAAATATCTAAAAGGTTTAGTCCATGAAATGGGTGAAATGAAAATCGACATTAAACCTAATGTTTGACCTATGAATAAAAGACCATATAAGCTAGCTCATAAATACAAAGAGATAGTCAAGAAGGATATTGATAACATGCTTGAAACGGGCATTATCTATCCTATTGACCAATCAGAATGGGCAAGTCCAATGGTTTTTCAACCAAAGAAACATGATCCAACCAAGCTAAGAATTTGTGTCGATTTCAGAGAGCTAAATAAAGTTGCATTAACAGACCCATTTCCAACACCTTATGCAGATGAAATCTTAAATGAGGTCGCAGGACATGAATGCTACTCATTTATAGATGGATTCTCAAGTTATAACCAAGTACCAATAGCCAAAGAAGATCATAAAAAGACAACATTTGTATGTGAATTTGGTTCATTTGCTTACAGGGTTATGCCATTTGGAATAAAAAACGCACCTGCAATATTTTCCAGAATTGTGGTCAAAACATTCCAAGAATATATTTACAAAACAATGGCAGTATACTTTGATTATTGGACAATATACTCTATGTTAAAAGATCGTTGCAAATGGCTAAGGCTTATGTTGGAATGATGTCGACAGATCCAGCTATCTTTGAACATCAAGAAGTGTATATTTATGACCCCCATAGGGATATTATTAGGACACGTTATCTATAAAGAAGGTATTGAGGTCGAATTTGCAAAAATAAAAATTATGCTCAACTTAAAACCACCAGTGAACCCAAAAATAGTCAGGGTATTAATCGGTCATACAGGATATTACAGAAAATTCATAAGATATTATTTAGACATGACCTACCCACTGGAAGAATTATTAAGAGAATATAAAGAGTTCAACTAGACAGAGGAATGCAACATATCATTTGAAAAACTAAAAAGAAAGCTAGTCGAAGCACCCATCCTAAGGTTTCCAAACTAGTCGACCAAATTCCATGCACACATCGACGCATCAGGCTTGGCAATAGGAGCAATCCTAACTTATCCAAGAGATGATGGAATGGACTACCCTATAGTTTACGGTAGTAGAAAACTAAACAATGCTGAAAGAAACTATTTGACAACAGAAAGAGAAGCATTAAGAATGGTCTTCGCACTACAAAAATATCGACACTACCTACTAGCTAATCCATTTATCTTTTACACCAACCACCAAGCACTAAAATACCTTGTAAATAAGCCTCTACACCATAAAATAATTTGTCGATGGCTACTTTTATTCCAAGAATTTGAATTTGAAGTCGTTGTCAGACCAAGTAAGTTAAATGTCGGTCCCGACCATTTATCCTAAATTGACATAGGAGAGGAATTGACAGGAGTCGAAGATGACTTACCAGATGCACATCTATTTCAAATAGAAGTAGTCCCAACATAATTGGAGAAAATAGATCAGTTCTTAGAAAATGGGCAAGCACCAGAAGGCATCAATACGAAGGAGAAACAAATCTTAGCCATGAAAGTTGCACCATATAGCAATGATAAATGGATTCCTATTTAAAATGGGTCTGGACGACATCCTCAGAAGGTGTGTACTGGAACATGAAAGAAATAATATTATGCATGAAGCACATTACAGACCTACCAGAGGACATTTCCAAGCAGACACAACTGCAAAGAAAATCCAACAATCAGTGTTGTGGTGGACGACACTTCACGAAGACTGCAAAAAATTTGTACGCCAATGTGACAGATGTCAACGGCTGGGTCGAACCCTGCCTAGTACAGAAATGCCCCTAATATTAGTAAACCCAATTTTGACATTTGAAATTTGGGCCATCGACTTCATAGGACCATTTCCCATACCAGCAAAAAGAACAGGTGCAAGGTACTGTTGCGCCTGCAACATTCTCCCAAAATTCTAAAAAATTTTGGGACCCTCCTTTACTTCGAGTTATCCATTTTCCTTGCTTAGTTTCATACTCTTGGGTTTTGCTTAAGGATTTATGGCTTCTTCCTGAATTTTGAATGCTAGAAATTGACTGGTTTTTCATAGTTAGGATGTTTTCCATTGAAATTGAGTCCCTGTCATTTTGCAAAAGTTTTTTGAATTTTCGTTGCCAAGTCTTCATGTCAGACGCTTTTCTCCTTGTTTTCCTGACCGTTGCGGGCGTCTTTCGGTTTCTATTTCCCTTTCCCACCCCACCGTTACAGGTGGCCTTCAGATCCTTCTACCCGTCTATCGCGCCGCTGTAGCGGAAGCTTTTCGATTCATAGTTGGCTGTGTCGAGCCCGCCGTTGCGGGTGGCTCTCAAGTCCGTGTGGGTTTATCACTACCGCCGTTGCGGGAAATATTCGACTCTTGGTTTTCTTTTCCGTAGCGTACGTTCTCTATATTCGTCCCTGCCATTGTGGACCGTGTCGCATGACGAATCAATTGATCGTCGCCTCCGTTGCGGGTGATAGAGTGATGGGAGTGGTCCGCCGTTGCGGAGGTTTCCAAGCTCCAGAACTCCGATATAATTTCTGTCGACGCCCGAGGTATGTTTTGAGCCATATTCACCGTTGCGGGTGATAGAGTGGTAGGAAGGGTCCGCCGTTGCGGGTGGTATGAAGCTCGCGCCCCCCGACTTAACTTTCGGAGCCGCCCCGATTGATGTGACTTCTCGCACGTGTGGTTTTGTTTATATATGTTGGGCGACAAACGGGGTTGTTTGTTGTTTTCGAAGGCGTTGTCGCGGTGAGACGAACTATCGAGTTTAGAAGCGCGTGAGAGCTAGCTGTTGGTGTACCTGCGGCCAGGTGGCAGGGGAAGAAGTCTAGCCATCATCTTCTCACCTCGTTAGGTGGATTGACAGGTAGGATCTTGACTCTTATCATCGTTTTTTTTTTAAGATTTCTTTTACGCGGTGGGGGGTTTTAAGATTTGGACCCGTCGTCCCGTTGCGCCAGCGGGGATTTTCTCCCTTGGTTGGGTTTTTTCTTCAGTCGTCCACCTGGCGTTGCGCGCCGGTCGGTTAGGGTTCCCGGTTGTTTTGTTTGGACGGTTATAGGGAGAGGGTTTTCGCCGTTTATGTTTAAAAGCCCGCATTTCCTTTTCTGTCGTTTCAGTCCTTTGGGGGGAAGCGAGTTGCAGGTGGCCGTCATGCCGCCTGCACCTGGTGGTTATGATGGAGGTTTTGGGGCACCGGAGGCCGTTACGTCTTTCTGCGCTAGGTTTCATTGGGCGGTTAAATTATTTGGAGTCTGTCTAGGGGTCGGGTTTGCACTAGCCACAGTCGTCGTGGTTTTTTCGACTCTCTGTTTACAGTCCGGGGTTGTGCGTCGTCTCGGTGGGAATTGGGGATGGGGCGACCTAGTTTCGCTATTGAACGCTGAAATCCTTGGTAGGGTAAATCGGAAGGGTAGCGTGAGTCGGTTTTGATCAAGATGCCTGGTCCAGAGATGGGCTTGATTCATGTCGAGGTGGGTGAAGAAGGTTATCAGCATAATATATTTGCTCCGCTGATTAGTTGCTTGCATTCCATGGGCCATAGGTCTGAAGTATCGACTGGTTAAGCCTGGGGTTTTTATTTTTCCTCTCTGTGTGATAGGCAGTGAAATGATGGTTGTATGATGCATCTGCATAGATTTTGCTCATGTCGCTTCTATATATCAATTTTATAAGAATGACAAGCCTTGTAATAGCGTATTTTCTTGCCAACCTCAATATGACTGATAATTTGATGCATGTGGGGTAAATCATAAAACAACTCATTCATAAGACCTGGTGAAGATGTGCTAC